>VWZI01022226.1:14607-151826 GCA_013396835.1 Psilopogon haemacephalus
AAAAAACATAAAAAAAAAATTTTTTGTTTTTTTTTTTTTTTTTTTTTTTTTTTTTTTTTTTTTTTTTTTTGGGGGGGGTGGTTTTCAGTCACATTCTGAAGTAATACACTTCTTTCTGAATTTAAGAATGAGTGGCATAATTCACAGAATTACAGAAACATCCAGGATGGAAAAGACTCTCAGGATCATCAAGTCCAACCTATAACCCTACTCTACAAGATTCAACTTAAACCAAAGTCCTAAGCACCACATCCAAATGACCCTTAAACACATTGAGGGTGGGTGACTCCCTGGGCAGCTCATTCCAGTGCCTGACCACTGTCCCTGTGAAAAATTTTTTCCTAATGTCTAGTCTAAACCTACCCAGTCTCAGCCTGAGGCCATTGCCCCTTGTTCTGTCTCCAACTACCTGTGAGAAGAGACCAGCACCAGCCTCACCACAATGCCACTCCGGGTAGTTGTAGACAGCAATGAGGTCTCCCCTCAGCCTCCTCTTTTTCAAACTAAACAGCTCCAGCTCCCTCAGTTGCTCCTCATAATATTTATTCTCTAGGCGCTTCACCTGCTCTAGCACTTTTACATCTCTCTTGTATTGTGGTGCCCCAAAACTGAACACAATACTCAAGGTGGCCTCACCAAAGTGGAGTACAAATGGACAATCCCCTCCCTACTCTTGCTGGCCACAGCATTTTTAATACAAGCCAGGGTGCCATTGGCAACACACCTCCTTTAAATTTGTTTAAGCAACATAACCCTGAGCCAACAGTTTGGCTCCTGAAATGCCATTCAATAACAAGACAAAAAAAAAAGAAAGGGAAAAAGAACAGAAATTGATAAAAGATAGTAGGATCCACCAAACATCCAAACAGTATGTAAGCAATTTTGGCACACATTATTATCCTAGAGATTCCGTGTTGCCTTACTGAGCTAAAAAGCAATATTTAGCACACTAAGCCATATCAGGGGTCAAGAGCTTTGAACAAGCTGAAATAAGGGTGTGCCAGAAATCCAAGTGTCTTTGATAAACCAGGATTATTGACTGTCTGTTCGTGGGGTCAATGGTAATATATTACCAAGACACTAACAAAAGGATGTAGGCTACCACAAAATGGAATGTTTTTTCTTATTATTCAGATAATTATGTTGGAAAAGACAAAATCCTTTGGATAACAGCAAGCTAGTAGAACTCTGACTACTTAGAAACTGAAAACTTTGGCTAAGAGGAATTGAAAGGTTAGACATTACCGTAGAATGTGGAACAAATCTACTCCACTGAGAGGAGGTCTTATTTATGTTTACGGATATCTGAAGTGTGGGGGTGCCAACGAGAAGGTGCTAGTCTCTTATCAGTGGCGTCTCGTGATAGAACAAGGGGCAATGGATAAGAACTAGAACAAAGGAAATTCCACCTCAATACAAGGGAAAGCTTCTTTACTGTAGCAGTGATGGAGCACTGGAAGAGACTCTCCATAGAGGTTGTGGAATCTCCTTCACTGCAGAATTTTGAGATCCGTCTGGATGTGTTCCTGCATCACCTGCCCTGGGTGACCCTGCTGTGGCAAGAGGGTTGATCTTGATGATCTCCAGAGGTCCCTACCAACCCCTACCATTCCATAGTTCTACAATTCACTTTCTTTTCAGAGAGGCAGAGACTATCCACTTCCAAATCTATAGAAGATATCAGGAAGCTATGATAGGAAACATCTTCAATGGCTCACCTTAAAATAAACCAATCTCTGAAAAGGGTATGATGATTACTATGTTGTAACAAGCAGGTTATTAGATGATAATGGTTCTTTACCCAGAAGCTAGAAGTCAGAATTAAATTTGAACTGACCCTATATACTTCAGATTCTTTGTCTATAAATAATATTAAAATAGCTAATACAGAATTCTCTTACTGGAATTCCGTGCAGGAGCTCACCAGCATCCACAGCTTTCTAGAAGGCTGGCTCAGAGCACGGAGCAGCTCACCTCCTGCAGACTGCTCAGTGGGCCAGCACTACTCTCACAGGCATTGCAGTGCGCTACAGGTAGCCTTGCCTTTCTGTTGTAGACACTCAGATAACATCCTCAGGGTATCAGCCTTTACCTCTGCAGAAGTTTTTCCAAACCTTGGCTAGCTGCTATCGTGATAAAACACTCCAAAAACAATGCACATAGGATTCCACTTCAGATGGGTTTTGTTGTTTTGATGGGTCTTTTTTGTCCATTTTGTTTTAAATAATATGAAAAACGTCTTTGAAGTCTAATCAGTTTCCTGTCTTTTTAACGAAGAGTGAAAAAATATCAGGCTGTCACTAAGCCATATGAAATAGTCTGCTGTCTTGTACTTCCCCAGATACTTGCTGATCACAGAAATATCCACTCTCCCTTTCTCAGTTCCTCTTTTTGTGCATATGCCAAATGCTGGCACGCAGGCTGCCCAAAGGGAATAGTATATCATCTCTGGAAAGTTGTTAACATAAGGCTGAGCATGTACTGTGCCATTATTATGACAGCTTGCTCTAAAACAGAAGAGACAAGCAGAAGGGGGAGGGAGGGAAATTCACAGCTCTTGTTTCTACTACGCATCTACTGCTCTTTCCTAAATATTAAGCTTATGATGATTCCACTTGGAAAAGTTACATTTGAGGAAGTTGTCCTCCTTTCCCCTTCCACATGACTGCAGTATTGAAGACGATGAATTATTTTATGATGTATTTTCATGGTACTAATCGATTTTTACTCACAGAGCACTTTTAATATGTGCTTGCAAATCTTCATGAAACACAAACCTCTTTCCTTCAAATTCCAGACCCAGGTGAAACAACTGATTCATCCAGAGCCATATCTGTGTCATCCTTGTCAGAAACCAGATGCCAACACCTATTACTGGAAATTAAATTCACCACCATGGGTGCCAGACTTAATCAACAGTAGAAGTGAGAGAAGCAGCATATATACACATGCGTATTTCCATAATTTTTTTTAAATCTATGAATATGAACTTACATGTATAGAAATATGCACTAGCCACTGAGGGGGAAGTCTTGGGTTACCATCAGAAGGCAAGATGAGAGACCAGGCATTAAGGCACTATATAGAGGGAATAAATAGAGAGTAGATCAGGATTTCCAAGAAGTGCCAGTACTGATAGTGTTTAGAAAAGCCCCAATAATTTTTACAGAAATAATGAGATAAGGATGTTTCTAGGGATTCTTGCTAGACTGAATAGATAGAGACTGCTAAGCTTGAGTAGACAAAAGGAACTTGTGCAATCAAGGAAAATAACAGAGAGGACAGGATGGGGAGGCAAAGGAAGCCTGTGCCATCAAGAATGCAAAGACAGGAAGATAAAGGAGAAAAAAATCAGCCAAGAGAAGCCTTGGGGCAAATTATTTGCATGAACCATTGCAAAGAACTGAAGGAATATGAGCAAGGTGTCGGAAGCAGATATTAATGAGTTCCAGGAACATGTATTAATATGTTAATGAGTTTCAGGAAAATTAGTGGATATGCATGGAATGTTGGCATATATTCTCTGTAAGATGCTTGTTTGGATCCACATTTGGGTCAGATGATCCCCGATGTGCCCAGCTGTCAGTAAAAGGATGTCTGCTCCCTAAAACTAGCAGTGGTCTTTGGGAGTTTCCTTGCCATATTTGGTAACAGTATGAATGAACTGTACTGTGCTTGTGGAATCTGCAGTTTTGCTTTGTTGCTAGCTCTGGGGGTACAGTTTTGCCAGAAGTATTACATGAGGGCAAGATTTCACACACTTTTGATTGTAACTTTGAATTAACAACAGGAAAGGCAGTTTTTGCATTGCCTTCTTTGCACATCTCTTAATAACACAGCTAAGCACACTTGCCTAGAGTTAGCTAGTAGTAGTTAATTAAAAACATTCACTAAACATCCTGATTATTTCTAAAGTATTCTTACCACTGTAAATATTTTACCAATCAAGATTGTTTTTATTTCATCAAGATTTTTGTACTACAGAACATAACAGGATACAATAACCAGAACATCTTCACAACCCTGATCTTTCTGAGGGATACAGCTAGCATGTCCAAACTGGAAGATGATCTGTTGCCATCCTCCCCTCAGCCCTACAGGCACTATAGTGATGAAAATCATAAGGAGATCCTTTTTACTCCTACAGATTTCACAAGACACAAGATATTGTGCACCCTGAATATTGCTGGCTGGTCTCACCACCACCCATGTTCATTTCATGCTGTCCACACACACTAATAAAGTAGAACTCCAGCATCATGGTTGTCTTAACATACTTCTTGCTACTTTGCAAAATCTGTCACATGAAAAGCAGCATGGAAGGGAAATGAAATACAGAATACAATATTTAATCATTCAACAGTTAAGCTTATTCGGACACCAAATTGCCATGACTTCACACATGATGGGCAGTGGTTTGGCAGCTTCATCACAGACTTGCCATCAGTGAAGGCAGAGTTATTGTGTCAACAGACTCATGCAAATGGATGGGTCCAAGTGCCATCCACCCAAGAGTGTTAAAGGAACTGGCCAATGTCATTGTGAGGCTTCTCTACATGATATATGAGAAACTGTGAGGTCAGGAGATTTGCCCGAAGACTGGAAGAAGGCTACAGTCACCCCTATGTACAAGACAGGTGCCAAGGAGGACCCAGATAGTTATAGACCCATTAACCTAACATCAATTCCTGGGAAAGTTATGGAGGAAATCCTCCTGGGGAGTATCACAATTAAACTGCAGAGGGTGATAGGGAAAAGCCAATATGTGTTCACCAGGGGTAGGTGGTGCTTGGCAAATCTAATTGCTTTCTGGAACAAAGTGACACACTCAGTTGATGTGGGGCAAGCGGTGCATTGTCTGGATCTCTCTAAGGCTTTCCACAAGGTCTCCCACAGCCTTTGCCTTGAGGACCTGACATGCTATGACATAGGCAAGTGTGGTGTGTGTGGAACTGGCTGACAGACCATACCCAGAGGGTGCTAATAAAGAGCTCTTTCTCAGACTGGCAACCTGTCACTAGTGGGGTCCCCCAGGGATCAATATTGGGCCAAACATTGTTTAATATCTTCATTAATTATTTAGATATTGGAATTAAGAGCACCCTGGTAAAGCTTGTTGACAATACCAAAATAAGTGGAGATGCTGACAGCCCAGAAGGGAGAGCTACTCTCCAGGAAGATATTGACAGGCTGGTTCAGTGGGCAAGAAGGAACTGTATGAAGTTTAATGAGGCAGGGTCAGGCACCTGGGAACACATAACTGAGGAATGCAGCTCAGACTGGGAGACACTTGGCTTGAGAGCAGCACTGTGGAGAGGGATGTGGGAGTCTTGGTGGACAAAAGGCTCAAGATGAGTGAACGGTGTGCTGCAGTGGCAAAGAAAGCCAAAAGGATGATGAGCTGCATTAATAAGGGTATCATGAGCAGGGATAAAGATGTCATTCTCCCACTCAGCACTGATCAGGCCACAGCTTTAGTACTGTGTGAAGTTTTGGTCCTTGCTATACAAAAAGGATGTGGGCAGGCTGGAAAGGGTCCAGAGAAGGGCCACAAGAATGATCAGAGGACTGGCAGACCTGTCACATGAAGGAAGGCTGAGAGAACTGGCCTCAGCCTTGAGAAGAGAAGGCTCAGGGGAGACCTGACAACCAGTACAAATACATAAAAGGTGGCTATCATGAGAAGGGAGACTCCCTTTGTACAAAAGTCCCATGGTAAAGACAGGGCGTAATGGGCACAAGCTGCTACTGGGGAGATTCAGACTGGATGTCAGGAAAAAAAAAAAAAATCACCATTAGGGATTTCACTATTAGAGACTGGAATAAACTCCCAAGGGAGGTGCTGGATTCCCCTACATTAGACAGTTTCAAGGTCCAGCTTGCAAGGGTGCTGGGCCAGCTCATTGAAACTATATTCTCACCCTGAAAGGTTGGAGTAGGTGATTCTTGAGGACCTATGAATCTGCCAGTTCCTCCAGGACCCATAGGTGTATCTCATCAGGCCCCTTTGTGTACAGTGGTTGGATCTTCCTTTTCCCACTTCCCATCTGTGTTTTCTGGAGCTTGGGTAGTACAGCCAGGGGCCCTGCCAGTGAATATGAAGCAAAACAGTCTTTGAGCACCTCAGCGTTCTCCATAGCTGTCATGACCAGGCTTCCATTCTTCTTTTGGAGAGGCCTCACATCTTCCCTAGGTGCCTTTTTGTCCCTGATGTACCTGAAGAAATTCTTCTTGCTCCCTTTTATGTCCCTAGCCAAGTTGAATTCTGTCTGTGCTTTTGCCTTTTTAATCTGATCTCCATCTGACCAGACAACTTCCGTGCAGTCCTCTCACATGGCTTGGTCTTGAGTCCATTTGTAACAGAAATGTGACTCAATTCCCACAGTATAAATCCCTGTATGAAGGGTACTGGTATAGATGTGCTGATGGACATCTGCCCCCTAATACAAGGGACAGAAACCTACACTTGCTTAGTACATGGTTCAGTGGGGTTTGTTCACTGTTTAACTTGGTTTGAGATTATTCCAAATTTAATATTGCATGCAAAACCACACAATTCTTGCCCTTGTTTTGACCTTCTAATTACCTTGACATCTCTCAGAAGCCAATTTGAAACTGATTTGAAATGCTGATTGAGGACTCTTTCTGTCTTCCCACCTACAAAGAGGGCAATATTATGATCTTGATATTAGCTTATTGAAAAAAACCGTTCTGCATTCAGAACTAAGTGCTAAGTTCTGTGGAAACCAATACCAAAAAATTAGAAAAACTATGCATAAATTTATTTCTTCTTCCCTTGGAGATGATAAACACCCTGAGGCAGCTCATTTTTACAGACTGTTTGCTGTCAAGAATCAATGAAGTGCAAATGGATGCCAATTGACTTAGCAATTTGTTTACCCAGGAAGACAACAGCTGGAGAAAAATGGACTATTTTAATAATTAGCCAGCTGCAATAGATAAGGGACAAACTGGTATATGATATAGCATTAGAATAAGGAGACTTCATTTGGGGGATTGTATCAAATAAGTAATTATCTTCCTTGAGGTTCAAGGAACTTACATCACCTTATCTGAGGATACTGGAAACTATGAATAGTCCAAAATATTACACCCTGGGGTTGGTTGTTTTTTTTGTTTTTGGGGTTTTTTTCCAAACTCTCAGGCAATACAGACTTCTCAGTTTTTTACTGCAATGTCCAGAAAGTATTCTGGCATACCCAGTAGCTGCTATCTGCTCCAAAAGCAAGGCTTTATAAAACAGAAATTGTTTCATGAATCATACATCTGGAGAAATTTTAATTTGTGTTATCAAGCATGTATTCTTTTGATTCCTACTTCCAAATTATATTTGGGGAATACCTAAGTTTGAATAAAAAATTACTAATTCATAACAAGTAATTTGGCCAAATAGAAAGAGAGATGAATTCTAGTATGTTGTGCAGATCCCACTGCCCAGTGGTACAGACAATAGATAGAGAAAAAATCCATGTTTCTTCAGTAAATTGTCTACATAAAAAATACTTAATTCAAAACTTGCTGCAGCAAAAAGAGAGCTTCCTAATGCCAATCCTGGTTTTCAATCAGACTCTGTCTTGCAGAACAACAGCTTGAACTCTTCTCATGGACAGCTCAGTAGATTGTTAATGTTCAGTGAGTTCAACTGAAATTGCTTTTGTGAGACATTATTTTAGCCCTCTGGCTAAAGTGACAAATATTCTTGATATTCAATTAGAAAAAAAAAAATCAGAACTAGAAGCACAAAGACCTGAAGAGCACACAGAGGAGGCAGCAGAGACTGCTACAGAACAAATGTTTTGAAAAAAATAGTTTCTTACCTCTGTATAACAATATGTCTAACAAGCTGGAGAATGAGAACCCACTCTAGCTCAAGTCTATCCTTTAGATTTCAAACTGAAGGCCACTCAATATATGTTGAGTTTCATAACACTGCACTGAAATACATCAGGCCACAGTTACTGCTCTTAAAATTTGGCTATTGTAATGGAGTGGGTACTTAATTGATTGTGAGATTGGTATTTTTTCAAAATTAATATTGTTTATTAGTTTTTGTATTCAGAACTCTCGCCACCCTGACCACTATTTTTTAATAAAAACTGGTTCTTCACACAGTCATGGAAACATTATACAGATGATAACATAGGATCTAGAACATTTAAGAAATAACTAGCAAAAATATAAAACATTAAACTCAACTGAAGTGGAAGAGAAGGTTCTTGTGGTCAACATACTGCTTGCCCACCAGATGGACTCAAGGAAGCTCCTTACTGCTTATGGCAGAAGGCAACTGGTGAATTAAAAGAGGCTTTAAGTATTTATTCACAAAAATTATCTCCCAACTTGCAGAGCTAGCTACAGCTTCAGACAGTACCCAAATGCTTTCAAGGAGTTCTACTGATGTCTTGTTAGCCACTGAGGCTTCCAATTCTTCCCAGGCTTCACCAGATGCTGGGGAAAGGAGACAGATGATCTCTGACCTGGTCCCAATTTCTCTGGATGATCTGTGTGTTCTTTCCAGGGCTCCATCTTGGCAGGTTTAAGCAGGATGTCTTGCAATGTGCAGTCTTAGTACAATGTCACACTGGCTATGCAGGCCTATTGTGTGGAGGCATTTAAAGCCCATTCTTGGTAAACTCAAGGCAGGCAGTTTCCAGGCAGTTCAGGATGCAATAAGGCAGTGAGAACACTGACAGAAGCAGAGAGCAATGGTGCCAGCAGGAAGCAGCAGGCAAGCACGAATACAACAGCAGAGCACAATGTTACCTGCTCATCTATTTTAACAATACAGCCTAAGACTAATGGGCCTAAGACTAAGACACAGAACAGCCAATTAGAATGGTAGTTAACCAAGCCTGACCATATTAGGTGAAGCTATAGGCCTGCTTTACCCAAATTTGGGAAAACATAGGCCTTGCATGAGGCAGGTACCTTGTTTACCACAGGATGTAAATAGGAGCAAAACAAGTCTGGGCAAGCCAGGGTCCTTAGGCTCAGTGGCTCAAGGTCCTCTTTTCCACATCTGCTTCTCCCCAAAAGAGAAGAATAATAGAGGAGAAAAACATGTCTGGGCAGGCCAGGGCATATATAAGCCTATTTTGGCCCATTTGGCTTACCACGACAGCTATTCCTTAAATCTGTATTTTCTAAATGCTCCATCTCTCCACCAGCCTAAATGTTCTGTTCCAAATCACCTACCCCCAAAATTCAGCTGGACATCACAAGGGGGCAAAAGCAGCAGAAGTGAGCCTTTCCAAGCTTGGGAAACCTCCCAGGAAGCAAGTCTCACATCTCACAGATTCTAATCCATTCTGCTTTCTTCTTCAGTTAAAATCTGGTGTCACACAGACAAAGCTGCAGTTAATATTTGCTAAACCCCTACTTCTGCAATTTGATGTTTTACAGTATGTCATACAACACATAGTCAGCAAAACTTTATTACATTTATGGTTAAACAAATTACAACAAAAAGGGGATTTATCTGCCTCTGGCTTAAATGTTTCAAGATACAGCAATCTCAGTTTTCTCTCAATGTTGTCATTACCAGTCTTGGTAGACACACCTTCTAAAAACAGTTCAGCCTCTTTCTGCTGGTGTCACACTTGACACAACCTAAAGCTAACCAAAGGCCAACAGCCCAGCCAGAAGTTTACACAGAGCAACTTTCCACTCTTCCTGGAATTCTTGCCAACTACATCAATATTCTTTCTGTGATTGCTTCCTCTGAACAAATTGGAAAAGAAGCAGGAGCAGCACTGACAATGAATTATAAATAAATTAATGCAATGTATTTTTGAAAGTTGATTTTGAATGTGCAAGGAAAGAATTTGTACCAGAATCCTGCTTTTATGAAGCAAACTCCCATTCCATGAATGTAACCAGTAACAAAGAATTACTATTAGAAGTCTGAGAACACTGGATCCTCTATTTCTCCACACTATTTTGAAAATAATTAAGAATCCAAATTTTAAAAATCTGTTTGTGTGCAAACAGGACAAGTACACAAGCTACTTTGTGCTCACCATAAGCCACAGTGTCTCTAGTTATTTTCCAACCACCCATTACACCAGCCCAAGTGTAAGCCCCTGTTCCTGCACAAACCCCACAACTGAAACAAAGTACTTACAGTCAATAAGCCAAAAAGTATCAAAGGGCATCAAACTGAGTTTAACAAAACATCTAGGTTTTGTAATTTCTAGAACTTACTATTTAACATATTCAGAGACTTATTCTCCAGATGTGCAAATAACATTTGTCACCTCATTAGGACTAATTAAACCATGTTTTCACACTTGTGAAAACACAGAACTAACTTCAAAGAAAATCCACAGCTGTGTGAAAGGACTTCTAAGTTTGTGTAATTGGCAAATACTCAGATAAAAAAAAAAAAAAAGGGAAACAAACTAACTAAAAGAGATTCATTCTTAGTAAGTGATAGGATGAGAAATTTGTGAAATATGAAGCAAATCAAACACTCAAGTGTTAGCTTGTCTCCAACTGAATTATTCACTGTGAACCATATTCTTCTGAATTTAGTCCCTGTTCTTATCACAAACTCTTTTATTCAAACATTCACTACCTACCTAGAAGTATTTGCTGAATTTTATGTTAGCAAATTTCAGTCCTTGGGATGTCTGCAAAATCTTCACCTCAAAACCACACCACTTAGCTATTTATGGAACAAAAAACAAAAAAACAAAACAAAAAAAAAACCAAACAAACAAAGAAAAGGGGAAAAAGAAAAAACCTATCTCCTGTCTACGTGTGAGTTAAAGAACAGGAATTAAGAACATGGAGAAGGTAAGAGAAGAATACAGAATAAAATAAATGTAAACATTGTAGAAAGCTGCAGAGAATGAAAAAGCCTTAGAAGAGCCACTAGGTAGAAAAAAAGATTAAAACCAAAACATTAAACAAAAAAAAAAAATTACACCACAAATATCACACATCACATACTGAGTGCTACCTAATCAGTGTAAACCCAAACAGGTGTGCAAGAAATTACAATAAATCAGACATCTCTTCAGTTTACAGAGAAGGCTGAAGTAGCCATTGCAGCACTGCTGAGCGCTGTACTCTTTACAGAAGAGTTGTGTTTCCTTCTGCTTATAACCAGCTAACACGGCAGAGCTATACAAACCACATCCAAGCATGAGTGATGGATGGATATAGATTGATATAAGCTGGCAGCATGACTCATTCTGCAGCCATAGTGCTGCATTGTTTCCCTGGGAAGAGTTTAATCACAGAATCTTTTAAATATGGAGAAAAAGAAAACCTAAAGAAGAAAACCCACATTATGTAGTTTTCAACAATGTCCATATTCTATTTTGTCACTGCCATTCATTACAGGAGCCTGTTAATACTGAGATAAAATAACTTAATTTTAAAGGGAAAACAAAAGTTGAATAAACAAGGACATTACTTTGTGATTTTTCTTTCTTCATGTTTACAGGATCCTGTAATAAATAGCAGGAAGGAAGGAAAAGCCTTTAAAAACCTAGGGCTACAAGCAGCATTGGGAAGGATAGCTAAGCTTTCTGCATGAACTTAAATACTAACCACTGCAGTTTCCCATCTAGTGTAACAGTGACAACCACTTCATCCTGAGCATGACTGTACATAATCATTCTATTTTCAGAGTTCTTTGACATCAGATTCATCTAACAGTAATTGCTTATGAGCTACTAGACAGGTTGCAGCTCTGATGCTTAGGGCATTCATAGGCAAGTCACTTGTCAGAAAAAGGGAAGCTTGCTTTCTTGCTTCTGCTTTGCCACAGTGCCTGGCTTAGTCTATCACATACCACAAACTACCATCCTTACTGGAATCTCCTACAACCAGCTGCAGACACACACAGTGTTTATTCCAAACACCTGGATGAGATTAGCAACTTTTTTCCTTTCAGCATCACTTGCTGTGCTCATCACACTGGTCGACATCAGGAAAAACACCATCCTCTGCCACTCACCTTGTTGCTTTTGCAGACACCTCATTATTTTCATCCATCATTATTAAGTAATGGAAATATTTTTTTGTAAACAAATTGGATTTACACAGGAAAAAATTGCAAGGAATACTATTTGTAAAATATTATCCCCCAGTCTACCGTAGCTGCATTGGTCTTGCTCCAAATGCTATTGCAGATCTTTACAACATCACAATCACATTGACTACAAATTTATTCTCCACACTTAGAACCACGAGTGCAGCTCAGCAAAAGCCTGTCTATGCCTTTGCGAGGAACTTGTAATGGGGTGAAGGAAAGTGAATTTGCCTAGACCTGCTCAGACTGTTCACCTTCATTATGGGATCAGAAGGAAGGTCCAGATAACCACCAGTAATTAGATGCCTAATTTTACACATTTTAAGTGGGATAAACCCATTTTAAAACCTGCATGTATAAGCAGTAACTTCCATCTGTGGCCACAAAAATAATTGCTTTTTTTCAACACATTATTACAGTTTCTTATTAAATGGCCTAGAATAATTACTTGTCCATGCATTGTTTTGTCCCAAGTGAACCTCATTAAATTCAGTAACAGATTTACTATTGACTCATGTGGAAGCAGAGTAAGATCCATACAGCATGGATATTATTTTCTTTGTCTAATACTTCTTTACAAAATATACCACGGAAAGAAAGGATTTTTTTCCTTTTCAGACAATGAAAACACATGGGGCTAATTCCTTTTTGAAGTATATCCAGCAAGCCAGTAGATGGTAAGTGTCTTTTTACTTGTTTTGGGGGAGAGTTGTTTCTCTTTTCCCTAAATTTCTTTTAATCATTATTATGTTTCATCATTATCGCTTTTATTTTATTTTAGTTATTAAATTGTTCTTAACCCATGAGTTCTAATTCTTTTTCTCAATTCTCCTCCCCATCCCATTGGCAGCAGGAAGGCGTGAGCAAGCAGCTGTGCGGTGTTTATTTGCTGGAGTGAAACAATGACAGCATAGTTAGCCTAAGAAAAGTGTATCAAAACAGTATTGGAAAATGAAAGGAAAAAAATACATCATTTTCAGAGTCTCTTTAAAGAAGGTCCTGGGAGGGTGAGCCTGATAATGCCGTGGAGCCTGATAATTCTGCTGCTCTTGGTTTAGCCCTGCTTATTTCTGCCAAACTTGCTGCTGCTGCTGCTGCTGTGGGAAAGGTTCCCTCTGCCTCAGTCCCGATTCTACCACCACGTAAGGAACAGAACCAGACAGACAAACCAGATTTCAATGATCCTATGAAAGGCATGTCTGAGATTAAGACACATTCTACTCTAAGCAAAGAAGCTGAGACAGATGGCAGTGAGCAGGAAGATTCAAATGGAAGAGCTAAGATCTCCATTGCTCCAGTTAAAACAAGAAAAAAATTGGCATCTGGTTTTGGGGGTTGAGATAGTTCAGATGATGGTGGGGATAAGTCAGAGCAGCATAATCCCAAGAAGGGAACTGTCAGGGACCCTTTTGCTGCTGTTGAGGGTTTTCAGAAGCTTGCTCAACTCATGAAGCAAGGGCAAGAGGATCCAGGAGAGGGTACATCAACTGATGTGAAGGCTAGTACCCCTGTTGGTAAAAGCAATGGAAAGGCTATTGCTAAGGGAAAACATACTCAGGAAATGGATGACAGTGATGATGAAGAGAGAGCCCCATTACCAAGGAAGGAGGTCAGGCATATTAAACAAGATTATGCCTGGAAAGAGCGAGAACTGTTAATGAGCTGGTTAAACAGATGTTGGAATGGATGTATTTATTACCACAGAAATACCAAGACATCTCACAAATTAGACTAATTCTGAAAATCAAGCTCTTTTCCACCTAGCAAGGAACAAGTGAAATAACACCAAATAAACCAGCACTAGGAACTTTGTGACAGGACACACTATCTAGACAGGAAAATGCCAGGCCAGGCCAGTAGTTTCAGTCCTTATAGGCTCCAGCAGCCTTTATAATCAAGTTTACAAAGAATATTGAAATACATTCCTGGTACAGACATACACACTAAGCATTTCACCATTCCCCTAGGCAAAGCAACCCCTCAGGTGAGCTACTGATGTTTTTGAAATACAAGCAACTCTATTTCCTTTGTTATTCATTGTTCCTGATCCTGAGTTTATTCACAGCAGTATTGAGCCTAAAAAATTTCATAGCTGGTATCCTAGAAGATATGAGGTTTACACAAAAAATGTGCTCTATGCATGTGTTATAAATGTCTCTCCACTTACCTACTTTATAAAAGCTTGCCGCTGAAAAATGAAACAGAAGCACTAACATGTGAGCTGAGTGACTAGTCACACACCATAAAAATTCAAAATAAACAATCCAATCATGTAAATACATTGCCTGAGCTGTCTGACAAATGCCTGTAAATTACAAAAAAGCTCCCTAGAAATCAATAGCCATTTTCAAACAAACATATTTAAACTAAATTGATAATAACTATTCTGAGCAGACCAACTCTTTCTAGCAGTAAGAACAGAAATCAACAACAGATGCAAATTCTGTCCAGAAATCTGACCTCACTCAACTTCTGACCCCAGAACCACTCACATTCACATTTCTCTTCCAGACAAATGGCAGGTTTATCGCAGCAGCCAAAGCACACTCCTGGGTACGCATTACTTCTGTGTACCTAACAGTACCAGCAGCACCACTACTACTGCAAAGGTTATTTTTCAGACAAGACAGTAATTTCCTAATCCTCTCATGAAGTTATTTACTGATACCTTATGTACTGATCACACGAGCTTAGCATAAGTATCACTAGGACTGCTCAAGCTCAGGCTCCTGACACTGCAGAGCCTAAGAAGCGAATCAGCCACTTCACTTTACAGTTTCTTATTACAGAATTCCTTCCCATTTTTTTAGTCTATTTAATCAGCTTGTATGGTAGAATATACTTTCAGAGATGTAAATTATTCAAAAAAGGGAAACAACAATGGAGAAAAAGGGAAAAGTGTCACATTAAATTCTCTCCCATCTGCAGTCACTTCTACTTAGTATTGGCACAGAAACAAAACTGATTGCTGAAGTCAGATAATCCAGGACTTGCAAAGAACTTCATAGACTTTCTTAATTGAAATGTTGAAGAAAGAATGTGATGTTGTTGTAGTTTAAGGCTTATTGGAAAATTCCAGTAAGAGAAATCAGGACTTTCCTGAAAATCCAGTGCAGAATATAAATAAATTACAGCTTCGGTTGCAAAATAATAACAATAATAAAGTCTGTATCATTCACTATTTGCTAATTGGTATAAAAAGACAATGTATAAACAATTTTGCTCCCTTAGCTTTCAGGCACTGGCTTTGCCTCTCTGATGCCTCCACACTAACCTCTTCTAGAGCCTTGATGGTTTTTCTATCTGGGGGGAGAGAAAGGATGGCATTGGTCCCATCTGGGCTTTCTTTGTCCAGGGGGGAAGATTGCATTTCTGTATTATTTCTAAATTGTACAAATGAGCAATTACATGTAAATATAGTTTGTATATATGCCTGTAAATTTAGGTTGCCGTAAAATATAGCTTTATCTTACTTCCAAGCCATTTGAGCTGGTCTGGTAAATTTCACTGGTGGGGGGAATTCCCAACTGACTGTAGATGTACTTCTTAATATGCCAGAAATTAATACAGTAGAGAATTCCAACACATCTAGTTCCCATACTCATGTAAGCTTTTCCTGAATGATCCACACAGACAAGCGTAGCATCTCCCTTTATGTAATCTGTGGTCTGTCTTCAGGGTGCTTGACTTGGAGATCACTGCCAAATACATCTGGCTTCTACAAAACTTTCATCACATCACATTTACATTATAAAGCAGCCTTTGTGCAGCATTCTAGGGCACTGAATAAATTCACTTTAAAAGTAAATGCAACTGAATATTAATAAGTCAAGGCAAATGAGTCATTCTGGTTTACACTCAGAAATATTCTTTGTCTACAGTTTTCATGCAAATAGAGACTGTATTTCATAGCCAAAGACCACACTAAACAAAAGTATGTGCATTCCAGCCACAGATAGAATAAATGGCAAAGCAGAAGAGGTGTCCTGGTGAAAAATTAATTCAGCTGCAGCTCAGATAGAATGAAGACAAGCTCTGAGCACGCAATGAATCAGTGGCAATCTAGCTGTTGGTCAGTACAGTTGAAAACCTTAACCCAAGATTTTCAGAAACATGACTGATTTAGAATGTAAATTTACTAACCTGAGCTACAGGCTCATACTGACTGTTGCCACATGGCAACATTAGTCATCACTAAACACCATGCTATTATGTAATTAACAACTCAGGAGAAACCCAAGATGTGACAGGTGTAATGGGCTCAGGGCTCTGTTGGTCTGGACTTATAACCACTGGTGTAAAAATTAACATCTGCGCACACAAACACAAATATCCACTCACTTCTATGAGCCCAAATTATTCCTATGCATAGAGATCTTAACTATTCACAGATGAAAAATATAGTTGGGTGTGTATATACATAACATACAAGAAGTTCTGTGTGTGGAAAGACTGTGAGATGCTAAGAGAATGTCTATCACTAACCATCCCTAGGAAAGGCAGCTGTACCAAGGTCATGGGATGAGTCATGGAAAAGAAACCTAATTATTTGGATAGAAGAAAGGCATGCAATCTGTGATCTGGTATTTGTGCAGGCAGAAGGAGCACTTCTAGAGCTTGAATTTTAAATCTCTAGCTACAGGCCACTATTTAAACAGTGTTTTAACACCATGTATGAGAGAAACCCTATCAACTTCAAAGGTGCCACTCAAAGCAGGTCTTGAAGAATACAGTCTTACTTAGCAGTGGAACACTGGAACAGGTCTCACACACAAGAGGTGGCTGAGGCTTCATCCCTGGAGATATTCAAGGTCAAGCTCGACCGGGCTCTGGGCAACCTCATCTAGTTGAAGCTGCCCCTGCTGACTGCAGAGGGGGTTGGACTAGATGGCCTTTGAAGGTCTCTTCCAACCCAGACCATTCTGTGATTCTGCATGATAATTTCATATATTATGCTACTGTCATAATTAAGAGATGAGAATAATATAGGTCAACTCTTTAAAATCATCTCATGAATGCAATGATACTCAGAATGTATAACCCACCTCACTTACTATCTCCTGAGACGGCTTTTGCTTTTAAATGATGGGGGGGGGGTTTTCCCCCATTTCTCTGGGCAGAATTTCTTTATTATTTTTATCATATCACCTAAGTAATGCTATCAGACACCTCAGCACTGTGTCAAATCCTCAGCACTGTTAATAGGAATGCAGTACCGTTCAAAATCAATATGCTGAAAAGAAACTATTAAGATTCCAGCATCAATAAAGGACAAACTTTTTCTATACTTCTTGTTAATTTATAAGTTTGCTGCCTGGGCAGTGCCATAGTCATTAAGAAACTCCAGTGCTGATGAACAGAACTTTTAAGAAAACTTTGCTTCTCAGCTTGCTGTGAAGTACTCATGGAGTCTTACAGTCAAATGAACTCAGTGTTCACACAAGTGCCCCAAGAAACTTCCGAGACAGTGTGTATCATGCATACTGCCATCTTAGTTTTTCCTCACTCTTTTCATCCTATTTCCCCCCTCACATCTGAGAATATACACTGACTTCACAGGATTAGTGCAGAGATTAATATACAAAATTGCATCCTTTTGTTGAGAACGTCAGAGATGGCTGTGCAGACTCTGGGGACCTGAAAATCAACACAGCAGGGAACACTGCAGATCTAATAAAATGCTCTGGTGTGCTCCCCTCAGCCATGCTCTCTTTGTGAGATGGAGCTGAAAACATTTCAAAGCAATGACCAGTCCAGGCAGTGTGTGTGTGCACAGCCACAATTTCAAGCAATCAGGATGCTACACAATTCAGAGTATGCATTTTTAACCACAATGTTTGCTCCTTCCACTATTCTAACTCAACTCATCCAACAGGGAGAGATACAGATAACCTGCTCTGTGGGGTAACATCTGAGAAAACAAATATAGCCAGGAATCTCCACTAGAAGCTGGGGGAACAAGAATTCCCTACATCCAGCCACTAAAGGGGTTACAGATTATGTCTCTACAAAGTAGTCTCCTCTCTTTCAGGGAAAGAGAAAGGAAACCAGTAGAGTTTTACAGATGCTTTCCATTTTCTCCTACCCAGCACCCAAGATGGGAGCTTGTTGAGGTAGACCTGAAGGGTCAAAATAGGCCTCTACATGTCCTGGCTTGCCCAGACATGTTTTTCAACCTTCCCTCTGTTTTTGGGGAAGAAGCAACATTGGCAAGAGAGACAAATGACCTGAAGCCATGGAGTCTGAGCACACTGGCTTATGTAACTTGTTTTTATCTTGCAATCCATGGTAAAGAAGTTGCACACGCTAGCCTTATGCTAAGCCTGTGCTAAACCTATGTGTCTCTCCCTGCATGGTATAAGCAAACCTATGCTTTCACAGAAATATGGTCAAAACTTGGCTTACTGCCACTCTGATTGGATAAGCTAATGTCCAAAAGGGTCTAATCAATCTCAGGCATTGATATTAAAAGCAGACAATCACATAATACAGTGTGTCTTTGTCATGCTTATGCTTTGCCATACTTCCCACCATTATCTGTGCCTGTATTGCCTCTAATGCCTTATTATTATTATATAGCAATATAAGCTATATTCCACCCTGGAAACATTTTGAGTCTTTCCAGGAGCAACTCGAATAAGCCTTCATGCAATTAGCAGCATGGGATACACATCCACTGAGATACATTGCAAGACATCTGCCTGCACCAGCAGCAACCTCATCTTCTGAAGACAAGCAAGCCTGAAGGCATGCAGATCATCAAAAAGCCAGGAACAGTCAGAAACCATCTGCCCCCTCTCCTTCCTCCAGCAGCCTGCAGAGCCTGGGGTGGATTAAGTCTCAGCCACAGCCGCAGCAACAGCAGCAGCAGCCAGACCAGCCAGACCAGCCAGAAACCCTGCAAGTGTTCTGGGTACTTTATTAATATTGATAACCCAGCAAGACAGGAGAAGTAACACTTGTGAGTAAACCTAAAGCTTTGCATATTACCTAGATTCTGCCCGAAGCAGAAAGGGAGCCTTGAGTCCATCCAGTGGCCACGTGGCACTATTGACTGCAAGAAATCTCTTCTAATGTTAATTTGTTAATCAGTTAATTAATAACCATTGAATCTGATTGTTTATGTATATTCATAGTTATTACTAGATCTAGATATTGTCTATGTTACAATTGAACCAGTTTAATATTAAAAATAAGTGATCAGGATGGAAAATTTGGATATCAAAATTAATAAATAAAATTAGTAAATAATATTAATTTTGTAAAATCATCTCACATTAATTAATCATAACCCCTTCCATCACAGAACTTGACAAACTATCAGGGCTAATACTCAAACTCTCATGTAGCGAAGTCTAATACATTCAACTGCCAAAGCAAACCTTTACAGCATTGCAGGCTCTGCCACAACCCTCAGAGACCATTCTTCAGTACATTTTCTCCATTTTTTGTGCACACTTCACTTATGTCCTTACCTCCTTCATTTTGCATATGTGGCTTGTTTTTTGAAAACCTTAACACTAGTTTTATCCTGGTATCAGCTAGAAGCTTTTTGTAGGCTTTAGTAGAAACAGTATTAAACTTTAAATTTAACTTTGCTCTCAAGATAAAAATTAGTCACACAGGAGAACCTTTACTGCTTCCTTTACCAGTACATTTACAGGGCTTGAGCTTCCCCAAATAAATTTTCTGTATGCCTCTTTTGTTACATTCATTCAAGACTGGCCATGTAAGGACATTGGCTCCTAACACTCTGAAAGGCCCTCATCCAGCTAGAGTCAACACAGGTCATTCTCATTAACTGTAACAGGCTTTAGATTGTCTTAGAGCTATCACTGCTGGATAAAAGCCCATCAAGTAAGAACAGCATGAAACAGGAGAGAAAAGAGTAACTATTACTGGCCATCTTCTGAACTGGGTGGCTTTTTATTCCTGCACTTGAAAGGTCTCTTATAGAAGGCTATTGCCCAGTTTGTTAGAGTAAACAAAATATATTGGTCCTGCTACTTACTGTCTTGCGTAAGATGTTAGCAAAATTTGGTTGTCAAGTTAACACTGATAGTGACCCAAGTCACTTTTGCCACCCCTACAAATCTCCTGTCACTTTGTCTGTTTACTTGGTTGCTAGAAGTCTAGTATCTGTAGCAAAGACAGAGCACAAGATACTACAGGCCAATTACACATCTTAGTTAAGAGCCAGCAGAGGAAAAACAGCTTTCAACAGATCAGTAAGTAAAGAGCAGGCTGCATTATCAAGTGTTAATTAGCAGGGATTGAACACAAATTGCAGCACAAACGTGAGGCTGCTCAACTTTCTGAGTGCAAAGTAATATTTGTCTCATTTGTTCCAAATGTTTAACAATTTAAGAGTTGAGTAAGGCCTAGAAAGCCACAATCTTATTTACTGGAAGGTAAAATTACACTTGTGACATCTGACTTAAGGGAATTTATTACTAAAAGGGAAGAAAAGCTTCTGAGAAATAAGAGTGAAGAAGATCTTACAACAGGAATAATCTGGAATAAACACTGTGATTTAGTAAAAAAAAAAATTTCCACAATATATAGTAGTCCTGTAGAAACCAAAGCAGAGACGACAACATCCATGCTGTGTGATGCTGGTGTAGGAGTCCATGGAGAGGGATTTCTGATCTCAAATCTACTAAGCAGTGATTTTAATCTGTACACAAACACATCATTACTGAAGTCACAGGCTTCTGTGCACTGAACATGCAACACAGTTAAACCCCTTGTTTGTCAGCTAGTACTTGTCGTGGAGGCAGAGAATTAATGTGGATGAGTCATGAATTACAAAGATGGGATTATTTTTATTTCCCTGAAAACACCAACCCCAAACGATATACAGAATTATATGGGTTTATTTACAGGCTCAATTCAATAGGGAAAATCTTCAAAGTATATTATGGGCAAATCTAAAGATTTAGGAAGTCAGAAAATGGAAAGGGCTAAACTACAAACACAGCTTTACCCCACTATTAATCAGGCTGAGCAGAGAATTAAGGGAACAGCAGGCTTTACTCACAACGGTGAGATAGGTATTCAGCAATGATCCCTTACTGGATTGTTTGCTGCTCAGCTGCCTTCTGATGCTGCGAGCAATATCTAATTGGAAATTGAAATGGCAAGAGTCCAAGGCAGGTGGAAAAGCCACCAAACTCAGTAGTATCTCAAAAATTGTTTCCACAAGACAGATTTGTGGAAGCCACACTGCTTCAGCAGCAGCAAGGAAGAGTCAAACTGTTAGGGTATTCCCCAGCCAGAATACCAGACAGGAAGACGGCTGCAGTAGGGTCCCAGAACAGCTGGGTCCAGGTCCACCTGCACCTCTCTCTCAAATGGACCTCAGGACTTGCCAAGCTTGCAAAACTGCACAGAATGGTGCAGAAGTGTGTGGGGGGGGTGCATTCAAAGCAGGGATGGTGCAAAACTGAGAGCCATGCAAAAAGGTAGGAGCCATGCAAAAACAGGGATGGTCCAAACAGGAACTCTTCCCAGGTGGGAAGGCCTTTTCCCTTGCTCTATTTATGCTTTTCTAGACAAAGTGTCCATTTGCCAGTTTATACTGGGCTTGAAGGACCCAGCCAACCACCAGCCTGATTCCCAGTGCAGGCTTCCACATGGGTCAGTACACGTGTGGAAAGGCACCTTTTGGTGTTGCACTTCAAGCCCACAGGGCAGCAGGGGGAAAGCAGTTTCTGTGCCTTCTCCTCCCCATTCGAACTCGCAGTGGGGGGAGAAGGAAGGAATTTGGGGTGCTCCAGAATGGTACTTGAAGAATTAAGGATGTCATTCGTTTACTACTCATTGAAAGTTACAAAACTACTGCCAGCAAGAGGAACTTGTCAGAACATCTGTCAAGGCACTTGGCTGACTGTTTTTCGCATGGGTCTTCTGCAGCCTGAATCACTCCGCTCAGTTAAAATGAAAAAAAATCTCTCATTCACAAAACATTGCTTTGTTGAAACAAAGGAGTATTTTGTTCTGTGTTTTGTGCTGTATTTCTGGGTTATTTCTATGGCATCCAGCACAGTTACAATTATAGGCTAGGTCACAAACTTCTGGATCTGTATGAACATAGTGTCACAGCACAAAGATTTCCAGAGCATATCTAATACTTACCCTTTTCATAGACTCTGAAAATTGTGGGCTGCCTGCTAATCTCAGCTGAACTAATGACAGAAACAGTCACCTACACAGAATAACCTGTCTTTGCATCACTCTTTTAGAAAAGAAGAAACTCTGCATCTGAGCCTCGCTGTCAAGACAGCTTAGTGAGATAAAGGATGGCTTCTATTTTCCTCAATTTGTGTCAAACCCTGGATCAGCACTTTTTTTTCCTTTTTTTTTTTTACCAATCCTTGGGCCTTTTAAAGACTTTCAGAAAAATCCTACTTGGCCCACAGTCCTGCTTAAAGTATGCTTAGTGTACAACCAGGCTGATTTTACTAACAGGACATGCCTATCAGCTAGGAAGGGAAGCAATAATGCTATGACATGGTGAGCCACTCAGCTATCAACTATATTTCATTGGGTTTTGTTACCACTTTCCTCTATACTCTCAGACATCTCAAATGTTTATGCAGTTTTGGATGGCTTTCACTTGAACATAGATGTTCGATTCACTGAAGCTTGCTTCTATCTACCACAATGATCAAAACAATTTCTTGAATAAATGGTAGATCGAACTCCCAAAGGTATAAATTTTTAAAAAGCAGAGTTTCAGCCTCTTTGCATTATGCTCAGTTTTCAAAGAATATATAACACCAAGTGGTGCTAGTTTAAGCCCACCCTGTCAGGGGCAAGAGTTTTTCCATTGTAAATTTATGTAATCTGGTTCCTGAAGACTCACAGTTTTGCTCGAAGATGAAACACTCCACACTACCTCTGTAGTTTGATTCCCTTTAACACACAGCACTTCTTACCATTTAAATCCAAGCCCTTCAACATCTCTCACGGTACAGCACCAGCAAAAAAAGTCATTTTGCTGATTTAAAAGGCAGTCACTGTAGGCCCATAAATCATTTTCACTGTGCTACAATTTCTGATTAAGAATGACGAGGTATATCTACTCTTCTAAGAAAACTAAGAAATAATTTTAACTACCCAATTGCTGTTTGAAGGCTCTGACCTGAGAGACATGATGTTGTGGAGAGGCTGCTACTGGTCTCTTCCCACAGGCAATTAGTGATAGAACAAGAGGAAATGGCTTCAAGCTACAGCAGAGTAGGTTTAGAGTGGACATTAGGAAAAAAAAATCAGAGGAAGAGTGGTCAGGCCTTGGAATGTGCTGTCTAGGGAGATGGTGGAGTCACCAACCCTGGATGTGTTTGAAGGTCATTTGAATGTGGTGCTTGGGGACATGGTTTAAGGTGAACCTTGTAGAGTAGGGTTATCAGTTGGAGTTGAATTAATTGTGGGCAATTGAATTAATTGTGGGGAATTAACAAAGCAGGAATTATAAAACATGTAGTTATTTTATTTCCTAAAAGCCCTGTCCACAAACTGTATACAAACTAGTTAAATTTAGGTTTAAATTTGGTTGGGGAAATCTTCAAAAGGATGCTTACAGGTAATTTAGGAAAACCAGAATATTGGGAAAAGTACCTAAATACTCGTGGGTACCTGTTAATCACTCTGGGAGGGGACACAATGGCCCAAGCCTTTATTTTGCTCCCGCCCTTGCTTCCCCCATCAGCAGAAGGGTGGGGCAAGCCAGGACATCTAATAGGCCTATTAGCCTCCCACTACAGTGATCCTGAGGGTCATTTCCAACTTGAATGTTTCTGTGATCTGACCACAGTAGAAAAACCGATTTTTTTTTCTTTCCTGCCATTTTGAAAATTACTATTTCGACCAACTCAGGAAAATTACCATAACTTAGAAATGTATATGTTTGACATCACAGTGAGGTATCTGGTCAGCTAATAGCAAGAAGAATTGCACAGCATATTTCGTGCATAATTTATTGTCTAGATAAGCTACAGAGACTTAAGAGTACCTCCTCCTTTCCACTTCTGTTTAGTCTTCAAGTTCTGTACTTCAGACAAAAGGAACCAAAGGCCAGCTCTCTCAGAGCCCACAGAAGACCTTGTGGCTCACAGTCGGCACACAACACAGAGCCATTTGCTGTCCCACCTTCAGGTCAGTGCTGGCTAGTCAACAGAGGGGTGTTGCCTTGCCAATAAACATTCTGCCAAAGAACGCAATTTTAAATGGAGAATATGATATGAGAGCTGTTTGGAGAAAACATTAGTCACACAGCACCACTACCAAATTATTCTGTATATGTAGCCACCAAAAAAAAAAAAAAAAAAAAAAAAAAAAAAAAAGTTACTCTTCTCACATATCTTTTTAATTNGCTTTTAATTTGATTCCAGTGCAATATTAAACTGTATAATTCAAAAGTAAAAGTGAATGTGCTGTAGAAAGGAAAATGTATAATAGGAGATAAATGTATGAGAAGTCAGCATTATCTGGACCTTTTTAATCATAATTTCAGTTGTTAAAGCATCAGGGATTCCATCAGTATGGGCACTAGACTCTGATTCAATTACATTATGCATTAGAAACTGATAGTTTATAGCATCCATTACACTTGTTATTACCCTTGTGCCACACTCAATTGACCAAAAGAAAAGAAAGCTTTCTCCCACAAGAGATAAAACCCAAAAAAGGTTTGCAGTGAAAGGGTTTGCAGTGAAATGCATAGTAAATATCCCCCAAGAGAAGTTTAAATTCATTTCTTCCAGAGATACTTATTCCTACATGCAAAGTAAACATCATGCCTCATTACCTGTTTATATTTGCTCAGCCCCCACATATATAGGTGTAACATTGACATTAGTCACTTACACATTCTCTGGCCGGCTCAGAAAAAGTGACACCAAAAGCTTAGTAGGACTAACAACAACAACAAAGACTTGAATAAAGCTAGTCTAGCAGGAAGCTATTCCAAGCCTCATCCATAATATCCAACAACTAATTTTTTGTCTTGAGCCTCAAACTCATTTAAGAAAAAAAAAAATTATTGCCATTCTTAACACTGCAGTTGATGGCAATGGCCATAAGAAGATGCTTGGTTTCGCTCAAAGTGACAAGATACTGTTTGCTGTTGTTACTGAATGCAAGATCCCAGTTTTGCAGTTCACCATTTTGCTGGTTTGAAGCTAAATGGAATATTTTAATGATTTTAATAATATTTAACCATTGGCTGTGAAGGGAATAGTGATGTTTATATTGCACATTTGTTCTGCTGAGACAAATGGAAACAAGGACAAGATAAGTCCGTCTCTGTCTGTGGCTGCCTGCTGCCATATTAACACTTCTGCCTGAACCTGCATATTCCCAGCTAATCATTCTGTTTTTAAAACCTCTTACTGACTTTTCCTGGCTCATTCTGCATGTAAGGGGGATTCTGAGATAAGGCAGGGGGTGGAAAGAAGGTGGAAGAGTGGTTGGGAGCCCCTCTTGGGCAGTCTGCTGCTAGGAAGGGTTTTGTATCTCTGTATTACTTCTAACTTGCATATTACTGTATATACTTGTTTATATAACTATGTATATTCTATATAATTTGTTGTAAATTGTGCGAAGCTATAAATACAGCTTCATACCTTAACTTCCAGCTGGCTGAGTTTAGTCTGTGTGAATTCCTAACCATGTTGGGGAGGGCAGGTAACACAATGTAGTGGGTTTGCAGTTACCTGTCCCCCCCCCCTCCCCCCCCCGACCTTTATAAACCCCAGCTAAAACTCAGAAAAACACTGGAAGTTAATAAATGAAGCTTTATATTTACAGCAATGCACAATATACAAGCAAATATNGGGGTTAGTAATAGGAAGGAGTTAGTAATTTTACTCTGAATTAGCTACCAAGACAGAGACAAAGGAGAAGCAGCTGCAGCCAGCACAGACAGAAGCAAACTGCTAATCTGGTTGTTTTGAGAACAGTTCTTAAAACAACTTTTTTTTCTTTCCTCAGTAAAACTCAGTGAAGTGACACACTGTGTTTATCTCTCTCAGCCAATAGTCTAATTTCTCACTCAAATTCTCCAATTAGCTTAAACCAACACACACAACCACTACAACTATTTTAGCTGTTGATTTATCTTGATCTACAAGACTGGATTTTGACATATTCTGACAAAAAGAAGAAAAATCTGTTCCCAGAATCTGTATAGGCTTTTTCAAGCATCAGCAACCTTTAACTACCAGCAAGTGCTATGTTGCAGCCACTCCACTTAGTGTTCAGACTAGATTCAGATTATATTAGATTTTAAAGACTTTTTGAGTAATTCAGCTTTTTTTTTTTTTTTTAATGGGAAAGGAGGGTCATGACTGTCCATATATTTATTGCTAAATTAACAATTGCATTATTGTGGTTTTCAGGCTTTTTTTCAATCAACAGAAATAAGCAGGAAACTTTTCCCCAGTCTTCTAAGAATTTGACATGCAAACCACTTCCAATTAAAAAATGAAACAGATTTTTTTTTTTCTATATTACCAACTAAGCAAAGCACATGGTTTTAAGAATCAACAGAAATGCTTACTTTCATAATTTAAAAAACTGGTAAAATCTGCTAAGGAATGGCTAGACCATCATGTTAAATAACATTTAATGTGAAAATGGAACCAGAAAATTTTTTAAGTTACACCAGGGAAAAAAATATTCTCACCAAAATACCAGTTCTAACAGAGTTTTCTTTTGAAGTAATGTGATCATTTAATTAATTAAATAAATAAATAAATAAAATCCACTATTCCATCAGCATAGAATCTCAGCAGTGTGCTCTTGTGGCCAGCAGGGCCAATGCCAACCTGGGGTGTATTAAGAGGGCTGTGCTTAGTAAGTCGAGACAGGTTCTCCTCACCCTCTACTCTGCCCTGGTGAGGTAACATCTGGAGTACTGTTTCCAGTTCCAGGTCCTGCAGTTCAAGGAGGACATGGAACTGCTTGAGACAGTCCAGCACAGAACCACAAAGATGATTAAGGGAATGGAACAAGTCTCTTACAAGAAGAAACTAAGGGAGCTGGGGCTCTTTAGCTTGGAGAAGAGGAGACTGAGAGGTGACCTCATCAATGTTTATAAATATGTAAAGGGTGAGTGCCAGGCTCACAGCTCATGGATGGAGCCAGGCTCTTCTTGGTGATGTCTGATGACAGGACAAAGGGCAGTGGGTGGAAGCTGAGGCATAGGAAGTTTCATTTAAACATGAGGAGAAATTTTTTTTCCACTGTGAGGTGACATAACGCTGGAACAGACTAGCCTGGGGGGTTGTGGAGTCTCCGTCTCTGGAGATAATTTAAAACCTGCCTGGACATGTTTCTGTATTATCTGGTAGTGGTGATACTTCTCTGGCAGGGGGCTTGGACTGGGTGAGCTTTCAAGGTCCCTTCCAGCCCCTGACATTCTGTGATTCTGGAACACATTTGTTCACAGGTTGTGTCAATGATATAATGCCTTTGACTTTTGTGGCAGCTGCAGATGCCTCAATTCCTCTATCTTTCTATGCAAAACCTTCCTACCAAAGCCATTCTTGTTCATGAAACAGACAATACTGTTCAGTAGATAAACATAAACCTGTCACGTAGTCAACACTTACTATGTCTCTTACTGCCTTTCATGGTTGGACTCGATGATCTGTTGAGGTCACTTCCAACCCCTAACATCCTGTGACTGATCCTATGATCTTCCCCATTGTCAGTTCTGCCAGTGCTTGCTGCTCATTTCACAGCTCTAGAAGCCAACACAGCTCTGGCCATCTGTTTCCCTGCTGTTGTGAATCCCTTTCAGAAGTGTCACACAGCACACAAGATTTCTTTTCCAGATTACTCAGAAAAAATGTCTGCCTGATAAATGCCATCTGCTTGACAACACCAGATACTATTTACAAACTGTAGCTACACTGAATCAACACAGTTGTCCCTGATTCCAAGAAACAATCATGATTCATTTCAAATCTGCCACAAAATTCTTGTCAAGATAGATTGCACTAAGAGTAAGTACAG
Organism: Psilopogon haemacephalus; assembly: GCA_013396835.1. NCBI lineage: Eukaryota > Metazoa > Chordata > Aves > Piciformes > Megalaimidae > Psilopogon > Psilopogon haemacephalus. Next base: position 42,695 of record VWZI01022226.1, read on the forward strand.
ACCCTGCCCTACTCCTATCACAAGGTCCACTGAAGTGGGGTCATCTGCCCATGCCCAGATCCCCACCACAATCAACGGAGCTGTGTGCAAGTTCTTGGTGTAACTTACAATTCACAGAATCACAGAAAACATGCAATTGGAAGAGACCTCAAAGCTCATCCAGTCCAACTTTCAACCCATCACTGACGGGTAAACACTAAACCATGTGCCTAAGTACCAGCTGCACAAGATGCTTGAACACCTCCAGGGATGGTGACTCCAGCACATCCTTGGCTAGCATCCAGCCTGAACCTCCCCTGGTGCAGCTTGAAGCCATTTTTCTGGTCCTGTCACTTGCCACCAAGAGGCTGCCCTTTCCTCACTCCAACCTCCAAGGAGCTGTAGAGAGCAATGAGGTCTCCCCTCAGCCTCCTCTTCTCCAGCCTGATCACCCCAGCTACTTTAGACACTGAAGGCCAGGTGCTCTAGGCCCTTCACAGCCTCATTGCACTTCTCACACTGATGGCCTTTGACACTCCTTGGTGTCAATACATAAGCTGAGTCCCCTAGACATGCATCTTGCTTTCTACAGTTTATAGCAAGGCACATACCCAGCATATCATATGAAGACAGAGTAAAGCAAACATGCTCTTTTAATGTCAGTAATGTTATGCTGATTTCACTAAGCATCTGCTTTCATTTCTATGTAGGTACTCTATAAAGTCTCACAAGGCACTCACTTTTATTTGCTAGAAAACAGTTTAAAAAATAATTAAATCCTTTAAAGATGGACTTTCTAGAAGATTTTAAAATACACAAGCCTGACTTGTTCTTTCAGTTCCAGCAGTATATTGATTTAAAACCAATTCTCAGATACGGTGATAATGAATTCTTATTAAAATAGGAATTATACCATTTCATTGTTCCACAGTACCAAAATCATGCTGAGCTTTCCACACTCAGATTTAACTATTCTGATGCAGAAATAATTTATCTGCCTGTCTGTGAAACAGTATTGTTTAGCAGAGACCAAAGATCCTATAAACCTTTATGGCCCAATTAATAAAGGTGAATGTTTATGACCTTTGAAATCCATCTTCTCAATTTATTCAAATGCTTAGTCAACCATTCTCTGAAGCTTGTGGCTCTCTTTGCATCACCTTTAACAGAAATGCAACTGAGTTCAGATGCAATAAGGCCAGACGTGTAGAAACCTTGTGGGAAAACATTTATCTAGCAAATGTAAAGGCAAAGTGAAGGAAATTTTTTTTTTCAATAATATATTAAGATTGGTGAAAACTCCAAGCAAAAGTGCTCCATCTTACAAGAAAGATGCACTCTTGTAATTGCAAAGAGCTGCAGGAGATAAAGTCCTTAACCAGACTGAGTCAAACTGTGGGTTTAACCCTGCATTCCTCCCAAGCCCCAAGTGAATATTCCTTTCAAGAGATATGATTATTGCAGGAAATTTTTGTCTTGTGAAATTCCAAAATTCTTGGTTCATGCAGAAGGACTTTGGTATTGTACCAATGTTAGTTACTTTTACAGTGCTTGTTTCTGACCAGTCACAATAAAACCATTACAGAATCATTGGTTTGAGGAAGTGAAATCAAGAAATAGAGTTACAGTTTATGGCTAAAAAAAACTGCTTGTTTTGAAGGCAGCATAGAGAAAGAAGGTTGACATGGCCAAACCACCCATGTCACCTTCAGTAGTACTCCATAGATCACCTCATATACTAATTCTCTCCTTTCATGTCTTACTTTAAGCACAGAATTGTACTAATATATTACAAAAATAATTCTTATTGCCTAGCTACTATCATTCCATTTGTATTATCATTTGTTATTGCAGCTTCTACAATACACCAATGATATTGTCATAATGGGAAGATATCAGTAGGAAGGAGCTACCCACAGCATTGTGCCTATATCTATCTGTATGCACATTTGTATTCTAATGATCACTTATTTTTAGAACTAACTTAGCGACCTGAGAACTGAAACACAGGACTAGCCTGTGCACACAAAACACAGTTAACCACAGCCTGAGTGACATCTATTTAAAAATAGATGTTGTAACAGCAGCCCCCAAAAATACAGGCAGAAAACTACAACAGAGGCCTTAAAATATCCAGCACAGGATGACAGCAAAGACCATAAAACTACTAAAACATATGACAATGACTGATTTACAGTCACTATGTGCACACAGGATTTGGAGACAGTTAAAACCCATTTTAGATATAACAAAGAACAAATATGCAGTGTACATAAAATAGCATAAATAGTAGATCTCAGCTGTAACACCACAGTATGAAACAATGGAGGAAAAGTAAGCGCTGGCAATCATAGCAAAATGTCCTGAAGAAAAGGCAAAACCACAGAGAAAAAAGCCATCATCACATTTCTGGGCTGACAACACACTGTAAAGCCATGGCCTCTTCCACTGAACTTTGATTAACAAGAACTTCCTGGCTTCAAGGACATTTCTTCAGTCTGCACAAAATGGAGAGGGTATTTGACCTGGTATCCTGCTTTTGAAGGCTAACTCTTAAATAGGGATGTGACTTTATTATCCCATTACCATGATCCTGGTAGAACTTCACTTTGTTGGAATTGACTTTGGTCATTAACGAAGTATGAAAAACTCAAAGCATTCCACCTCAGCAAAAGTCATGTGGCTATTTTCTTTCCTGCAGATGAAAACATTTCTCCTTTTCTGGATGACAAAGTAACTTCTCACCCTACCCCTAATTATACACACACACAAAATGCAACTTATTTATAAAACACTTTTCAAACTAAGTTTTCTCTGATAATTTCCTGTCAATCTAAAACATTTCTTTATGATCAACACAGACATAAACACACTTTCCAAAGTCTAAAATACTTAAAGGACAGGAAATCTATTTTTGCACATAGTGTTACAAATATTATAGTTTAACTCCAGTTAAGCTACTCTGTTGAATCTAAGGAGAAACAAATAAAAAATTAACATTTCAGCTAAGTCACATTTTGTTTGACACTGGACAACATCATCACTTTTGATTTGTTCTGCAGCATCTCAGCTGAGCCCTTGCATCAAAGCTTTAAAGAACATGAAGGATAGCCTAAAGACAGTGCCTGTATTACTTTCACTTCTCACCTCTATAAGCTAACCTAAGAATGATAGAGCATGTCCACTTAAAAAAATATTTGGGGCAGAACTGAGCCCAAGATGACCCACTAAACTGAACCATAAGGAAGGGCTGGCTCAGAGAGCAGAGGGAAGGAGAACTGGGGGCAGGCAGGGAGTAATGTTATTTTCTTTCTCCTCCTTCTGTTACCATTTTTAATTGCACTGCCCACAAAGAAACCACGTCTTCATTTTTCACCTTATGTAGTTTTTTAATCCACAACACATACTGAAAAAAAATAGGTCATAATAAAAATAACCATAAACTTCCTCTGTCACTTCCTATGCTACTTGTGCTGCACAGTGCAATGAATAAATGCACCAGTGTTCCAGGAATACAAGTGCTTTTGTGGCTTATCACTTAATTGGCAATTATAGTCATATAATTAACTACAGGAAAAAAGGCCTCTGGCAAAAAGCAGCTGGGCAATTCAAACAGAAGATATAAAGTTACTCCTAAAACCAGTCAGACAGCTTATCTGCGAATACATAAACAAACCCCACCAGAGAGCTAATGCTGCCAGCTTCTGCACCCACTCCAGCCATCAAGGGGCCGCATCAGTTCAAAAGTGACACAAAATAGTTGCAGTGCAGCCATCAATCTGATACTAGACCAAACTGACTGCCTGTCATTCCTCAAAAAAAAAAAAAAAGGGAGAAGGTTGAAAAATCCTGATTCATTTCATTGCTGTAGACACCCTGATAAAACCTCCTAGTTGACAATCACTTATAGTAGTAGTGCTGCAATAACTGAGCTCATGAATATGTCACAATAAGATGTCAGCAAGCCAAAAGCAAAGCTCAACTGGCATCTCTCTTGCTGCACTTGACTAATTCTTCACATCACGCTGCAGTGTTAATAGTAAGAACACGCGCATCTGCAGCCAACCTCCTCTTTAAGAGAGTAGCAGGTCAAAGCAGTGAGTGACAGAAAGCAAAATCTAACGAGATTCACCTCATCCTCCTTGTCTGATATTCAACACTTCTTCATCCACTCTCCTCGCTCTATAAACCCACCACAAAACTACTTCTCTAGCTAGATGACTGCATAGTAGATCTTACCACACCCTACTGATTTCTTAAAGAAACATATCTGAGCCCAGCTGGCTTCTTATCAGGCCATTCAAAAAGCATTTAAGGTCAGGTTGCTTAAAGAAACTAAATCCATCCTTACTTTTTCATTTTACAATCTTGGTAATTGTATGCATGGAGCAGCTAATTCAGCAGTGCCTCAAAGAGACTCCAGCTACTGCTGCTAGCTCCAGAAAGACAACACTTACATACAAATTCCCATCTTCTTAAACCATAAATTAAGTAAACCTCACAGCTCTTTCTCTAAAGCAGAACACATCAGTTTGGGTTATTTGTGACCTCAGGTGTTTCACTTATTTTTAAGATAAGGACTATATATATAAACAAACAATTTAAAAGATGATGCAGAGAACAGTGAAACCACAATAAAGATGGTTTGGCACAATGATTTTGCTTACAAGTTTAACAAAACAAAACATAAAACCCCAAAAAACCACGCAATTTTTTAAAGAAGGATTTATTTTTTTTTTTTTACCACAGGAAAACAAAACACCTAAAATCCCTAAGCATTCTTACTGTGCATTCATAACATTAAATAAGAAAGGTCAAATTTCTAGTGCAGAAAAAAAATATATAGTATGGGGTTTATAATTTATTAATTTTTCTATTTTCTCAATTATACTGAAAACAATAAACTTCTATTTTGTTCACATAAATATGCAGTCATCTATCATTTATTACTAAATGAAGCTCTGCTTAAAATATTTCCAAGAAAGATAAATCAGGAGTGGATACACAGTGGTATCAGAGCTCTACCTTCTGAGAGGCCTGAGTCACTTTGCACCTGAAGTACCAGTCAGCTCATGAAGCAAGCCAAGCTGTCCACTGGTATGAGCTGGCAGCCCTTTCCCTCAAATTTTCCTATACAGCATTTGTCACTGAAGTAGGATCTCCAAACACATTATCGTGCTTAGGGCTCCTACAATTTAAGATGAGCAGCCTAAAGTATTAATAAATTAAAACATCTACCTCTCTCATCTGGACACAACATTTGCTCACGGGAGTTCAGTAAGATGGGCACTTCCAGCAGCTCTTTGGCTTCCTGCTTGAGTAGTTCGTCTAAATTACTTATGTGATTTATCTTCACTCGCGAACAGGCTCAACATTAAATTCACCACAATGTATGGCCTGTCAAAAGAATATTTTGTCCAATGCCATTTAAACCTCCCATGTCTTTCAAATACTAATTCATAAAACTGCTAAAATAAGACCGTTTGTTCTCACCATAAATACACTGACACACCTTGAAAATGTAGATTTTTGATAGCGAGGAGTTCACTGGTCTATACTGATGGAATTCAGTGCTTGTTTCTCTTAAATCTTTTTCTTTTCAAAAGCCTTTATTCCGTATTATGAACTTGTAAGTCTCATGCAGGATTCTGCCTGCTGTTTTGTTTTGCTAGCACAGGGATGCATGGAATTAAGTGAAAGACACAATAAGGATCAACAGAGACCTTGATACTAACATAAATGTTTTGTGTACACAGCTTCAAAGCAGGTAAGTTAACACTAACTGGCTCCATGCAGACCAAAAATAAATACTTTTCCTAAGACCAAACCTGCAATCAAAGTTAAAAATCTTGGAAAACATGGAAGTTTTGGGTGAGCTGAGAGATCTTTCTGAGGTTTGTCAGTGCAAACTAATATGCTGGGAATATTCAGAATACAAGTGACTTACTGCAATGGACAGTCAAGTGTAATGGAGGGAATAATTAACTGATGTGAGATATAATTTTTCCAAATTAATATTGTTTATTAATTTTGGTATTGAAAACTCACCACCCCCAACCACTAATTTTTAATAATAACCAGTTCATTTGCAATGGCCATGGAACACATTACATAAAGGATAACTTGATCTAACAATACATAAAAAATAATTGAACTGGAAGAGAAGGTTCCTGATGCCAATTGTACTGCTTGTGGTTAATTATCCCACTTGCCCACTAGATGGACTCAGGGCCCTTCTGACCCTTCTGATGATCTCTGACCTTATCCTGATTTTTCTGGACAATCTCCGTGTCCCATCCAGGGCTGCTTGTCTTGGCAGGTGCAGGCAGGATGTCTTGAGATGTGCAATCTCAGCATGGTGTCAAGCTGTCTGCTGGCAATTGGCATGAAGGCATTTTAAAATTGTTTCCTGGTAAACTTGAAGCAGGCAGTTTCCAGGCTGTTCAGTAGAGCTGAGTTGTAGCTTAATGCTATAAACTATAAGGCAGTATCACTGCCAATGGCAGCTGGCAGCAGCAAGCACAGATACAGTGGCAGGGCACAAATACAATGGCAGAGCATGTTGTGTTACCTGCTCATCTGTTTTTATATTAATGCCTGAGACTAACAGGCCTTTGGACACAGAATAGCCAGTTAGCTGAGCATGACCATATTAGGTGAAGCCATAGGCTTGCTTTACCCAAATTTGGTGAAAACATAGTCCTTGCACAAGGTTGACACAAGCCAAGCGTATGTACTTTGTTTACCACAGGATGAAAACAGGAGCAAAACAAGTTTGGGCAATCCTGGGTCTTTCAGGCTCAGTGACTCCAGGTCTTGTCCATTTTCCCCACAGTTGCTTCTCCCCAAAACAGAGAGAGAAAAACATGTCTGGGCAAACCAGTACATGTTCAGGCCTATTTTGACCCATTAGGTCCATCACAACATCAAGTTACTTCAAGTTTCTGTGAAGTCAGAGATTGAATGAAATGGACCCAATTGTGTGAGTTTCTGTCCTACAGGAAATGATGTTCCAGTTTCCACTGACTAACTACTGTGGGTTAGAAACACACAGCTGAAATTAGAGTGACAGGAGCAAGATGGAGTAAAAAATAATAATAAATTAAACCATCTTAAAAACATTTTTAAAATTAACTTTGTCTCGGAAGAACATCTAAATTGATCTTTACCACAACATCAGGCACTCATTTAGAAACTACTTGTATAGCTGCTGCATAAAAACATTTTCTCAAGCTTACAAAGAAATTTGTTTTAAATTGTTCTGGAAATGCAAGCTTTTGGATCTACCTACAAGATTTTTTAAACCTCTTAATGAAAAATTTTCTAAATGCATTGATTCTATTTTCTTTGAAAATGTAAAACATGTTTTAAAAGATCTACTTCCTATCCAGCTCTACAATTTTCCCTGGATTTAGTCCTTCTCACAGCATTCATCCCCTTGCAGCCTCCTCACATGCCATCCCACTGATCAACTAGGTTACAAATGTCCACTCTTCCACCTTGTCAAAATACCACCTGTATATTCTCACTAGCTCCCCAAAGGCAAAAGACTTGTGTAAGATTGCCAGTAAATTCCCACTTACTGCGGTGGGAAAAATTTGTGCACAACTAAAGAGATGAGCTATTTGCTGTTGAGGACAGCAGATCTAACAACAAAATGCTAGGTTTTGTGGGTTCTTTTGATCCACAGCAACTTGGTGATAAAGCCCTGCCATTTCCCCAACAGCATCTGGAGATCTAAATCCCTTAAGAATTCCAGAAGCAATTACATAGGTGTTTCCAAAGTTCACATAAATTACCATCCTACTCAGTGTGACAGTCCAGATTCTGCTCTGTGTTGGACTAGCACACGTGCCTGAATGCAATCATTTCACCAGTGCCCAGCCAGAACCACAAAGGTGTAACAGAAAGGAACCTGAAGGAACTTTCTTTGTTTCATTGTCATTTTTAAAGTTTTCCAGTTTAGGAGAGTATCATATTCAGTGGTGCTTCACTGTGATGACCTCAGCAGCATAAATAATCTCCTATAATTCAGTCTTCCCTTTACATTCAGACTGACTACTCTGTTAAAGACACTCAGGAGGATACATTACCAGCCACAGGAGAAGTCACTGAGGCAGTTGCCTCTCTGGCAACAGAAAAAGCAGCATCTGGAGTTATCTGAGCTAAGGCACTGTCATTTTCTCATCCCATTATAAGAAACCAGCTCACAGTGCCTACAGACTGATTTTGTGTGCTTTTGAATACTCTGCACAGCAATGCTATGTTCCTCAAAGCAGGATAGTTTGGCAGGTACATCTAAGAATTGGGCACTTTGCATTAGGCCTGCTAGAGAGCAGCTAGATCACAGAAAGGCTCAAGCACACAAACACACAAGTCTCATCCATCCAATGACCTCCATTTGCCATCTCTGAGATTTATCACCATCCACAGCCAAGCAAGTACGATTGGAAGAAGAGGTCTTACACCAAGGATGACTCCACTTTTCCTTCCTAGGGGAAAATGTAAATCATGGAAACACTTGAAAATTGGGACAGCACCAGACATGCCTACTCTGCTCACAATTCTTCTTAAGTATCATGTGTGGTCACACTTAGGGACAGAACAGCATATTTGAGAAAACCTTGGTCTGACCCAGTTCAGCCACACTCATGCCTGTATCACTTCTAAGAGCAGTCTGAGCAACTGAGAGCAGCCATACTCTCTCGCTGATGGGAAAAAAGGAAGCATGTCCCTTCATCTTTCAGACTACACCTTTGATTTCTGAAGCTATGCAAGCTGCTTCTAGGACAAGTGTGGTTCACTCTTGCACTCTAATCAAGGGCAGGTGTAGGCTCATTTTATGCCATGAGCTAACTAGCACACTCATATTGATGAGACTTTTAAGAAAGCTCTAGACAAAAGGGACAGAATTCCCACCTCCTTTTTCTGAAGGACAGATTACTCCTACTGCAATTAAGGGCCACCTTCTAGTGGGAGGTGTCCCTGCCTATGGTGGGGGGTTGGAACTGGATGATCTTTGAGGTCATTTCCAATCTAAACCATTCTATGATTCTAAGAGGGATCTTTTCCACTCTTTTCAGATGCAAGGTGAGTTTTTCTCTCCTTGCACTCTTTCAATTTAGGACACAGAGTTTGTGAGGATCCTTGAAAATTTCAAACATATCAAGAGACTTAAAAATCCTCACTTGTGGAAGACCAGAGGCACTAGGTAAAGACAGAAACAGGACAAGATCCTCTGCACTCACATATGTTAGTTCTTGCCAGTACCACCTAATACTTAGATTTCTACAGTTGAGCTAATAGGTAAGTGAATAACAAACCAAGTTAGTAAACCTGGGGTTTCAGGTTCTGTTTTGCTTATTTCAAAAAAGTATCTGCTTCTCTCTTCAGAGGAAAGAAAACTACATCAGGGGACAACAGGATGCATTTAGGCCTTGATTAAACAATAACTGTCATATAATTAAACAAAGGCTTCGTATCTACTACAGCACACAAGGGCTTGGCCAGCATATAACTTTGCTTTTTCTTTCAGCACTTTCCTCATATCTGTGAAAAGGAAGCTCTGCTGTCATTCTGCCCAGTAACTTTTTCTTTTACGTTCTCATTGCCTGAGCAGTTTACAAAATAAAGCCTAATGACTAGCACCTCTGCAGCAACCTGCAAGTGGCACCAAAATGAATCTACTGCAGCAGTGTTCACTGGTTGACAGCTCTAATAAATTAACTTACCTATCCCACTCCAATTCATTTTACCTTCAATTAAAAAACCTTAGATGTAAACCAAGCTGTTCAGAAACACATTCTGCATTTCCGTTAATCTAACAGAGTTCGTGGATTGCTACACTGTAAAGCTAATGACCCTTGTCTGGCACAGCACTGCAGCACAGCAGACAGCTACAGTGCCTGCCCACTGGGAAGGTACATAATGCAGAGATCAAAAAGATGTCATCTTCTAAGGCTGACTTAGAAGCTACCAGTCTGTGAAAAATGCTTCCTTTGTTTAGCTGCCTTCATGTACCTGCCATACCTGTGTTGCTTAGCTCCTAAACGAATCCAGTGACCTCTCCGTTTCAGCAATGGAAACGATTCTTCACTTTTAGTGTTTCAAACTGCTGCTCACTGCCACCTGCTGGAGTTTGGGGAATGTCATGGTGGAAAAGAAAGAAATGGAAGTGGGCATAGAAGTTTTGTGCATGCTTTTATTTACCAAATTCACCCACAGCTTCTCTTTCAAAAGTAGAACTGTTTTCAAGTATGTTTTACTATTCACTTTTACAGAAAATCTTTGAGCTCTCTCACCCCAAGAATATCATTACCTGCAGAAGCTGGATGACTTCAACTACCCTGACATTTGCTGGAAAAAGAACAGTCCTCACTATCAAGACAGGCTGGAGGATGATAGAAAGCAGCCCTGTGGAGAAGGACTTCAGGATGCTGGTGGACAAAAAGCCGGACATGAGCAGACAGTGTGCATTTGCAGCATAGAAGGTCAATGGCATTCTGAGCTGCATCAAAAGAAGCATGGCCAGAGATGAAGAGAGGAGATTCTGCCACTTTGCTCTGCTCTGGTGAGACCTTACCTAGAGTGCTGCATCCAGTTCTGGAGCCCTCAACACATGTGAGACATGGACCTGATGGAGGGGGTTGGAGCACCTCTGCTAGGAGGACAGGCTGAGGGAGCTGGGGTTGGTCAGCCTAGAGAAGAAGAGGCTTCAGGAAGACCTAATGGTGGCCTTCTAGTACCTGAAGTGGACTACAAAAATGATGGAGAGAAACTGTATAATAAAGGGCTACAGTGACAGGATGAGAGCAATGGCTTCAAACAAGAGAAGAGCAGATTTAGATTGGATGTTTGGAGCACATTCTGCACCATGAGGGTGGTGGAACACTGGAACAGGTTTCTCAGGGATGTGGTTGAGGCCCCATCCCTGAAGATATTCAAGGTGAGGCTCAACAGGGCTCTGGGCAACCTGATCTAGTTAAGGATGTCACTGTTGACTGCAGGGGGTTGGACTAAATGACCTTTGGAGGCCACTTCCAACCCAGACCATTCTATGACTATATGAAGGCAACAGAAGGTAGAACATGGCAATTTTAACCATCTATTTAACATGTGTTCATAAATATAAAGAGAGGCAAAAATAACAACAGCTAATTTAACATAAGTTCTGTTTTCTGTGATAAGGAACACAAGCAAACTCTAGTTCTAATATAACTGTGTATTTTGGTAATTGAGGGACAGCTGCTTTTTATTATTGTGTCTCATAAGTCCCATTTGTGCAGTATGCAACATACTTAGTCCCCAAGCTTAAATATTTGACTTCTGTAAGTCAGTTTAATTAATACGGAAACTATGAAAAGAAATGTGATGCTCAACACATGAAACAGAACATGACTTGCCTGGTAACACAGAAATATTCCTATGAGTAGGAAAGTAAATAAGACCAGGAAAAGAGAAGTCCATTTCAAAGCAGTTTTTGTTCACACAAATAGATGCAGGGTACTGTAAAGCTGCTGCAGCAGAGAGGTGCAAGCTTTCTGCATTACCTGCTTAGTCACGTAAGGATCGGCATATGCAAGTTTTGGATGCTCACAATAGCCTGAATGAGATGGATGAGAGCTGACAGACAAAGATTTACCTAGACAGAAAATTTTATCAGCTTATGAGGAAGGCCTAGGCCTCCATATTTTGAAGAGCTTTAGATCATGCATGCATTCTTATTGACATCACAGCCTTATTACATTGTCAGGCTGCAGCAGAGCCAACAAAAGAGTTTCTGTTGTCTGGCAGCATGTCAAAACCTCAGCCACTGTCTTGCATGTCAAATCAGCTTTGCCTAGCAGCATTGCCCTAGATGTTTCTGCACAGACCAGAAGACTGACCTCTGTCTGCTTCCAGGAGATTTCCCCAATATGAATCTAGTTCTTACAGCTAATTGCCATTTTGCTGCAAGACAGCAGATGCATGACAAGCTCTGGTTTATTCCAGCACACAGTAAAAGGAGATACCATGTTTTCATGGATTTCCAAAACTGATGCCTTGCAACCTCAAAGATCTTTTCTGGAAGCTAAAAATGACCAGAGTAAGAGGAAATTGAAAGCTGAACCCCTATTGCCTATCCCCTCTAAATTGTCAGTACATGAAAAGTACAGCAGTGACAGCAAAACCACTGAAATGAGACATAATGCATAATAGAAGTTAATAAACATATTTTAAAGTTAACTGTATACTGCTGTGACAATGCCCAGAGATCAATGGAGAAGAGTGTCATGTTGCCCAGAAATATACAAACATTAAATAAAGGGACAATGACAGGCCTGAGGAGCTTGTGGGCTAAATAAAAAGCTTACAAGGTTAAAGAGATCTTCTCCATTGCCTTCAGTAACCTTTAAGCTGTGCTTTAGGGCATCTGTGATGAGACAGCCACAACAATCTCACTGAATGTGCACTCCAGTAGCTTTCTGTACTTCTGCCCTTAAAGATGGGAACAGAACAGAGCTAACCAGGTATTTTAAACACTATTTGTAAAGTCATTCAGACACCTGAGGAAACATAGAAGTGCTTGGATCCAAGACGGTAAAAGTTATTTGTGTACACAAGCCCCACTGAAAGAAATAAACTGGTCACACAGAAGCTTCAATACCCAAATACCTTTAAAAACAGTTTGAAAAAAAAAAGAAAAAGAAAAAGAAAAAAACAAACACCACACACAACCACAGGAACTGACAAAGCTGTCAGCACTGCAAAGTAAAAGCTCTTCATTATCTGCTCATGAATGGCAAGAGGTACATCCTCACAATAACTTGCTTTCCTTTTGAAAACATTGAGAATGAACACCTATCATCACACTACAGCTCTGCCCACTGAAATGCCAAGAGATGCCACACATCATGGCACCCAGTTAAAGATTTAAATGTCTTTAAAACCTTACAGCAGACTTCCAGTGCCTGCACGGGGCCTACAAGAAAGCTGGAGAGAGACTGTTTACAAGTGCTTGTAGCACTAGGGCAAGAGGCAATGGCTTTAAACTAGAGAAGGGTAGATTTAGATTGGAAGAAGTTCTTTACTATGAAGGTGGTGGGACACTGAGAACAGGATGCCCAGGGATGTGGTAGAGACCCCCACCCCTGGAAACATTCAAAGTCAGGCTTCACAGGGCTCTGAGCAACCTGATCTAATTGGAGATGTCCTCACTTACTGCAGGGCAGTTGGACTAGCTGACCTCTGGAGATCTCTTCCAACCCAATAAACTCTATGATTCTGCCAGTTGTTTTGCTTGTATTTTTTGCATATCAGAAGCCCAGCTCCCTTAAGAACCCTTTCACTGCTCTCTCCAATAATACCTCAGAACACAAAATCCCCAGTAGACTGCAGCTTTTTCTCCTGCCGTGTCTCCAGACAGGTTTTCCAGCAACTGTTGGCCTAACAAGTCCTCTGCAGCATCCCCAGCTGCACCAGAGCAACTGAATGTATTTTAAGTACTGACTGGAATACAAGTATCATGTACCATTAGCACTGCAAACACATTGTAAGATGCACCTACCCAGAATAAAGGTTACAAGAATATTTAATGCAACCCTGGAAAACTTCTTAAAGATATTATATGACTTCTATCTCACTTTATGGACACAGGACTGGTATAGACCCTGGCATGCTCTTTAGCTATTATAAAGCAAATCCTGGGCGGGGAGGGGAACTATCAGTGACCACAGTACAGTAGCAATCTACTTCACATAAACATCACAGAAACATGGTGGGATGACTCACACAACTGGAGCACTGAAATCAATGGCTACAGACTTTTCAGGAGAGACATACAAGGAAAAAGGGGTGGAGAAGTGGCTCCGGACATCATGCAAGTAGAGATGAAGGATGATCAGGTTGAGTCCCTATGGGTAAGAATTAAGGGGAAGGTCAACAAGGCTGACATCCTGGTTGGAGTCTGATATAGACCACCCAAACAGGAAGAAGAGGTTGATTTATTATTCTTTAAGCAGCTGGAGGCTGCCTCAAGACTGCTTTCCCTTGTTCTTGTGGGCAACTTTAACTTGCCAGACATCTGCTGGGAATTTAACACAGCAGAGAAGAGGCAGTCTAGAAAGTTCCTAGAGTGCATGGAGGATAGCTTCTTATCCCAGCTGTTACGTGAGCTTACTAGAGGTGCAGCCCTGCTTGACCTGCTGCTTGCAAATAGAGAGGGGCTGGTGGGAGGTGTGATGGTCAGAGGCTGCCTGTGGTCCAGCGACCATGAAATAACAGAGTCTTCAATATATGGTGAAACCAGAAGGGGCATCAACAAAACCTCCACACTAGACTTCCAAAGGGCAGTCTTTGTCTTATTTAAGGAACTAACTTGAAAACTTCCTTGGCAAACAGCCCTTAAAAACAAAGTGGTCCAGGAAGGCTGGACCTGTTTCAAGAACTCTTGAAGGTGCAGGAACAGACTGTCCCAATGTGCCAAAAGGTGAGCCAACAAGGAAGACAACCGGACTGGATGGGCAAGGAGCTTCTAAAGGAATTACAGGGAAAAAGAGGGCATATCACCTTTGGAAGAAAAGTCACATATCCCAGGAAGAGTTTAAGGACATTGCTGGAAAGAAATTGTTGGAGAGAAATTAGAGAGGCAAAAGCCCGTTTAGAACTTAGACTGATCACTGCTGTAAAGGAGAATTAAAATGTTTCTATAAATATATCACTGGCAAAAGAAGGGTCAAGGACAGCCTCCACTCTTTATTGGATGTGGAAGGGAATACAGTAACCAAAGATGAGGAAAAGGCAGAGGCACTTAACACCTTCTTTGCCTCAATCTTAATAGTGGGAAAGGTTGTCTTCAGGACAACTGCCCTCCTGAACTGGCAGATGGAGCCAGGGACCATTATAGTCCCCCTGTAATCCATAAGAAGCAGTAAGGAACCTGCTGAGCCACTTGGATCCTCACAAGTCCATGGGACCAGATAGGATCCATCCTAGGGTGCTGAGAGAGCTGGCAGATGAGCTGGACAAGCCACTCTCCATCAACAGTCCTGGCTCTCTGGAGAGGTCCCTGAAGACTGGAAGCTGGCCAATATGATGCCCATCCACAAGAAGGGCCGGAAGAAGGAACTGGGAAATTACAGATCTGTCAGCCTGACCTCAGTGCCAGGCAAGGTTATGGAACAGGTCATCTTGAGTGCAATCACACAGCACCTAGAGGATGGCCAAGGGGTCAGGCCCAGCCAGCATGGATTTAGGAAGGACAGGTCCTGCCTGACCAACCTGATCATCTCTTATGATCAGGTCACTTGCCTGGTGAATGCAAGGAAGGCTGTGGATGTAGTCTACCTGGACCTCAGCAAAGCCTTGGGCACCATCTGCCACAACAAGCTGCTGGCAAAGCTGGCAGCTCATGGCTTGGACAGATTCAATCTGAAATTAGTCGAGAACTGGCTGGAGGGCCAGGCCCAGAAAGTGATGGTGAATGGTGCCACATCCAGTTGGTGGCCAGTCACTAGTGGTAGGCCCCAGGTATCAGTGCTGGGCCCAATCCTGTTCAATACCTTTATTGATGATCTGGATGAGGGGATTGGGTCCATCATCAGTAAGTTTGCAGATGACACCAAGTTAGGAGCAGGTGCTGATCTCTTGGAGGGTAGGAGAGTCCTGCAGAGGGACCTTGACAGGCTGTATGGGTGGGCAGAGGCCAATAGGATGAGATTTAACAAGGTTAAGTGTAGGGTTCTACGCTTTGGCCACAACAACCCCAGACAGTGCTACAGGCTGGGACCAGGCAGAGAGGGAAAAATATCTACTCAGGAACTGTGTAGGAACAGGCTAAAACTAAAGCCTAAAGCTTAAATTAAAGACAGGACTGAAAATATGCACTTAGACTCCTCTGCTTTATATGGAATATACCATATGCCCAAAACAATGGCTGAAGTGTTTTGCTTTCATTGTAACTGTTTATGTCAAAGCTGAGCTTCCAAGTTCCAGTGGAAAACATAGCTAATAAAATATTCTGTGTGTCTGAAACATTTTCAGTAAACAAAGGAAGTGAGGAAGGAAATAATAGTGTGCACATTTTACAGGTGAGATATCAAATCTTGGAATGATGAGGACTCCTCAACTGTACTGTAGAGCTCACCACTATCATCAGATCCCTTGATCCTTAGAGCAAGGCTTTAAATCCAAAGACACCTTTAGTTTCCTCAGTTTTCCCTCATTAAATTTGCTTATTCATTTGTAGTTGGATTGAGGCAGGGGGGAAGGGGGAATTACTGCTTAGTAATGTGAGAGGGTAGCCCTAATAGTCCCAAACTGAAATAGTGCAGGAAGCTTTCCATCTTTGGATTCACAGAGAGCAGTAAAATGCACTTCTGTTCCTATTAGTGTACATAGGTTAGGAACATGAGAATGGCCCCTGTGGATCAGAATAGAAATTGATTTAGTCAACTCTTCAACAGTAGTCAACAACAACAACATCACATCTCCAGAGAAAGCATTAATGTTCCATGATGCTTCCCCTGAATAGCCTCCCAGCTCCCAACAATCCACGGTTCTAGGACTTTAATGCTGAGTATCTTGCAAAAGGCAGGTTTAACTGTCTTGAGTGGTGATGCTGATTACATGATATGGAAAAATGGGGTCATAAACTCACTGCAACTTTGAAAAGACATCAACCAAACTGAGGCAGTAGCCTTTGTTCATGATATGTTGTGTTATATATTTGTCTGAAAATCCAGAGGTAAAAGGTCCTGGTAGTACTGAACAGCATTACCATCAAGTTGGGCAGCTGTTTTGGCAAGTCTATGTTTATGCACTACTAAAGTGCATAAACACAGTTTTAGTATAGGGAGAAGACAACTTTCTAGCTGTAAATAAAAATGGAAATAAATGTTCTGAGTACTCTGCTAGATCAGTAGAGGTGCAAGTGATGACTAGTGTTTACAGGGAATGGCTAGTGTTTACAAGGAAGCCGAAGTTAAGACAGCAAAGAATGGAAAGGAGGTCTACTGACAAGAGAATGGAGGAAGTATGACAAGACAGAAAAGAGATGGAACATCCAAGAAAGACTCCTGGAATTTGAGCATGAACACACAATAATATGATTTTCTTTAACTCCATTACCTGTTGCACAGAAAATTGTATATCATTTCAGAAACACAAACTTTGCATGACAGATGATAAGATGTGACTCCACAGTTCAGAAAGACTCTAAACAGCTGCAGGTAAGAACTGCAAATTATATTATTATACTAGAAGCATACTTCAATCCTATGTAAATAATTGCTAGACTTGAGACCAATGGTTAATCTTGTAGGTCATCCCATAAAGCTCTACCTCAAATCACCAGAGAGATCATAGAATCATAGAATGGTTTAGGTTGGAAGAGACCTCAAAGATCATCTAGGTCCAACCCCCCACCGTAGGCAGGGACGCCTCCCACTAGATCAGGACACTCAAGACCTCATCTAGCCTGGCCATGAACACCCCCAGGGAGAGAGCAGACACAACCTCCCTGGGCATCCCGTTCCATTGTCTCACCACCCTCAGTGTGAAGAACTTCCTCCTAGCATCCAATTTAAATCTCCCCTCTGCCAGTTTAAACCCATTACCCCTCATCCTGTCATTACAAGACTTTGAGAATAGTCCCTTCCCAGCCTTCCTGTAGGCCCCTTTCAGATACTGAAAGGTTACTATAAGGTCTCCTCGAAGCCTTCTCTTATGCAGGCTGAAAAGTCCCAACTCTCTCAGCCTGTCCTCATAGCAGAAGTGCTCCATCCCTCTGATCATCTTTGTGGCCCTCCTCTGGACTCTCTCCAGCAGTTCCATGTCCTTCCTGCGCTGGGGGCTCCAGAACTGCACACAGTGCTCCAGGTGGGGTCTGACGAGACCAGAGTAAAGGGGGAGAATCCCCTCTCCTGTCCTGCTGGCAACGCTTCTCTTAATGCAGCCCAGGACACAGTTGCTGTCTGGGCCGCATGTGCACACTGTCAGCTCATGTTGAGCTTCTCATCTACCCAGACCCCCAGGTCTTTTCCTCAGGGCTGCTCTCCAGCCATTTGCCAGTCTGTAGTTCCCAGAGTCATCCTTTTTTCCCTTATTGAAGATGGGTGTTATATTTGCCCTTTTCCAGTCAGCAGGAACTTCATCAGTCTGCCATGACCTTTCAAATACAATGGACAGTGGCTTGGCAACTTCATCTGCCAGTTCCCTCAGGACCCATGGGTGGAATTCATCAGGCCCCATGGACTTGTGTATATTCACCTTCCTTAGGTGCTTAGATAAGCAAGAAAAATACATTCTGAAGAAACAGAATGCTAAACTTTTATTTGAATTCTGCTTTGAAATGTTAACAACGTTTTTTGCAGCACAAAACAGTAAATTGCGATTCTCCAAAACAACTCATACTCTTTCAAATCTTCCCCAACAGCCATTTGCCATTGATACCCATCTAAACCTAAGGAGCACAAGAGCAGCTGCTGTTCTCTGATCCTCCTGACGCTGACCACTTTCATCGCATCGTTTCGCTTTTCTACAGCTTCTCTACCCACCTGCTTCCTGTTTATACACAGATTACAAAGTCTTTGGGACAGAGATTGTGTCTTTGCATGATATGTGTACAACATCTGCCACCTAGTAATTGACTACGAACCGAATTACTTCTCAATTAAGGAAAAAAAAATGCAGATACTGCCTAAAGAGAAGCAACATTTGTTTCTTGCTTTTGCTTTCATGGTCAGACACATGCTATACAAATGATTCTCAAGTAGATTCATTAATTAGTTCATCTTCCCCAACCACCATGAGGCAGATGAAAAGACTATTGTTCCACGTGCTATCAAATAAGACTCCTCAAATTACTGTAATTATTTTGCACTGCAACTCTTGGAATTCAAAGAGCTTGTAAAGAAAAATAGCATGAATTTTAGCATGGATATGCTTCCCGCAGTAAAGTGAGATGAATATTGCCTAGCATTTCAGAGATCGCCATGCAACTATAAAGACTCATCTCCACACTTGGAACATCTCAGTCTTTGACACTAACTTCTCATATTTCCAGGGAACACAGGATTGGATTCTTTCATTGTCAGTGTACTATTCTCCATCTCACTCAAGAACATGCCATCCAGAAGGAGCAGGTCAAATACAAAATTAGGAAAATGATGCCTGTCTCTAACAGTGTCCCATGTTTACATATCCTCTACTTTTGGGAAACTTTGTATTTTTATTTTTTATTTTGGTATTGAAGGTCCCTAGTAGGATGACATAAGCATTACTTGGAAGCACGTTACACTCTGTATAGTGTTAAGGTCTTTGCCCTTAGAATATACCAAGTCAACAAGTAAGTGGAAGAATTTCATCCTATGTAATTCCAGGTTCCCGCTGTACATGAACAGGTAGATTCTTTGTGCACCTATATAGCTTCTATTTCAGAGTAATCTCCCACTCTCTGCTATTTACTAATTAGCACCTTCCTTTATAGGGGACCATAAATTACTACAGAGCACCAATGTGCCACTTTTCAAGTCTGCCTTTGAAGACTTGTTATTTTACATTAGAAGACTAGGAAAAGGCATGATATGGAAATCAAGCAAGGGGCACCTCTGTGTCTGTACTTCAGCATATTGCTGGTTTTCCCTACAAATCTCTCAGTTCCACAATGATTTCCTATCATGATCCTTTTTCCATTTCCAGAGTAGATCTTATCATATACTGCTTGACCTGAGGGAAAAAAAAATAACCTTGTGTGAGAGTCAAGATGGGGCCTGCTTAGGCTGATATAGGATTCACCATTAAACAAATGGTGAATCATGAGAACTTCAATTAGTGTTACATGTTTCATGTCACATATACTCAGGACCTTTTCTTCAGCTACACAGAAGTGAAAAAACTTCTCACCACTAACCAAAGAGCATTGATATAAGCTTATCATATTGAATTTAGTCTATTTTCTTGTTTTATTATCTTGTATAAGCTGTAACAATTAAGTAACTGAAAGAAGTCACTAAACAAGCATTATGCTGTCCTCAGCACCCAAAAAGATCATCATATTCCAAAACATCATCTTTGGTGAAGTCTCAAGCTAATAGTTCCATTCTTCCAAGGAAGATGTCATAAGCATTTCTTAAAATACTTGCATATACCAGCAAATCAACAGTTTAGCAAGAGATAAACATATATTCAATATCCTTCCTGTAATGAAGCAGCTGTTCTTTTGTCTGTCTATGTTTTCCCAGGCACACCAGTAACTACTACCTTTAACTTCACAAGCACTTCTAAGGAAGTGTGTGCCCTGAGTGTCAGACTGGAAGAGATAACCACAATTCCCTATATGGAATATAATGCCACATACTTCTTTTATTTTATACTGCAGGAAAACCATACTCTGGGAATCTCATCTGAGATTGGATGTCAGCAAAAAAAAAAAAAAAAAAAAAGACACAGTTTCTTCAGTAGAAGGGGCCATACTTTTGTGGCTTATGTGCTCTGTTACAGCAACAATGTGCTTTCAACACCGGATGTTCTAATAAGCACTACTAAATCAGATCTACCAAGTTTAGTCTCATAAAGACTCATAAGTATGCCTTTGAAGACACTACTTCTTTCAGAAAGTGCCAAATGGACCACATTCCCATTGAGAGTTCCTAAGCAACTGTATGCTTTCATGACAGACTGGGAATAAAGACATCCCATACTCCTCAAACTCTGTCTTACCTCACCCCTATTGGGGTGTAACTATATTTAAATATATATTTATTTACACACAGACACACATACATGTGTGTGTGTATTTGCAAGTAGGTGAATTTTTTTATGGTAAGGAACAAATCTGAATCTATTTCATTCCCAGGACTGACAGAATGACATATTACTGTGCAGGATATATTCTCCTGGGGGAAATTGTTATTAACACAGATTTCCCCATACATAAGTTTGGTAGCTAATGCTTTAGCTGTGATGGATCCTAGCACCTTACATCATACAAATTTGCAATGACCCTATGAAATTACTTCACATCCGTCCGAAATGACAGTGGCAAGAAGTATTTCTGGCATAACCAAGGGCCTGGAAGCATATCTAATACTATAGTGCTAGGTTTAAAATGCTGCAGTTATTAGTCACACTACAGAGCAGGTCATGTACAGCAATGAACTGTTTGATTAACTCAATGGAATACGCAGCACTTATAAAATGACAGAATGCAGCTACAGAGTAAAAGCCAAAGGTGAGGTACCATGGCCCAGGCAATACATGACTTTCACCTTAATATTAGAGATGCACTTTAGCCAATGAATGCTAGTTAACAGTAAATGCTTGAAAGATTACAGTTAGGAAGCCATCCATGATCAAAACCTAATTTCATCTTCTTTCTTGACGTGAAAAGAGGAAATGGAACTAGAAGGAAATAAACACATTTTTCTGCGAGCTGCAAAGCATAATAGACACAAAGATGATTCTTCTGGGACATTTTTTCCCACTGCTACAAGTGTGCTGGTGATTTGCTCTCATGCCATTCTCCTTAGGCTCTCATCTGTCCTCTTCCACAACAGACTGAAGTACTGCACCTCTCTTCACCACCCAAAGAGCAGGCTCTCTACTATTCAAAAGGCATGAAAGAGGTACTAAGAAAGTGAATGGAAAGCAGCCTGTTCAGGGATGTAATAGAGAATGACTAGAGGCCTACTTAACTTGCTAGCAATGAACAACTGCAACCTACTGCCCTTAGGCTACTTCATGCAAACCAGATAGCTTACCAAAATGCATTGTACACACTACTGTGCATTTATGAGGTGATCTGCCTCTGCAGACAGTCCTGAAAATCACTGTGTTTGCCTAGGTCTTCACTATAGATTTCTATTAATGCTGTTACAAAAACTACAGAGAGGATGTCAAATGTCAGGTGTTGGGATGTTGTTATCACAATTCTCTCTGGTTTGTTAAAAAAAAAAACAAAAAAAAAAAAAAAGTATTCAAATAACTGCATGAGTTCCATCAAAAAAAAAAGTATGTAATATCTGAAGTTCTGTCTCACTTAACATGCTGAGTCCAACAGCAATAAAGTTTTTTTTACTATTTCATATTCTGATGTGATACAGAACTTTATTCATCAGAAGCAATACAAGATGAAGGGTCCTAAAAGAAGGATGGAGAGAGACCATTTACAAAGGCCTGCAGTGATAGAACAAGAGGCAATAGCTTCAAACTAAAGAGTAGATTTAGATTGGATGCTAGGAACAAGTTCTGCACCATGAAGGCAGTGGAACACTGGAACAGGTTGCTCAGGGAGGTGGTTGAGTCCCATTCCTGGAGTTATTCAAGGTGAGGCTCGTCAGGCTCTGGGCAACCTGATCTAGTTGAGGATGCCCCTGCTAACTGCAGAGGTGATTAGACCAGATGACCTTTGGAGGTAGCTTCCAACCCAGAGCATTCTGTTATTTTATGAATTGCACATTATTGCCAGAAATGGTACAAATAGAAGTGATAATTGATTATTGATATGTTAAGCTGAAATTATCTGATCTTTTTTCTTCTCTAGAGAGACATTTCAAAATGTTTTGTGTAACAAGTATATTTTGGGATGAATAAACATGCTAATAGAGATGTTCAGTGCTATGTTACATCTTCTACCAAATTCATACAAGCAGCTTTTTAATATGGCACTTTTGTGGCCAGTGTGATTGCAAATCTGAAAACACAGTGGCAAAGGCCAATAGTAACAAGGAAATCTACACCTATGAAGATCTACAAAAGCACTATAATTAATTCCGAGCAACTTTAAGAGTGGCATTTAAACACATTTGTTGTCACTTGTTAATGGTGCACAGATTTTATATCACCCCACACTCAGAGTGCACACAGCATACAAACAAAATCAATACCATTTGTAAATATGGAACTTAAAAGGACTCAGTAGCAGGCACTGCTTATATGCAGCAATGTCACCAAGTTAGGAGCCAATTTCCAGTCTTCTTTCCTTCCACATTGCCTTGAAATTGATTGCAACTACTGTTTTTTATATTCCTATGAAAAAGTCATTCAGCTCTCCAATTTTAAGCCCTTTCTTGTCTGTTGTCAGTTTCATAAGCCTTCTCTTCACAGGCCCTGGCTTTTTTCCTCCCCCCTGACTCCTTATGACAGCACTCAGAAATCTGTGCTGCTTAATTTTTTTCTCAGCCTCTTTGCTGTTCTGAGAGATGCTAGTCCCAGACAGGCTACTGCTCTAACTCGACTGCATGAACTGATGATTTGTCATTCAAGTGACCCCATCAGAGCACTCAGGGGAGTACTCACTGTGGAGTACTCAACAATCAGGGCCTGTGAAGACAGAAATAAATTACCAGGTCCCTGGCCTTAGGGATAAAATTGGTACTGTTCTGTCCTGGCGTTGTTTACTCTGGTAACTCAATGGTCTGCTTCCACAGGAAGTACAGATCTGACAGAAGGTAAGCTGTCAGAAAGTAAATTAATACAGCAACAGTGGGTGGCAATGGAAGGGAAATTAATTGATGCAATATATTATTTTTTCAAACTTAATACTGTTTATTAATTTTAAATATTAAAAACTCTCACCACCCCAACCACTGATTTTAATAATAATCAGGTTCTCTTGCAACAGTCATGGAAACATTATACAAATTAATAACTGGATCTAGAACAAATAACTAGCAATATTTAAACATTTAAACACAGTTGAACTGGAAGAGAAGGTTCTTGTGGTCAATATACTGCTTGCCCACTAGATGGACTCAAGGAAGCTCCTTTCTGCTTATGGCAGAAGGTAATTAGTGAATTGCAAGAGGCTTTAAGTATTTACTCACAAAATATTATTTCCCAACTTGCAGGGCTTGCTACAGCTTCAGACAGTACCCAAACACTTGCATGGGGTTCTGTTGGTGTCTTCTTAGCCACTAATGCTTCTGATTCTTCACAGGCTTTACAGGCTGCTGGGTAAAGGAGGTAGATTATCTCTGACCTGGTCCTGATTTCTCTGGTGTCCTGGTAGGGCATAAATCCTGCCAAATTAGTTCAAACTCCTGCTCTTCCCCACCTCCTGTAGCAAGGTCCAGGGGTTGAAGGATGTGAGTAGGCAATGAGGGTTTGAACGAAGAAAGCCCCGAAGGCACATGACCAAATCAGGTGTCTTGTGCTGTCCCTCAAGTGTTAGGGTGGACACCTAGGTGCAGGACTTTGAATTCATTGGCCAAAACAATGTACGCTAATGCCTATTGGCCAGTTTCACCCCTCAAAAGAGTGTATTTAAGGGAGGGTGATTCAGAGCCGTTGCGTCTTTTCCTGCTGCCTTAGACCCAGTCCGGACTGCCTCTTTCACAGTGGCCATGTGTTTGTAGCATGCATTGTAGCCTACAGCAGCGGCAAGGCAAACCTTTCCTCCTCTCCCTGAGACACTCTGTGCCTATCACATCTATGAGTATAGGCAGGGTTAGAATTTTCCCTGTTATCAGGTTCCCTGTTTATCAAGTTCTGACTGTTTAAACTGTTTAAGGTCTTTGATTCAGTGTTTATCAGTAACCTTTGTGTAATTGCCTCTTATCTACGGAACATCCAAAGAACCTCAGGAATTTTCCCGAATTTTAAAATATTTCTAATAATAAAATTAATATTCATAATAGTTATCAATAATTCATAAATTATTATTAATAATCACAACAGGAGGCAGATGATCTCTGACCTGGTCCTGATTTCTCAGGAAGATCTGTGAGTAACATCCAGGACTCCTTATCTTGGCAGGTTTAGACAGGATGTCTTGCAATGTGCAGTCTCAGCACAGATATCACACTGGCTATTCAGGCCTATTGCACGGAGGGGTTTCAAGCCCATTCCTGGTAATCTCAAGTAGAGCACACTCAAATTATCTGCTCATCTCCTTTAATCAGCATAGCCCGAGACTAACGGGCCTTTGGACACAGAATAGCCAATCAGAATGGCAGTTAGCTGAGCTTGATCGTATTGGGTGAAGCCATAGGCTTGCTTTACCCAAATTTGGGGAAAACATAGGCCTTGCACGAGGCAGGCACAAGTCAAGTGTATGCACCTTGTTTACCACCAGATGTAAATAGAAGCAAAACAAGTCTGGGCAAGCCAGGGTCCTTAGACTCAGTGGCTCCAGGTACTCTTTCCCACAGCTGCTTCTCTCCAAAACAGAGACAGGGAGAGCAGAAAAACATGTCTGGGCAAGCCAGGACACGTTCAAGCCTATTTTGACCTATTCAGGCCTACCAGAACAGAGTGAAACAAGCACAGGTCCTAAAGGTAAGGAGTTCTGTCTGTTACTTTTGACCTGCATATCTTTATACCACCTTTGCTATTCACAATCCTAGAACTAGCACACTGTCCCAGAGCAGCTTAAAAGATCCTACAGCTTGATTTGTGCAGCTGCGGACATCAGTTCCATGGGGATGTCAGGGCAGCTGAGGGCTGTCATAACCACTTTCTCAGGAACCAGTGCCACAAAGAAATAGCATGAAGGCCTTGGAGGATTCTTCACTGTCACCAAACCTCTATGCAGAAAGGTGCACTAGAAGTTTTGCAGGCCACACTGAAGCTACGGCCTCTGTACAATACCCAATTGTTAAAGTATATTTAATAGGCAAGAACAATTATGTTCAAATGTAGGCTGGAAGAGCAGATGTCTCCACTTCAACTGTGCGCTTGAAATAACCTACATCGCTGAAGTGCAGAGACCCATCCATTCTTACAGGCTTCGGTGTTCTCTTTTTTAAAGTTTGTTTAAATTAGATCCTTTGGCATGAACCTAATTGGCTAACTTCTGATAGCAGAAATTTAGTCTTTGAGTCTTCTGGAGGGAGTTAGCTCAGACATGCAAAGAACTAGTAAAATAAGAATTAAACTTTAAATGTCAGCAAAGAGAACAGTGAATTACTGTTTGTGTGCAATACAACATATTTTATGTCCACAAAAGCATGCAGGTTAAAAGCGTGAGGTTTTGTCTGGGTTCGAGTGGGGCTGCTTTATCTGTTAGTATTAAATGCTAACATTTTTTAGAAGCTTGAGCTTCTATTTGGAGCTACTACCTGGAAAGGTCAGTCTGAACTATCAGCTATATACAGCAGCATTTTCATTCTATTTGCTGAACATATGAAGCCCTAATCCCCACCAACACTTCTACAAGCTGCTCCAACAGATTCAATTGATAGAGTGACAAAGATGCTTGTGAATCTCTACGTTTAATAAAACACATATAAATAATCTTATATGGTGAATTGTCTTTGCGCTTCCAACCAGTAAGCACTGAGGCAAATCCCTCATTTCCCATCACCTGTCAGTTCAACTGCTTGAATTTCTTTCCAAAGGGAGGAAGTGTTGGGTGGGAGATATGACACTGTCTGACAGGACTTAAGATGTGACATCAGAAACTGGACAGAGGACACAGGAGAGTGCATCTGTCCTCCAACACAGATACAGCCATTCTATTACTTGGCTGTATATGTCAAAATCTCATTCAAATGCCAGATTTCAGCCAAGAGGGTAGACCAATACTGACGTGGATAAAGAACAAGAAGCTTTGATAATGCAAATAGATATTTGTTTAAATTATAGTTTCTTAGACAGTAAAAATACTATAGTATAAAATAGCTTTATGCTTCAACAAACTTAAGGCAATAAGTCACACCACTATACTTAGGTTTTAAATACCATTATTTACCAGGAAATCGCAAAGTAATTAACAAGTGGAAAAATGCTGTTTGCTTTACACTGAAGAACACCAAGTGTCAAACAGGCACGATGCATTGTTACCTTTGGATATCTTGCAAGCACAAAACAGAGCTCAGAATGAAACCCAGATTTTCCATGTCCCCATATCAAGCTTTTAAAACAGACCTACTCTTTAGGTAAGTAAATATCATTAATAGGAATATTCCCTTCTAGATGTTAAATATTTTTAAAGCTTCCGCTTTCATGTCAGAAGTGAAAATACTCAGCAACACATTTCAGATGCAAGAAAATTAATTAATCCTGAATATAAAGAAAAATCCCTTATCTAAGGTTACAGATAACTGTTTCAAGACCTCCACACCATATAACAAAAAGCATGGCTTGCAAATATGAGGAGGGAGAGAAGATGGGGTTTTTAAGAGGGGTGGGATTCCTCCAAAGAGCAGCTGACCAGTCTCCCAGAAGTCCTGTCTTAGCCAGGCACAGGAAGGACTGAGGAATAACTCGTATTTTTTTAAAGGCAAATTTCCTATTAACATGGGACAATTTATCAATTTTCTTAAGTTTGGAGCTTCTGTCAAAATATAAAATGTGAACAGTCGTTTCCAAAAAAAAGAGTGAGGTCATCTGCAAAACAAGCCACACTGAACAAGGTACTACTTATGCCAGGCAGACTTTGTCCCTGGAATCATGCCTGGCACTGTTGTGAAAAGAAGGGCATTGTTACAGGAAAGTTCAAGCATTGCGCAGCCTTCACACAATATGGTAAAGAGCTTTTAAGCCTCTTGCACATCTGCTCTTCTAATGCTGGAAACCAAAGGTATGGATAATGCCAGAGAATTTTTTTGGGTTGATACAGCCAAGATGCATAGTGTATAACATATCAACATTCTTCATATTCAGACCTTACTGTTGCTGCCAAATGGCCATACAAGGGCTCCAACTCCTGAGATGACAAGAATCTTCCCTAATCTAAACAGAACCAGCCAAAAGCAACCACTACTGCCTGATCCAGGCTGTGCAGCTTCTATAGACTGTCTCAGGCATCTGTCCACCACCAAGTTGCACAAGTGCTCATATGGCACAACTGATGGGATGACAGGGAAGAGAGACCCATAACATCCTGTCACCCCTTTCTTGGGCTGCTCAGAAGCAGCCTTCTGGGCACACACTATTTAAGCAGTTGGCTTTTCTTTGGCAACCAAGCTAGGCACAACAGGTCTGCAGGCAATGCACGCTTGCCTCCTCACCTCTAAAACAGAGTCAGTCCTAATACAGTTGCTTGCTCTTGGTACCACCAAACTGGAATATGTGTATATTTCAGGATGAAATATTGACTGGTAACAATTAAGAAGACTACATCTATAACAACACTACACAGATAGTAAAACAGTGCTGCATTCTAAACATGTAGGGTATCAGTTTCTAAACTACAGTTGTCATGAAAGGCTTTCTGAATATGCATTGAAAGATTGAAAATCAATTTTCTCTTACCAAATAGCTATTTTATGTCACTGTGTACTTGCTTAATAAAATATATATTCATATTTCACCGCAAACACTGAATACATTTTCTCCCACCAAAAAAATCCTGTCCTTTTCTTCCACAGTTTGTTTTCCTGCACTCTCCTTCAAGGCAAGATTCATTCATATTAGACCTAAAACTGCGAGCAATAATTTGAGTATAGCTTTGCAGTAGCAGCATCGGCACAAATAATCCCATCCCTTACATTTTATTATTTACTTCCACCCTTGTTGTGCCTTACTTTTAGAGGCACATATATTCATGAGAATATACTGCACACCAAACAATGAGGTGGCTTTTGAGGTTAAAAAAGGCTAATTTTTTTATATAATTTAGTTGCTTAAGTCACTAAATCTTTCCTTGAGTAATTACTATGATGTAACTGGTAAGGGGCTCCTAGGCTAGGATTTAGGCTAGGATGCAGTTAATTTTCATCAGAGTAGCTGATAGGGTGCTATGTTTTGGATCGTGACCAAAACAGTAGTGTCCCAATTGAAAACTCTAATGAAACTTGCATTTGTTTCTACAAAACTCCAGAACATCTGACACTGGACTCATTGCTTTCTAGTGCCTTTTCTCAACTACTCCACATGTCAGCAAAAATGAGTAATTCTATAGGATCACAGTCTCAGCATTAATTCAGTTGTAGGTAGTAAGCTGTATCCTTGACTCTGCAAAATTTAATTTCTCAGGTTTTACAGAGAGATTTGAAGCAAGAATCCAGGTGTAACACTGTATAGTGCTCTGGCCACAGAAAAGTCATCTGTCTAAAACTACTTTACGTTCTTTAATAGCAGCTGTGGTTTTACTCAATGGACTGTGGATTCTTACAAATCTTCAATCATCTGCACTCAAGGGTATTATGTGGTGATTTTCTTCAGTAGGGAATGTTAGAGAGGTCACAGCTTAGTCTTATTTCCATGTCCTTTCAAAGTATGGCATCTACTTAATTTTTCCAAAGGATTTTTTTTTTTTTTTAATAATGTAAGGCAATTTTCTTACAAAATTGTCTCTGTTTTGTTGCAGCTTTGGGATTTTTTTTAAGTGTCAGGACTGGAGGAGGGTGTTTGGTTTTTGGTATAAACTTTCTGGTCATCCACTTAATCCAAAGGACCACGTTTAGTGGAGTCTAAGGTTACAGATAAACTGTTTCAAGACCTCCACACCCTAAACCTGCAGCAAGAAGTACAATCTGATCTGTAAATCACCTCACTGATATTGTTGCTATGGCAAAGGTTAAAACAAGTCTTGGGCATGCAGCCAAGAAAAAATGGGGAGGGCTGACACATGACATTTCCCCTTTTGCTCTTTTCACACAATTTGCTTTCTGCAGCTCCTCTCAGGAGCACAAGAAATGTTTCAGCTTCAATTATCTCCACAGGAGCTTCATTCCCGTCCAACCCCCCTTCTATTTTCTCTCTAAAAGGACAGAGCTACTGTGATTTAGATTATTTTTCCTTAGATTTCCAATGTATTCATAGTAAACAATTCCTATTAAGACTGCTATCATCTGTGCTGTTGACTGTTGATAGACTTTTTATCAAAACAAACTAAATGGAAAGTTAGGAACACAAATCTAATGGCCTATTTTCAAATCCAGTTTAATTTGATAGCCAACAAGGATGATTTTTTTTTTTTTGGGGGGGGGTGGGGGAAAGGTACCAGTTTATTGTTAAAAACAGATAGTTTCATTGTTGTTCTTGTTTTTTGTTAATCATTGTAAACAGAGCTTACAAAACCCATCGCTTACTGTACCAGTGCTTATGTCTCATCATCTTCAGCCACTGCTGGGCAAAGTTGGTATGAGTCTGTAATTGCTTCCGTTTAACTTTAACATAAACTATATGAATAAGTTCAAACACCTTTTCATATATAAGAGAATGAAGCTTGTAGAAAACATTGCTGTAAAACTAAACATATGTATTTTAATACAGAATAGCACAGTCAAATACAAACCCAGTAAATGTTTATGTACAGACCTCAAATAGGGAAGGCAAAATGACCTTCGAAATGCCATGACGAGTCTACAGTATCTTATTTCCTACAGCTCCCCATGCTTTAAAGAGCACAATGAGACCACTGCAACAAGTACATCTCCATAATAAAACACTGGGACAGTCACTCCACTTAGTTAAGAGGACAGCTGTTTTCCCTGACATGTGAAAGTAACTAACCCCTCAGCAGCCAAAGTACCATAAGGATGCTATAAATGAGGAGTAACTGATATACAGACAGGCATTTCTGACTAATCAGCAGCACTTCAAGACATAATATTTTAATAGAAATAGTGAGAGTGCTTTGCTGGAAGGACTGAATGTGGACAGCATTGAAAAAAGTACCATATACTCTGATGGCTTTATGAACATAATGAAAACACCACAGAGCAGCATGTAAGGGTTTGTAATTGCTGCAATTCACTTAGCCAGCTGCCCAGCAAAAGGTCAACAAAATTAAAAGTTTAAAGACGTAATGGAAGAGAAGAGGCTTTATATAAAAAGAGCATCTAAATCAATAAAATAATGTTTTTATTCGAGAGGTAGTACTGTTAATTTACTCCTGGAAGACAAATCTATGTCCATAAGAAAACACCACTGCACAAAGTTGCTCTGACTCTTGAACAGTTGTTTCAGCCTATCAAAAACACCAAGTTTAAGACCTAGTTCTGGGACGCTAGACCATATTAAGCAGCTTACATTCACACAAACAAAACTACATTTGATCAGACACCAGAACACATTCATGCAATGACTCTAAAAAGCCAATTCTTCTGCCCTTCCAACTCCTATCTAGGCTGCCAATTTGAAAACATCACTTGTATTTTTAATATATTACTACATCACACAGAATTATGAAAACACAGTGAAGGTGATGACAGGAAATTCTGGGGAAAGTAAACAGCATTTAATGGACAAATTTCTTTTAAAATGCATTAGTAATGGCTAAAGACTAAGAAAGATAATTGCTTAAATTAGAAACTCATATAGCTGAAATTACAAGGAAACATTAGAGGCTTCCAAAGTGGCAGTGATCTACAGAGAGCAAGTGCTCAGATTCATGGTGTTAATTCCTCCACTTCTGCTGCTCTCAAATATTTTACAGACATTTGTCTGTCTTGGACAAATCTTAAGCAAGGTGTGTTTTATAGGAAACCTGCATGTAAGGTGCATTTTTAGGAGGCCTCCTGCACCTGGCTGATGAGGACAGAACACCACGTCACATCAAGTGCAGTACCACTTGAGAACTGCAGCTGGTTTGACAATGTCAACATTACCACCATGTATGTGCTGCAAACAATCAAACTGATTTGGCCTCAGACAGTTAGAAACTCTATGCCATCTCTAAAACCTACCAAGGTAGAAAAAGCAATTACATCCAGGAAAACTCAGGTGTAAAGGAACCCCAGATTAAACAAAAATGTAGGTACTAGATTATATTTCCATATTAACAGTTGCCAAAGGATCTGTTAAACTTCCATCTCATGGTATTAAAACAAAACAATATACCCACATACAACTGCAGCCACCAAACGTTCAGCACAGGTCCTACTCTTTAATTTGCACTGCTGGTCATGGCAACAGTTCACACCCTCAGGGACAAAATCGTGTCACCAACCCAAACTGCCATTGAAGATGTGGCAGAGAAGGCTCAGAGTTGAAACTTCCTCCTTCTTATCTTTTGGAAGGACTGGATCTTTCACAAATTCAGGAAGGCAGCAGATTGAGTAAGAACAATTTCGAAGTTTCTGATACACTTGTGGGAGAGAAAATTCCAGCCAAAATAAAACACTCAGACTACTAAGTGATTACAAGAACTAATATCCAGTAGGATACCAACAAACAAACCAAAGCAACAACAAAACCTGAAAGCTCTTGAAAAGAGTAGCCTGTCTAAATTTATTCCTTACTTGATAGAAATTCGTATACACCTTGAATTTCTCAGACCTTTCTCTGGGTGAACATCTAAATGAAACCTGGACTCAAAACAGGCAAGCTTTGTGAACTTCCAAAGGAATTAGGCATGCAGACTTCTGCAGGAATTCATCTGAAAACCCCTGAAGACAGACAATGACTAAGAATCTCTATGTAGGATTTTTGGTCTTTCCTCAGACAGAAATAGCTTTCTCAAATGCCCTGTTATGTTACAAAAGAAAACAATAGGCACGAAAGCTATGAAGTCAGGCTTGCTTTAACCTTAAAGGGTTTTAGCAAGCACATCAGGCAATTAGAAATAACCTACATTCCACAGGGCTGGATCCATAAACTCTACTTTGCTACCTACACCAGAAAAATGAGTACTCAAAATGGTAGGTGACCAAATAATGCCTTCTCATGTATGTGTGCAGTTCCTGGTTATATCTATGTGGCAAGCAATGAAAAGTCATTATTTTATGATGGATCCTATCCCACTCCTACTTTCAAAACACTGGTAAAAGTGTTAGTCGACTACTACAGCATCATAACACTAACAACAGTACAAGTAACAGCTGTACAGCTCAGCTTTACCCTATCATTAAGGCAGAAAGGCTTCTGCTAAGCTGCTCCATTTTATACAAGTGGAAAGTAATGGCACTGCTTCAATCCAAACTACAGGCTGCATTAACAAGTTTTGTTTAACAACTTTCTGAAATAGTGTAAATTTTGCCTGTGTCATCTATTTGAATACCTATTACCAACAGATGCACATGACAAGTAAAGTTTTCAAGAGGTCTTAGGAAAGCAGAAGAAAACACATTTAAAAATCTCAATGCAGAAATCAGAGTTTTCACTAAGCAATGGAGGGAATTTTTTTCTTTTTTTAAGAGTACTTGTCACAATTTCTAAGAATATTACCACAGAAAACATATTTATGCCTATGTCATGGTATTAAAGAGCCAACAGAATGAAGCTCTCAAATGAACAGGAGAGAGAACAGAATCGTATTTTGGAAAGAGAGATACAGAAAGAAAATTACAAAGCAGGTACAGAATCCATAGCGAACTCCTTGAATTTTTTTTCCCCAATCCTAAACTAAATCTATAACCCCCAATGCTCCAATCTTCCCTCCCCTTCCCTCCCCAGCACCTCTGCCATCCATAGACCTAAAACAAAGCCTGTGGAGGCCCCAAAACAGGTCTACTCCTTCCATATTTATCCTGGTAACACAGCTCCTGCCAGACATAGCTGGAGGGGGAGCAAAAGACAGTGAGCTGGCCATGCCAGGAGCTTATAAAGAGATAGCAGAATTAAATTTTTTTTCTAGTCCCTAGAGGATTTTTACCCCTATAGTTCCTAACCTGGAACAGCCTATCAAGTTTGTTCCTAACCTGGGACAGCCTATCAAGTTTATCATCCTAGTGTCTACCAGCTACTGCTCCCTATTTCTGTGTAAGAGCTCCTTCTACAACACTCAAATCATCAATCCTACCACCTACCAAGGCTCCGGGCACTGAAAACAGGACTCAGTTGTCTAAGTAAAGTCATATAGCATTATTTTGGACAACCAAAGTCATCTCAGACACATCCAGTTATTATATAATTATATAATGCATTATTATATAATACATTATACTACCCATTCAGTGCAACATGTCCTGGAACTCAGAGCAGGGTCTCTGATTAAAAAAAAAATTAAATACTATTTTCTGCCTGTTGGTAAAAAGACATAAATAAATGAAAGGATTCTAGACCATGCAGAAAGCTGTCATTGACAAATGTGTAATAATCACAATACACTTCAGATTTCACAGGAACTATCTAGCCCATTGTCAGATATAACCTGCCTTATTGATCTAAGTAGTGGCGAAAACTGAGCTACAGTCAAAACTGAAGTACAAGAATTAGAATTTTACTATAGCTTAAATTCTTACTGAGTGAAAAACAAATGGCTCTTCATATCCTGAAGCTGTTAATGATGAAAGACTTGCCTGCTGCCATAATCAAGGGAACAGCAGCTCCACTATTTAAAATACCAGAGTAAAAGAACGATTGTCTGCTAAAGCATATTTAACTACAGGTAGTATCTCTGTAATTGACAAAACAGATATCCATTTCAAAGATAACCCTCAAATTACCATTTCCTCACTGACTGGATTTATGTGATTTAATATGCAGCCATTTTCTCAGTAAAACTTAGATATACAGTAGCTGAACAAGTGATCCTGGCCTGTATGAGGAACAGCAGGACAAGGGAAGTTATTCTTCCTCTGTACTCAGCACTGGTCAGGCTACAACCTGAGTTCTGCGTCCAGTTCTGGGCGACTCAATCCAAGAGAGATGTTGAGGTACTGGAATGTGTCCAGAGAAGGGTGACAAAGCTGGTGAGGGTCCTGGAGCAAAGGCCCTATGAGGAGAGGCTGAAGGAGCTGGGATTGTCTAGCCTGGAGAAGAGGAGGCTCAGAGGAGACCTCATTGCTGTCTACGACTACCTGAGGGGAGGTTGTAGCCAGGTGAGGGTTGTTCTCTTCTCCCAGGCAACCATCAATAGAAAAAGGGGGGACAGTCTCAAGTTGTGCGAGGGGAGGTCTAGGCTGGATATTAGGAGGAAGTTCTTCACAGAGAGAGTGATTTGCCATTGGAGGTGGTAGAGTCATTGTCCCTGAAGGTGTTCATGGAAAGACTGGATGTGGCACTTAGTGCCATGGTCTAGTTGTTTGTATAGGGCTGGGTGATAGGTTGGACTGG
This sequence comes from Psilopogon haemacephalus, assembly GCA_013396835.1. NCBI lineage: Eukaryota > Metazoa > Chordata > Aves > Piciformes > Megalaimidae > Psilopogon > Psilopogon haemacephalus. The sequence continues at coordinate 77,537 of VWZI01022226.1, forward strand.
ATGATTTTGGAGGTCTCTTCCAACATGGCTGATTCCGTGATTCTATCATTGCATGTAAACCGCAATGAAGCTTTTCTTTCCTGGTAGTCTTGCCTGTAATACCCAGAGCATGTAATTATTTGCTTTTAAAAGCAAACATGCTGTAGGCATCAGCCATCCTTAAATTACTTCACGCATCCAGCTGTTGTAGGAAGCAGGTGTCTACCAGGGCCCTGGACAAAGAGTGTGCCATTGAGCTAGTCAGCTTGTCTACAATTTCCTTAACTGCAAGCCAAGCCATCTCACTGCAGATATCCTATATAAGCCTTGAAAAGCCTTTATACCTTCTTTTGCTCTCTCAGAGTTCTGACTTACCAGATGACCCCACAGCAATGACAACTGCCCCTTGGGTATGCAAATCCTGGGTCAAGGACCCGTTCACTGCCAAATGGCATTGTAGCTTTCCTCAGGGCAGCTGGAAACAGCTGTGTGTACATATGCACATGCTCCCACAGCTGAAGGAAGGAAAGCGTGATTGTCAGACCTGCTGATCAGATTAGCGAGGACTGTTTTGGAATTAGCTCATGGCTAAGAGCATCTTGGATGAAAAAAGATCAGAGATAGTAAGGACTAAAATTTGTTCACTTACAGCTCACAAGCTTCACATGATTTGAAAAGCAATTTAGCCTGCTACCATATCAAGCTACAAAACTGTCACAGGAATAAGCAGCTCTTAACAGCACCATATCTCCCCAACTGCAGTTGTTCTTCTCAAACACTGTGCAATAGTCTAGCTAAAGTGGCAGGAAAGCAACATTCAAGTCTCTTTAAGGATTAGTGTATTCTTCATTTTCACAGCTGGGTCATGCCACTTGTGAAAAGGGAACACAGTCTGAATTGTAGAGCTTTCAAGCACGCATGAGTCTTTTTGCAAAGTTTGAACATGTTTGAACAAGTTTGAACCAAGTTCCAAGAACACTGTGTTTCTGTTCCTCGTATTCAGCAAATTCAGAATGATGCCACACATATCCAGACATCAAACAATGTTTATTGTATGCCAAACAATAAACCTTAAATACAATTCATCACAATGGTGAATATTCATCTGTCAGAATTGCCCAGGCAGCATGGAGGTTTTGGGATGGAGTAGGACAGGACAACACAACCACACCACTGTGAAAAAGCATGTTTCAAAAACTGAAGCACTGAAACCCAGTAAACGCATTTAGAAGTCCAACTCTCTATTACTTAGCTGACCAATCATACTTAATAAAAAAAGCCAACTAAGTAAGACACTCTGAGTTTCAGCACAGACAGTCTAAAAGTCACCTTCTAGAAGATCTGCTCAGTAGTGACCACTGTGTTACAAGAGGATCTACAGATGCTAGGACTGGTTGGCAATTGCTTTTTGAGTAATATTAACAAACTAATTTGGCCAGCTCTAATCTCTATTCTGTAAGAGTCCTGATAATGAAATGCCTCTTTCCCCTCATTGAGCAAAATGAGCTATGGCATTCCAGCGCTGTTCTCAACAGCTAGTCATTGCTGCTGCACTGAGCAAAGGACATACACTTCCACATTTAGAGAAAGGTTATTAGCAGACAAACTAGCAATGGACCTCTTGACACCAGCCACACCCTTTGCCTTTTCATTTGATTGCTGTTTCTTTTTTGGCCTACTCAGTATTTGTGAAAACACCTGAAAACTTTCAGTAGGAGTTTCCAAGTTCCTCAAAGATTTGTAATTATATAGAATAGAATGCTATTTGTATCCTTTAATTAAAAGGTATAGCTTTATAGCACAAGAAAAGCTTATCCTTGGGGTCACAGAAACAACCTACCTAGGAAATGTGTTTGCAGGTTATGGGAAATGTCATCAAAGGTGCTGAATGACCACTGTGAACAGCACGTAATGGATGCTAGAAACAGTAAAGTCAGTTGTGCTTTGGGTTTTCTTTCTCCACAAAATTATTTTAGTGACAAAAATTCTGTGTTGTTAAAAATGAACACTGAAGAAGTCAATAGTTGCAATATCAGAGCAGCTTAGGGTATTGCTACAGCCTTGGAAATAGCCAACCTGCAGCTCAGAACAGGCCTTCACTGACTCTGCAATAAACAAAATGGACAAGCTATTGTTGCTGGGCTTTGTCTGAACTTACTTGAGGTACTGCTGGTTTCTTTTATAGTTTAGGGGGAAAATAGAATTTTCTATACAACAGACTTGATTCTTCACAACTTTCCACAGAAACCAGTTCCTCGTTAAAGGTTCTACAGAAGATGGTTCTTTTATATGTTTCATTAGCAACGTCTCCCTATGAAATTATTCTCCTCCTTGCATGAACAATCTAAACAAGTGTAATATCAACCTACATGTCCTTCCTCATTTACAAGGCATGCAAGCACTAACACAATCCCTCTTGAGACTACTTAAATGACAACAGCATATATCGAAGCCACATCAAAAAGCCTACTTCTCTTCTACAAGCTGTGTAGTACACGTTCAGCATGCTCTATCCAATTGTAGAAACATAAAAGCAAGGGTCACTTTCTAGCATCACAGCTGACTTAGCCATGATTTAAAGAGCTTACTGAGGGCAAAGCAGGGAAGGCAGTTTGTGTAAGAATCAAAGTAATTTCACTGAGCCACACAAATGGAATTCTTCAGGCAGATCACCTGCACAATACTGTCTTTTTACTTCTCACAAAGCATGCTGAGTTCTCTTCTTATAAAACTACCACAGACTACCACCTATGATGGTTTAGACCCACATCTACCACCACAACCTACTACAACTTCAGTGTACATTTACCTCCAGGTTGGCTGCCACCCCACAGTCACGTTGACACCGGCAGAAGAAATCTGCTTGTGATTGTTCATCCCAACACTGCAGCACTCCCATGTTCAGTTGCAGCCAGGCAGAAACACAGGGTTAAGAAGATCAGTCTTTCAGAACATGTCAACACAACGACACATAACCAAGCTACTGCTAATGGAGTAGCTGAAAGGAGTCACAGAAAGGAGGCCCTGCAGATCCAAGAACTGAAGGACACTTGCAAGACAGCCAAAACCAAATCAAAACAAGTCAGACTTCTGGCAACGATGAAACTGCTTGTCAAGGTTACAGAGGACAGACAGAATCGTCTCCTAGCTGAGAGGCATAGTACATGGGTCAATGAGAACACAGACACTCCCAAACTATGGGAGTGGGGAAGGAAGATGTTAACTGCTACTCCTGCCTTTGACAAACGCAAGAGCCAGAAGCAGTCTAAACTCTTGGAAACATTTTGTTAAGGACAATTTGTTGCAACAGGTTGCGCTGCACATTGGGGCAGGAGGGGAGCATTTCATAGCACTGCACTCCACCACAGCATGAAGAAATGAGACTTTTGGATTAACTAGTCAGAGGACCAGACACTTCAGCCAGGGAGAGCCCTTGGATCTACTGAGAATGCAGTGAAGCAACTCATCAGGGCCTCTCCACAGTCATATAGTCTGACCACTCAACAGCTCACTCCAGAGAGCCTTACTGTGAGGCACCACTCTGGAAAATATCAGCAAGTAGTTCATGAACAAAAAGGCCACTTTGCTTGAGATCATGCCCCAGGCAGAGGGGCTTTGCTTCTTGAGGAGGAGCATGCTGCAGACTCCCAGCACTGGAAGCAGTCAGCCCCACTTCTGCCTCCTGGAAAGCCTGAGCCCCCTGCTACTGCCCAAAGCACCTCTGGTGCCCCAAGCCATGTTGGTGCTTACTGCCACAGCTGTCCTAGATTCTCTGCAGAAAGCCAAGCTGAAAGCCAGTTACACAGCAGTAACTTTAAGGCCAAATGTAAATGCCTTTTTCCTTGGTTTTGTTTGGCCTATTCCTGAATTGTAACTAAACATGAACAGCCATACTATTTATTTCCAACTTCCATCATTTTACCTGATGCTGATTTGAGTCAAACATTTCCACTTTTACACCAAAGCTTTCACAAAATTCTATTAATTCCATTCAGTAAAACTAAATAACAAATACTAACAACTTTATGGTGTTTCTGTAGGTGCACATATGTATATATACATATCTGTACTTACGAAAAGGTACTAATGTTTCATTCAAGCTCCATAAAAATCATGTCTCCCAAACCAGGGCTGGAGTCACTAAACAAGAAAGAATAGAGAAATTAATTTTTAAAATATTTGCAAATCATTCTGTACATCATCCTTGACATTTCATCAACTATTTCTGATATTCTGTGAAAATAAAGAGAAAAATAAAGAGAACTTTCATATGGAGTAAGAAAACACAAAACAAATAAGTTGGAATATTTAATGAAGTTAATGAAAAATGCCCACTAAGAACTCACTAGATTACATCCCCATTATCTTTGCAACTTTAACAGTTTTTTATTATACTATAAAAGGAATATGAAGGAAAAAAAAAGGAGTTAGGAGTCAAATAAACTCAGACAAGCTCTTCATGCAGAAAACATTGCAGAAAATAGCTCATACTAAATGTCAAAATACAATTTTCATGTGAAAAAAAAAATTTATGGTTTCATAGGAGTACTCAAGAAATATTATTCTAGAATGCTTTCTTAAAACATTGGTGGTGTTTTCATTAACTTCCTTAAGTATGAGAGGAGACATGCCATAGTTGCAATAGCAGCAGTCACTAAAATCTGTGTGCAAGTGTCCTCAGTCACTATACGCTGGACCAGGCTGTCTCAGGATCTGATTACAGATCCCTAGCCTCTCCAGTCCTTAGTCTGCTAATTCTTGTCACAGGCCAAAACTGCCCCTCACCAAGGCCCTAACACACATTATTATTCACAGCAGCTTAGACATGCACATGTTTTCTTTCTGTGATTGAAATCAGCTGCAAGTAGTGTTGAATCAGATGATTAGCCTCCCAGAATAATAGGGCTCATGACCAACGCTCATATCCATGGCAGTCATGGCAACAAAACCATGAACAAGACCATGCTGGACCTGAGTCTTCCTTGAAAAAGAAAGCAGCCTTTGATCAAAGAGGACTTTCTTGTTATTGATCAAAAGCTGGTGCTCTAACTTTAAATGTATCTAGAACCATAGTGTTGGACCTCAAGAGATCCAGGAAGGACATGTAACTGTTAGAGAGAGTCCAGAGGAGGGCCATAAAGATGATCAGAGGGCTGGAGCACCTCTGCTATGAGGACAGGCTGAAAGAGTTGGGGCTTTTGAGCCTGGAGAAGAGAAGGCTTCGAGGAGACCTTATAGCAGCCTACCAGTATCTGAGGGGGGCCTACAGGAGGGCTGGGGAGGGACTGTTCACAATGTCTTGTAATGACAGGACGAGGGGGAATGGGTTCAAATTGGCGGAGGGGAGATTTGAACGGGATGTTAGGAAGAAATTCTTCACAGTGAGGGTGGTGAGGCACTGGAACAGGTTGCCCAGGGAGGTTGTGTCTGCTCCCTCCCTGGATGTGTTCAAGGCCAGGCTGGATGAGGTCTTGAGTGACCTGATCTAGTGGGAGGTGTCCCTGCCTATGGCGGAGGGTTGGAACTGGATGATCTTTGAGGTCTCTTCCAACCTAAACCATTCTATGATTCTATGATCATCAAGTACATATACATAGATCCTGACAAATACCTGTCTAATCCAGTCTAAAATAACCTTCACGAAAGGAGATCCAGTACATTTTCATGGGTGACAGGTTTCCTCTCTGTTTGGAGAGAAAGGGTCCTCTGGACAGAAGTCAGAGCAATTTTTTTTTTAAATGACATAACCAGAGAGCCAGGAATACATGTAAATACTGACTTACAGATAGTCTCACAGAGTGATCACTGAAAAGCCCTCACACAAGGGCAATTATCCTGACACAAGGATACTTTACTACTCAGTTCAGCTAAGCCCTGAACCCAAATTACACTTGCACTTGTTCTGGTGGTCTTTATTCATGCTCTGCACGCTGACCCTTTCCTACACTTTAATCTTTCCTTGAGAGTAATAGTAGGTCTTATTTAACCCAGTTATGTCCAGCTCAGCTATGGGCAAAGACATCCTGCTGCTCCACTTTGATGTCACTTTCATTTATCTTTTCATTCCCATCAGGCCTTGGAGAGGCTTACAAGCAGCCCCTGGCAAATTGCTCAATCTTTCCCCTTCCCTGTGCCAACATTTTAAAGGTTCTCTTTGATCTTAGCTGCAAGTCTAGGACAACTACATCTCATTAGACTAGCAGAAGCTATAGGAATAAATTGCAAGTTTTTTCATTGCTTCACTGTCCTCAAGGACCATTGGTATTTTCTGGCATGTATCTTCTCACAGCCATTCTTTCAGCCCTAACTAGTTCTCAGTTCCAAGACTGTTCAGTAAAACCTTGAATTCTGGCAGAAAGTCACATGGGTGACCCAAATACCTAAGAAGAGGTTCCTTGAAGTTCGTGAGATGCTGCCTTGTGGAAGTTCACTGTCTAAAGAAGCATATCATTTACCTGGAGGGACTACAGGCAGTGAGGAATAAATCTTTATTTAGTATCAGTACTCTTATTCATCTTGGTATAATTAACAAAGATCAGAAAGAAAATATTTGGTGAAAATCAGGTAAATTAAACTGTTTCTATTTCTCATTCTACCTAAATATTTTCTCTGTGGCAATTTAGCAGTTCTGTTAATACTTAGGATTTTTTTTTTCTCCAGCATATGCACGGAAAGAATTTTACTCAAATGACAGCACAGCTCTCAGTAAAAAGAAAAATTAAAATTAATTTTCTCTTTCTAACAGGGATGGTTCCACCATTCTGTACCACTATTCCATGAGTTACACAAGTGAGATGGGCATCTTTCTTATCTACAAGACATTCAGAATACAGCTAAGATTGTGCTCATGTAGAAATGGAAACAAAGGGAAAACAATCTGCAAGTCATCTGAAATAGGGAAAAATTAATCCCTTCCCGAATCACTTAGGTCTCTGCAAAGACAACTGCTTTACTGCAACCAGAAAAATACATTCAGAGGAAGTTCCTCCTGGTAGATGTCTCTAACACACATGCCCTTCTCATGGGTGTTCAAATGGCTGAGGTTGTTTATACTATCTTCCATCCAACCAAAATTTCCACTACTCTGTTTTTTCCCTTGTAGTGATGGGGCCTTTCTGTCAGCATAGTTTATTTTCAAGTGGTTTAAATTTATATGAAAAAAAATATTAAGACAAACATAACATGGCTGCTTTCAATACAAAGTGCCTCTTGCCCTGTCTAGCAAAATACCTTACCCCAACTATCTTGCTGAGAACAGAGTAAAGGTTACCTTCTTATCAAAAGTCTTGCATGTTTTCTGAACCCTATTCTTGGAGCCATTTGGAGAGACTGAAAACGTTGAGCTACCACAGCAGAGAAGAAAGGACAAATAATTTCAATATGTAGTCCAAAACTCTCTTTGCACAAAGAGCCTATCCTTAATCTCTTGCGTAATTTGATTCAATTTAAACATAATATAGTCTGGCCTTTCAAATACCTTTAAAAACTATTTTCTTCCCTGTTGTCTACTTTTTCATCTCCACAGCAGACAAACTTTCTGAACATTAGGAGAGACCAGTCTAATCTATGCAAGCACTAGCACAAGTCAGCATTTTAAATTTGTAGAGTCTGAAGCAATTAACTGGGAGCAAGTTTATTTCACGGTGTTTTGGAGATGACAGTGTGCAGGCAGTTTCACAGCTCATTGGTTTTAGAACATTTTATAAACAAGTGCTTGTGATTTAAGATGAATTACAATCTAACTCCTGTATTATTTTCCAATGAAATCAAATTATTAAATAGAAATGTTAAATATCTTTTTTCCCAATTAGGAAATAATCTAAAAATCTAACATGTTTCCAACAGTTCTTCATTCTTTAGTGCTGTTGGCTTATTACTGAAGGCAAATTTTTATTTATCTGCAAGCCACTGTTGTATCTGAAAGTGATGCACCACAAAGGGGAGAAAGTTTATTTTGTTTGGATGTCTAAGTCAGTTTGGTTTTCTGCAAACTTAAGTATTTGATAAACATATATACTGCGTGTTCCTTTTTAATAGGCAGTATTTATTACCAGCACACTCCAGAGCAATGGAGCACAGCCCTACAAGGAGCAGCTGAGGGAGCTGGGGTTGTTCAACCTGGAGGAGGCTCAAGGGAGACCTCATTGCTCTCTACAACTACCTGAAAGGAGGTTGTAGCCAGGCAGGGGTTGGTCTCTTCACCCAGGCACCCAGTGACAGAACAAGAGGACACAGTCTCAAGCTGCACCAGGGCAGGTTTAGGCTGGATGTTAGGAAGAAGTTCTTCACAGGAAGAGTGATTGGTATTGGAAAGGACTGCAGAGGGCAGGGGTGGAGTCGCCATCCCTGGAGGTGTTTAAAAGGAGGCTGGATGAGGCACTTAGTGCCATGGTTTAGTTAGTTGGATGGGTTAGGTGACTTGATGATCATAGAGGTCTTTTCCAAGCTGGTTAATTCTGTGATTCTGCTTGAACCTAATTCTGTGATTCTGCTTGAACCTAATTTGTTTCTAATTTCACACATATTACTGGCCAGTTGTATTTCAGCCTGACTGTACTCATATCCTCAGTTAACACAAAGCAACCACATTTTCTGCATGCAAAATTCAATGCAATATTGTCCTGCTGTTAACACAGTTGGAAGACATATATAACAAATTACTCAGGAGTATTCTCAGTAGTGGTAAACAGAAGATAACTGCCAGTGCATGAACAAAGCCATTTACTTCTCTGTTCCCTTATAATTTGATTTTAAAATTGAAATTGGATAATTACTATGTGACTCTTTTGTCAATGTCAGAATTGAAAGCGTTAAGACAAAAGCAGGCATTTCACACCAGTTTACATTCAAAACAACTGTATACTCAAACTCCCACTTCTGGAGTTTACAAGTATCCTCCAGTGTCAGCCAACAGTGCTTGTTTGCATGGACAAAAGGCCCACAAAGACTGTACCTGTATCTTTTGCATTCCCTGCAAAGTGGTGATCCCATTTAACACCTACACATGAAGAAATGTTGAGCCTGAGCAATGCAAACCTGTGATGCGGCTTAAACAGCCACATCTGTTCTAGGGATTAAAATCACCCAGCAGCAGTTACATAGCATTTGGCTGCAAAATGCTGAGTAACATCAAGAGGAAGTCTCCAAGATGTTAAAAAATTGAGTGGCAATGCTTAGGATGCAGTGGGGTTTGAAATGCTTAGTGCATGCTGCCTAGCCTTAAATTACTAACTGGCACAAACTTCAGAAAGGAGTTGTTGCCATATCTCTTTTCCATTCCTTACAGCAAGTTTGGTTGGGTTACTTAAATTTCACATTAGAGCAGCCAAGATTGTCAGAGTTCTTTGTGTGACCTTCTAGCATGCCATTTGGAAGACCAGATGTAAAGAAAATAGGGAAAGGCCAAAAATCAACTGTTATATGATGCAATATAAATTGCATTTTTGGTTTTTAATTGAGAGCCATCTGCATCTCCAGAGTAACATAACTTAGTGAAGAAAAGCTACAAAGGAAAGATGTGCTACTAGGCATAGCCCCACAAGAACTGTGAACAATGAAATCCCACATGCCATTCACCTGCTTTCAAGTTTCCCTATTAATCTCAGCTATGCAGGATTTTCCTGGGGTAATATCTATAGTTCATCAACTTTTCAAGAGACTGGAGAATCCATTCCAATGGAGTTTTACTTCAGTCCTGTGGAACAAACTAGCTATGTATACCTCTCTGCCTTTTAAAAGAAGTCCCTACTGTCCTGGACACCCCAAATTCCTTCCTTCTTACCCCACCCCGCACACCCCCCTCCTGCGGGTTTGAATGGGAGGAGAAGAAGGAGCAAAACTGCTTTCCCCCTCCCTCTGCCCTGCAGGCTTGCAGGGGAGGCAGCAAAAGGTCCTTTTGGCACATGTGGAAACTCGTGTGCCAGCCTGTGCAAGGATTTGGGCTGGTGGTTGGCTGGGTATTTCTCAAGCCATACAAAGTGGCAAATGGACACTCTGTCAATGACAGCACAAACAGGGCAAAGGAAAAGGTGCGAGGGTCCCCACCTGAAAAGATTCCTGCCTGGAAAATCTTCCCATTTACAGAGGCTGCTTGAAGAAGTTCCCGTTTTGGACCACCCTGGCTTTGGATGGCTCCTACCTTTTGCAAGGCTCTTGGGTTTTGCACTGCCTCTGCCTTTGGACAGTTCTGCTCCTGCATTATCCTGTGCAGTTTTGCAAGCTCGGCAAGTTCTGGGTCTATTTGAGAGAGAGAAATGGTGGCACCACGACCTGGCTCCTCTAGGACCCTACTAACAGCCAACTTCCTTGCTGTTATTCTGACTAGGGAGATCTCAGCAGCTTGGCTCTCCCCTGTCACTGCAGAGACTGTATGGCTTCCACAAATCTCTGTCTTGTGGAAACCAAATTTTTGAGATATTGGACTTTGCCATTTGAATCCAATTGGATATTATTTACAGCCAGAACCAATCAAGCCACAGAGAACTCAGAAAGGAATCATTGCCGAGCACCTATCTCATCATTGTGAGTAAAGCTGTTGTTCCCTTAATTCCCTCTGCCCAGACAATGAATAGTGGGGTAAAAGCTGTGTTTATATCTTAGCCTTTTCCATTTTCTGACTTCCTAAATCTCAGAGTTTGTCTATAGCACCTTTTGAAGATCTTCCCAATCAAACTGAACCTGTAAATAAATTAAACTAATTCTGTATATTGTTTGGAGGTGGGATTTTTGGGGAAATAAAATAATTCTATTTTTATAATTCCTGACTCTGGCACATTAATCCATGCATTCACAAGACCTACAAACTGGGGATTCCTTCTGCTATTTGCCTCTTTAATGCAGCCAGCATCATAAAAAAGTGAGGACTGGCAACACAGAAGAGAAAAGCAGCTTTGATGCTTTGATTCATTTTTCTTCATCACTTTCTCTTGTTTGTGAAAGGTTTGCTATGCTAGTGTGTAAGCATAACAGATTAGATTTTGGACAAGAAACAGTCTCACAGAGAGGCTTAAAATTCAATTATAGTTAAAGTTTAGCTTGCTTTCAGAACCCCTGAAGTTTGCATCAATCCTAAATAAGATCTTAAAGCAGCTGACAGAGAAACTGTGCCATGTGTCTTTCTATTATCATCAAAATATAAGATCGTGGCTGGAAGAAAGGAGACTTTGCTCCAAAGCTCCACAGTAAAAGAGCACTTAAAACTATATGCAAGTCTTATTTTTTTTTTTATGTAGCCAGTGCAAATTCAGAATGATTTTGTCTCCTAAAAGTAACCCAGGTTGACACTGATGTGGTCTGACAGAGACCAAGCCACCAACCAGAAAAGAAAACAGTGGTTTACACCACTGCAATTTTCACTCTGTTGAGTACTTCTCATCCGTATTTCTAAAGAATCCATGCTCAGTTTATTTGTGTTACTGAACATCTAATAGGCCTTTACCACTGGACACAAGGCCCCCATCATCTATGCTTAATATTGTTGTAATTCTATCCCAAAAGATTCATGTAAACAGGAGAACAAGGACGTGGTTATGAAGAGCTTACTATCTGTATGATGGATCTGAACATCTGCTAAGCCACAATGAACTCTGAACATCAGGCTGCAAAAACGATTTGCCACATACTGCAAAAGAACTAGGGGAACTGCACATGTTTCACTTGCAAAGCAATACCCATGCAATGAGAAGGCAAGGACAAAGAAGTTTCAGAATTCATCCAATAATTTTGCTGGGGAACTTAGGACTAATGCTCTAAGAGTAAAATTCCTGGACACAAGAATGTGACAGGGACTAATTGAGGCCATTGTCATGGTGAAGTCACAACTATCTACCTGAATAGGTTCTTTGGAGACCAGATGCAGGTGGTTTTCTAACCTGATAGCTGACCTCCATGTAAGGCTATTGTAGAGGAGGTGATGGCTACTACCCTTTATCGAATGTGCTTTTTGTCTGGGTCATGTTTCGCCAAATTCCACAAACTCTGCAATGAGGAAGGCCACACCATCTCCTGCAGCACTGGGGTACAGCAGAGCAAGCAGAGTTTTGTCTCTAGTGAATTTGTCTCAAATTCACTTATGAGCACAGGACTAAATGTAACATAGGGCACATACTGAGGATACACAGCTCAATGACTCAGAATTAGGCTTACACTGCAGCTAAGCCTTACTTCAATCTGTGTCATATAACAGCAGTCTCTCCACAAACAGACTAAATGAGTGGGCTATGGACTTCTTTGTGCCCCTTCTCAACTCTGGTCATGAGCTGAGCTGCAAACTCCAAAGGCATTCCCAGAATATGGCAGTGACTTTAACAGACTGCCTCAAATCCTAATCTGTCAATTCAGATCTGACTAGATCATTATTAATTTATTAAGTAACAAATAGTATGTCAAGAGTGTTAGTGGGTGCTGCAGCAGGCATCCATGTAATGCTGCTCTTAACACTATCTGTGGCAGAGAGGCACTGCAGTAAGATCCAGCAGCCAAGTCTCAGGCAGGCAGTGTTGGGCAGCAGTGTTTGCCCTGTCCCTGAAGACAGTGGCTTGCTGAATATTTAACTGTCACAATACTGCATACTAGCAGGAACATTTTTTTAAAAGGAAAGTTGAATTACTGTCATATAAAATAACAAGAATTTACATTTTCTCTATCTGCTAGTAAGTTTGATTAGGAGAAACCAGGCAACTCTTTTAGTGGTTGCATAATAAAAGTATCATGCTGTTCTTCCTGTGGTTTTTCATGCTTGTGATTTTCCATTGTAATCCATTAAGTGCTAATCTATTAGCAGGGATTTAACACACCAGATTTGGTCATCAGTACTTCTCATACATCAGAACTGCGCTCAGAGTCCATTAAATAGTGGGTTTAGTGAATTACCTGACCTTTTCCTCTCAAATCTGCACCTCCAATTACAACTTTCCTTGGTTTGGTGTAAAATAATGGCAAGGTCAAACCTTGCCACAGCACTTTTCTCGAGAGGCTCACAGAAATGGCCTATCTGCTTTTACAAGCAATGACTGCAAACATGTTTAGATTATCTATATATTTTGTATTCATAAGATTTACAGTTCTAGCTCACAGCCAGGAAAATTGCTTTGATTTTTTTTTTTTTAAGTCTCTGAGCAGAAGGCAAATAGGAAGTATAATATGCTTAATAACACAGAGATCTTTAAACTCCTGACAATTCTTTTTCCATAAATCTTCCTCTCCTGGATTGTCTCCCTGGAAGTTCCTAACCTGGCAGCAAAGGTCATCTTCTGGTTGACATATTATAAAATTAATTCTACTGAAGACCATTTTCTATCTAAAAGCAGGTGGATTTCACTCTGAATCAGAGAGAAACAAACAACATGAATGAACAGTCTTCATCTTCAAGATATTGTTTGTTTGCAACACAGTGGGTTAAGTTTATTTAACTGTAATCTTAATGTCCAAATATACCTATAGAGTCCAAATATTGAGCCCAGCACTCATTTCACACAGTCACCAGGCTAGTAGGAGCTGACCAAATGCACTCCACTTACATTGATACAGGCTCAAATCAATACAGCAGACCTTCACAGAGGATGCACCATGGATCTATTTCCACAAAACCATAGGAGAAAATGTGACTTAAAAAATGAGCCACCAATAGCTCAGCAGCCAGCACACTCAGACAGGCCATGGAATACCTCCAAGTGCCCCTCCTGTTCTGAAGCCATTAGAGATACTACGTGAGGTCTGTAAGGTTGCTGGTTTGCTCATGGAGTTCAAGCATGACTGAAGCCTGTGACAACACTTAGAGTTCTACCAGTGGATCAGGACCGATCTTCAAACACGCAACCAACTACTAGCATTCCCAGCATGTATAAAAGCTGTTTGTCCCCTTCTCTGAAAATTAGCTGAGAGGCAGAGACTTAAAAAGCTAACTCCAGTCTAATAGGCTGGTGCTTTACTTACTGTACCTTCTGTCTGTGTCACAGTCTGACCCTAGCTACCTCCCACATCCCCAGTCTACAAAAGCACACTCCTCTCCAGGCCTTCCATCAGAGAAACAGCATCAGAGGCTCTGGCAGTTTCCCATCTTGTACCACGATATAGCTTCTGGCAGCTTATCTCCAAATACTTCAATTTTGGCTGGCCAGAAAGTTTTCAGGAGCCTGCAACATAATTTTTCTTCCTAAAAACCTCTGCATAGACAATTTTATCTAAGACCTGACCTATTTAATTAGGCTGCTAGCATGAATCTGAGGCTCCATGAGGAACAAGATGGTATTTCAACCCTGGCACATCACTACTTCTAGAATGCTAATTTTTGTTGCTGTGCATATTCCAGCACATTTGATAATTACATCCATCATTATGAGGTGCAAAGTCCGTAACATAATGCAGAGTATAATTGGCATAACTGCACTTAAGGAAATATCATGTATACCACAGTCAAACCCCCAGTCTGCTGGAATTTTAACAGCTTTTTCTCCAAGAAAATACTCCAATACCATCATACTGTTGGTTTGTTTTGTCTCTCCATGACTTACATCAGTAAACACATTTTAATAAAATTTAATAAAAGAGAGTGCTTGTTTAAGCATTAAAGGGGAGCTGTTTTCTTGATTTAGCTTGCAATCTGGAAAGGCTTCAGGAAATACAGCACTCCATGTGCTGAAGCAAAATTGATTTTAAAATAGGCCTTTTTTCCATAAAACATGGAATGACCTTTACAGATGTATGTCTACAGCATGCAGCACTAATGACTGCATAAGGACAACAGTCTGTTCAGCATCATCTTTGACCTGATTTGTTCCCTTTGAAGACTTAGGATCTCAATAGACAATGCAGAAGAAAAGATTGTCTCCTGCTGCTAATCAGTAGAATTTCAGTGAAAAAAAGGAATATTTTTTCTATAGTTGTAACAACGGGTAGGTGAAAAGTCTGTGTCCTGGATGCAAAGTAAAAATTAAAGGAAATGTAACCATGTTCACAGACTGCTGCCATTGCCACCAGAGAAGGCAAGCGCTGCCTGTCTGTTCTCCCCCAAATGGTTACAAGGAGCCTGCCTTCTAGGAAAAGCCCAGTAAGAGCTACCACTCTGGCAGCTTCATGACCTGCATTTAGAGGAAGTGGTTGAAGTGCTGCAAGCCCATGCTATCAGCACACAGCAGCAATGCTGCCTGTTCTCCAGTCAGCCAGTGCATAGGACAGCTAGGAAAGCCTTCACAAGCCCCTGCCACAGCTTTTGTATTCAGAGCAGGCATAGCCAGAAAAGATGCTGAAAAATAGGCTCAAAGGATAACCAAAATTGCTGAGTTTTGAAAGATGCAGGAGAAAGAAACAGTGAGGATCAAAGGTAGCCAACGTGGCATTGGAAAGATAAGACAACTCAGAACTTCACCATTAAAAATATAATTGTTAAAAGCATTGAAGTGCAAATTTGGTGAAGTGAGATTGCAAAAGACAGGTTCGGTGGAGATTCAGGAGTAATAGAGGAAGTGGCTGCATGAAGCATTTCCAGAAATATGGAAGCAGAATTATGGAAAGACATGAGAAAAATGTAAACATTTTTTCTATTTAGTGTGACATGTAAGCCTATTGAATACTGACAGGAATGAGATAATCAAACAGTTGGGATTTTTAAGAAGAAAGTCTTTCTGTATTACAGCTTCCCTGCAACTCATTTGCACAAGACAAACCATCACACCTAAGTCATGTTTCAGCAGAGCAAATGATCTCACAGTTCCTTATGTACTGGGTATATTGCTCTCCTTATGTGAGCCACCTAAGCTGAGGCTCCATGCAGCACACTGCAGTCAGTTCATTACTGCAGCATTAGCACAACCGAAGTCTGAGAAACAGGAGCCTTTGCAGGTACTTGTAACACCTTCAAATACAGAAGGCTTGCTGCCTTCCCAATAAGCTGGTGTACAGGCTACTGTACTTCACAAAGCTGATTTGGTGGAGATGAAAAAAAAAGCTATTTGTTGTCATAGAAACAGTAAGAGTCAGTACTACTGTGCAGGCTGATATGCAAGGATATTATTTTTTGGCCTTTTTCCAGGCAACTAGATGGAGAAATGCTAAAAAGCCTTTTTAAAAGCCCCTGAAAATTTGCCAAACAATCAGATCCACAATTTCTACAAACACGTTCAAATATTTACCACTTGTTGTGGATAAATTTGAAAAGCCCCAAGTACAGGGCTGAATCACTGTGGGGAAAAAAAAAAAAAAAAAAAAAAAAAAAGCAATGAACATGTTGTAAAGCTACAGGAAATGTCCAGAAATAAATGATGCCATTAAAACAACAGCCAGTTGTCTGCACTTCCCACCGCTTAGCTGAGGCTAATATTTTAAAAGACTATAGTGAGAGCAGTAATTAGGGATAGTACCACAATAGCAGCTATCTCAAAAGCTTAACAGCTGCCAAAGAGCACCACAAGCTACAAGGAAGGCAAAGCGTTCAGGACTTTTCCTGCAGTTCGTGTTTTTGTAACTGGAGAGTAAGAGTGTCAGTAAATCACTAAACAGAACTCACAGTGTTACCAAACCTCCTAACACTCCAGGTAAGGAGCTGCGCTTTGCTACCAGTCCCAGAGGAAGATACCAGCTCCAGAGGAAGGCATATTTACAACTGAGTTAGAATTCACAGGCCACAGGAATAGGGGGGAATTGGAAGTGTTTCAGATCATCTCATTCACTTTGGACAAAAGAAGGTATTTTTTTATCATACTTTTTTTTTTTCTTTCCTTCACAATTCTTCATAAGATACCTCCATTCTCCACTTGCAGAGCAGTATTTCTTGGTTATACAACAGAATGGAAAGATAATTCTGAAGCTATGAAGTTATTACTGGTTTATAGATAAGGCGGATTTTGGTGTGTTTTTTTTTCCCTTAGAAAAACAATGAGTATGACTAAGATTATGCCAAACTCTTACTGTATGCTGGGCACAGGTAGGGGAAAAAAGCAGTTTAGAGTATTGTGCTTGTTTGAGGCTAACTGGAATATTTTAATAAGAAAAGTTACATTATAGGCTGTGAAAAGAAAACAATAGTGATGTTTACTTCACTCAGGTTTGCTGAGATGTATAAAAACAAGGACATAAACATAGACAGTCAGAGTCTGTCTCTCCCTGGCTTGGGGGTTGGGTAATTCCCAAACCATCACAAGTATAAAGGTGACCTCTTATCCATCTCCACTGAAAATTCCCATTCCTATCAGAAGAGTCCAATTTTCTCTCCATCTCTTCCAAACAGTTCAAAATCCTGTCCCCTTTGGCACAGCAATCACTTGCTGGAATTTAAACAAAATGATCCAAATAGACTTAATGTTGCGTGTGGGGAAAAAACCAACCCTGTCACTCACATAAAGCCTGTCTCTGTCATAGAATCATAGACAGGTCAGTGTTGGAAGGGACCTCCTAGTCCAATGGACCACTAGTCATCAGGGACATCTCACATTAGATCAGGTTGCCCAGAGCCATGTTGAGCCTCACCTTGAATTCCTCCATGGATAGGTCCNTTGGGTAATTCCCAAACCATCACAAGTATAAAGGTGACCTCTTATCCATCTCCACTGAAAATTCCCATTCCTATCAGAAGAGTCCAATTTTCTCTCCATCTCTTCCAAACAGTTCAAAATCCTGTCCCCTTTGGCACAGCAATCACTTGCTGGAATTTAAACAAAATGATCCAAATAGACTTAATGTTGCGTGTGGGGAAAAAACCAACCCTGTCACTCACATAAAGCCTGTCTCTGTCANAGAAGCCATTGCCCTCATTCTGTCACTGCAGCCCTTTGTAAACAGTCTCTCTCCAGCCTTCTTGTATGCCTCTTCAGGTACTGGAAGGTCTCCCTGAAGCCTCTTCTTCTCCAGGCTGAACAACCCCAGCTCCCTCAGCCTGTCATCCTAGCAGAGGTGCTCCAACCCCCTGATCATTTTCATGGCCCTCCTCTGGACCCACTCCATCGGGTCTATGTCCTTCCTGTATTGGGGGCTCCAGACCTGGATTCAGTATTCCAGCTGACATCTTATCAGAGCAAAGTGGCAGAATCTCCTCTCTCCATCTCTGGCCGTGCTTCTTTTGATGCAGTCCAGTATGCCATTGACCTTCTGTGCTGCTAGTGCACACTGTCTGCTCATGTCCAGCTTCTTGTCCACCAGCACCACCAAGGCCTTCTCCATGGGGCTGCATTGTTCTGGCCCAGGTGCATCACCCTGCACTTGCTCTTGCCAAACCTCATGCAGTTTGCCTGGGCCCACCTCTCCAGCTTATCCACATCCCTATGGATGCCATCCTGTCCTATTGACACCACCACACACTTGCTGATGGTGCCTCAATCCCACTGCCTATGTCATTGATAAAAATATTAAACAGCACGGATCCCTGAGGGACACCACTTGTCACTGCTCTCCATCTGGACTTCGAGCCATTGAGCACCACCCTCTGGATGTGACCATCTGGCCAGTTCCTTATCCACTGAGCTGTCCACCCATCAAATCCATACCTCTCCGCTTTGGTGAGCAGGATGTTGTGGAGGACCAAGTGTGAAGGTATGACATAATCTGACAGTTAGCACCCAACTGTTCTATTGTTCCATAAAAACATTCACTGGTTTTTTCTTACTGAAGGAACCTGCTTCTATTAAGGAATACATCTCACTCTTCTTCCATCTCCACAGAAACTGTCAGAATGCCTTCAAAATTGTAAACATTCAACTTCCAGCTCTCCCAGGCTAGGAAACTGGACAGATGTGACACTAAGCTGAGCCATAAGTCAAGTGAACCAAAACTGATGGAGGAGCAGTTTGGGTTGGAGTGATTTTCTTACATTAAATATCTATTTTCTCCTTAGACAACAAATAGCTTAGGGCTGCAGCTAGCCAAATGTCTCCTCCTGTGCCAGACCCAGCATCCGTCCTCTAACCCAGCTTCCTTTTGTGGGTTTAGGCCCTTTGTATCCAATGTGATTGCGAGTTCCAGGCACAATCTAATGCCATGCAGGAGGGCATAAGCCTTTGGGAAAATAGAATAGCATATGAGAGACAAAATTATCAGTCACTTTGACTGTAATTGTTTCTATGTGATATGTAAAATTACATAGAACAGCAGAGCAAATTAAAAATATAGATTAAAAAAGCTGCCATTTTCTAGATTCTCCTTCACTCATTGACTACTTAGACTGATGCCACTTGTTAGAGCTGAACAAGAGGGGAACTGAGAAGACTGTGGTGATACTATTTCTGATCTAATCAGAGTACAATTACACAGTGACTCCTAGCCTGCACTCCCCTTCAACAGCAATCCTGTGTGACCACCAGCTGTGGAAAATGCATCACTTTTCCTTCCTCTCTGTATGATAAATAAGTGCTTTTTAAAAACAAAGGAGTTTGATTAGATATGCTGCCTTTTCCCCCGCTCCTCTCCCCCTCCCCCGCAAGAGAGGAGAAGTCATGGCTTTCAAAGCCCATGAGCTTGGGCTATATACTTGATCAGCAAAGTAATCCACTTCTCAAAGCCTCTGATTATTCAAGCAAAGTAGCAACTGTATGCTCTGCTGCATGTGCAGTTATTCATTGACTTAGTCTGTAGTTCTTCAGTGGACTGCACCAGGGCAGAGTTGCCTGTGACTGGAGTCCAGAGACATGATGATATAAATTAATACTGACATCATCATGCAGACAAACATGGTAAAATCCATCTGGTTTTGGAATGATCCCTCATTTATCAAAATTACAACAACAGCTATTAACTGATATAACACACTTTTACTTCACAAAATGTCATAACATTATTCTAACGTTGTGGTGGTTTGGCAGTTCCCTGCCCCCTCCCCCACACTTTGAAATAACCCAGGCTAGACTCAGACGGCTGGAAGTTATGGAACGAAGCTTTATATTTACAGCTATGCACAATATACTAGCAGATATTTACAATATGTAACAGATATTTACAGATATATACAGTTAAAAGGTAATATAGAAACATCACACCCCTCCCAGAGACTAAAGTCCCTAAGAGGGGGTTTTAACCAGCCCTACCACCTTCCCCCCTCTTATGCAGCAGATAGGTGAAGGTAGATCAGCCAGGGGGATTAGCAGCAGGAGAGAAGTTAGTGAAATTATTCAGATACAGCTAAGAAAAAAAACAGGGAGAAAGAGCAACGTAGCAGCAGTCATAGCCCAAAGCAGTCTATCTTATCTATGCTTGGGTTACAACCCTTAAACATTTTTTTTTCTTTCTTCAGTAAAGCTATGAGCGAAGTAGCATCATCAGTGTTTTCCTTTCTCAGCCTATAGTCTAATTTCTCATTCAAATCCTCCAAGTAGTTCAAACCAGCACAAGTGTGATAAAAAAATAGTTAGATCTGGAGTCCCTGGACACCATGTGGAGATGTGGAATGCAGTGAAAATACAACTGTATTGCATCTACACATTTAAAGACCTGTAAGTCAAGCATGTTTCTTATTCTTGTGATAAACTTACCTTCCTTAGCTAAAATCTAGCAGGAAATTCAGGTCTATTTCAAATGCACAAAATAACAACATAGGCATTCTTAGGTCACAGAAATTATAGGACATGTCCACTTTGGGACATATGAGGCAAACTACAAGGAGATTCTCTTTCAGAGGAGATATTCAAAACCCATATCCTGTGCAGGCAGCTTTAGGTGAAATCACTCTAGCAAATGGACTGGACTAGAGACCTCCAGAGGTCCCTTCCAAACCCCACCATTCTGTGTATTTCTGTGACACAGTAAAAAAATTACAGTACTCACAACGTATGCATTTGTGCCAAACCTGAAAATGAGAAAACAGAAAACTTATTCAGGCAAACACTTTTCAGAATATTTTCTTGAAGCTAAAAGCAAATTCTTGAAGGCTGCATGGTCTTATTAGATGACAGGAAAATGAAGATGGTCTGTAAGCAAAAGGCAAGGAGTCAGACTGAAACATAAGCAACAGGTATTACTGGGCTGAAGCAAACCTCTGAAATTTCTCTGCATGACAATTGAAGGCTTGTGAAATTCGTGTAGCTACAAATTTTTCTCCCGTAATGTCCTGAGGAGAGGCTTTCCCTGGCTGGAGAATCAGTTTTCTACAGAAAGCATTCTAATTTCATTGCAAGAATGATGCGCTCCTGCTCTTCCAGAAGCCTGTGTTGGCAGACACCAGGGCCTATGGGTCAGTCTGGTGAAAAGGCAGGTCAGATAAACTGCTTCTAACTAACCACACTGAAATTCTCAGATCCAGAGATTACACTGATTTTGCTTCCAGAAAAAAAAGTAATGGGTAACCAAGAGAGAAGCATGTGCTGAGCCCAGCTCAAGTGATGAGTGATACAGTACCAGCTGGATGAAATCTCTCAAGAAACTCATGGATAACCAGAATCTGCAGCTACAGAAAAATAAAGAGTAGACCTTGCACAATAGAGAACACTGACAGCAGGTATAATTTCTCCCTCCTCATGTATAATTTATGTAATGTTAGAAAATTACAGTACTAAGCAAAGAGAGGGAAAGTGGAAAGAAACAGGTGACATCGTAAGAGTAAGGTTACGTATATTGAGAGAGCAAGATCTACAAAATTATGCTAAAGCATCAGCCGAAAATATGATCTTGCAAATTTTGGCTCTTGCTTGTCTTTGCTTTTATAGGAAGAGCTTGTTTTTATTTTCTCCGTGTTTTTACAGGCTCATAATCTACCTCTGCAACACAAGGCACTTGCTGCTCATGCTGACAGGAAGGTTGTAAAAGCCGTCTGTCTGCGCCCTCTGCTGGAAGCACTGCAGCAGTGCGGCACTCTGCACAGTGCAAACATGGTTCCCCTCCTCAGCTGTGCTCTCACACCAACTGATTCGGCAGTGACAAGCAAGCTGGATTTTAATGAACCTAGTCATAACGAACTTTGTCTTAATTGTCCGGGATTGACTTGACTCTACTATATACCTGGAGTACTGCCAGCTCTGGAGCCCTCAATACAAGAAGGACATGGACCTGATGAAGTGGGTCCAGAGGAGGACCACAAAATGATCAGCAGTTTGGAGTACCTCTGCTAGGAGGACAGGCTGGGAGCTGAGGTTGGTCAGCCTGGAGAAGAGAAGTCTTCAGGGAGACCCAATAGTGGCCTTCCAGTACCTGAAGTGGCCTACAAGAAGGCTGGAGAGAGACTGTTTACAAAGGGCTGCAGTGACAGAATGAGGACAATGGCTTCAAACTAGAGCAGAGCAGATTTAAATTGGATGTTAGGAACTAGTTCTGCACCGTGAGGGTAATGGAACACTGGAACAAGTTGCCAAGGAAGGTTGTTGGGGACCTATCCATGGAGGAATTCAAGGTGAGGCTCAACATGGCTCTGATCTAGTTGAGGATGTCACTCAACTGCAAAGAGGTTGGACTGGATGACCTTTGGAAGTCTCTTCCAACCCAAACCATCATAGGATGATATAAATGCTGGGGTCCAATGTAATCCCAGTTAAAGTGGAGTAAACAAAAAAATATCTCAGTAGAAATCGAGAATTACACTTTTACAAAATTGCCTAAATGAAAGCAGAATTACACTGTTACAAATGTACTTGGTACAGATTGCTACATTCACAGACAGAGGCACTTTGCAAAAACTATGTCCATGTCTCTGGAAATATGTACTGATCCAAGTGGGTGGAACCCTAAATCACCTGAAATTATAAGCAGCATCATTGTTGTTAACAATAGCAATACTAAGAACAACAGGCAGAAATCTCATTATTATTCATCATACTCTCTTTTTTGAAAACTTTATGCAGACATTGTGTTTGAGCCCAGACAGTTTGTACACAAGAACTTGCCACATATATATTAGAGGACCATTAGGATGACTGGGTGATTTAAAGATTAAGATGACAAAGGCAGAGGGCATAGCAGAACCACATTCAGAAAGGAACTGACCTATTAATCAAAGCCAGGCCTATGCTACACCAGCCACCCGCAGAGAGGTCAGGAAGCAGAAGACCTGCCAAAACCACTGAACCCTTCCAGCCCTTTTACCACAATTACCATTCTTCCGAAGCCATTTCTCCCCATAATCAGCATCATCAGAAAACGTTGTTTCTTCTTAAGCATTTATTTATTTATTTCCATCAACTACTTTAGGTTTTTTTTCCCTGGTTTTGGTGAGTCTTTTTAGGGAAGACTCCTACAAGGACTCAAGCACTGCAGAGAAACATGCATTTTCCCAGCAATTCTGCAATAACTTATTAGTGATAACACTCACAAAACAGATTTTCTTGCAGTACTATTTTTTTTCACTGAGGTCCAGCTGTGCTATATGTCATCCTAACCCAGAATTCTAGTTATCATATAGGAAACTGCACTGTTAGTTAAAACTGACAGAAACAACATACTAATTAGCAGGCAGACTGTATTCTAAAAATCACACTGCTTCTTTCGCCTGTTCTACATTTAGCTTGTCTCCTCCTAAAAACTGACTCAGAGCAGCCAAACCTCAGACAACCCAGATATTTTCTTAGAGATGACCTTTAGGATCATAAGCTCTTTGTACTTCACTATTTTATGGTAATGTGGTTATGCTGTATGTGGTAGCAGATCTTCAGAGGTGTATATTACCATCATGAAAAAAGAAAAAAAACTGTACTGGCCATCACAAAGCACTTTTTCTGGCCTTAGCTTGGCTTCACCTAGTGTGGGGTTTTTCTTGCTGATTAAAAACTACATAATATTCAAAACTAACACAACTGTTTTCTGATTTTATTGCTTTACATGATGCTTTCATCCCGTTAGACTTATAAAATATCATTTGTTTTAATTGCCTTCCTCAAAGAAATATATCACCCCTTGTGGAGGCTTTGACTGAATTGCGTTCTCTGGGCTAAATTTTCCTAATACCAAAGAAACATAGGATGGTAAAGCTGTTTAAATAAAACATCAGCCTGTCCTCTCCTACCTTTCATGCTCTTACTGTAAATTAAATTTTAATCAGTTCCTACCCCAGATACATTCCTCCTTTAACAGTACACTTACCACATACAGGTAAAAGCATTTCTAAAGGGGCAATTCAAACATGGTGCCAAAATTGCTTCTTAGAAGCCCTCTAGTTCACATTTATCACTGGTATCAGCTTCAACCATGATGCGCTTCCCTTTTACAAGCTTCTAGATGCATATTCAAACCGTACTTTGGATTACAATCCATTTCTTCCTTCTGGGCTTGCTGAAAGGGATTCCTTACTAAACAGGGGTTTTCAAAGCTGCAAAGAGCAGTCAGGAATTCACCTACCTCACATATTTTAGAAAGTCCCTCCTAATATTTTATTTGTTTTAAAAGATACACATTTTTAAACAAACAAACAAACCCAACACACAAAAAACCCAAACAAAAAAACAAAAAAAAAAAACCAAGCATGCAACTAGCTACACTGCTATAAAGTTTGGTCATGTTCTGTATGTCTGAAGCCTTTTGTTACAAAAAGAGATTATGAGGTCCATAATTCATAACACACAAATGAAAAATTATAAAATATCAAGCCAATGCTGCTTAGCAATTGTCTTTTCATTATAAATTCTCTTGTTGTTTCTAATTTGCCAAACTTTACACATTCTTTCATTTACCACAGGGCAGAAAAATCCCAAACAAACTGAAACCCATGTGTTTCTCACTGCTGGATATCTGTCAGTCACTGGAAG
This sequence comes from Psilopogon haemacephalus, assembly GCA_013396835.1. Taxonomy (NCBI): domain Eukaryota; kingdom Metazoa; phylum Chordata; class Aves; order Piciformes; family Megalaimidae; genus Psilopogon; species Psilopogon haemacephalus. The sequence continues at coordinate 102,160 of VWZI01022226.1, forward strand.
TTCTCACATTCACCTTTGAAGTGGGTCCAGCTGAGAAATAACCATTTGTCATGCTTTTCCACCACCAAAACAAAACAAAACAAAGCACATAAACACACCAGATTACAGACAAGGCTGTAACATTCAGGGTGGCACTTCCCAGAAGCTACTTGTTGAAATTGACAATCCCATATGATACAAGGAATACTCTGGGCTTTCTCACTTGGTAAGTGTCTGGCTTTACAAGTTTGCATCCAGGCAGCCTTTATGATGTAACTGCACAATAAATGACAGCAGCAGAAGGCATGTGAAAGCACATATGCATTTTGCAAAAGCATTCTATATTGTCAACTTCCACTGTAAAACTAATGAACAAAATAAAACATTTCAGGTTAACAACTGATTCAGAGCAGCAGAACCTTTTGATACTACAGGCTATTCAGTACATAAAGCAGCACACACACTCGCCTCTCTGTGCATGATAATACTCCAGACACACACAAGTTCCACACAGAAGGAACACTGCACACAGGTGACTCATCCTGCAGCAGAGCTCCACGCCTTTGGAGAGTCTATCTCCCCTTTTTAATCTATAACAGTGTGAATTTATTACCCAGTAAGAAGAAATGCAAGCTGTTTTTTCCTCTGCAGCCAGGCTGGGCATGGGAAAAGTGTAAGGTTCAGCAGCAGATTTTGGGTCTAGTGGGGATTTCTTCCTTTAAGACAATGCTGTGAAATGCCCGATAAGATTGTTTGTTATAAAGTACCTTCCTAAGGATGTCTGGGCCAATCCAATTACAGAAATAAACTGCAACAGGTGTCCATCCTATGACTTGACAAATTTGGTCCAGAGGAAGGCCACAAAACTTATCAGGGGGCTGGAACACCTCTTCTATGAGGACAAGCTGAGGCTGTTCAGCCTGGAAAAAGCTCAAGGAAGACCTAATAACGACCTTCTAGCACCTGAAGTAGGCTACACAAAGGATGGAGAGATTCTGTTTGCAAAGGGCTGCAGTGATAGGACAAGGGGCAATAGCTTCAAACTAGTGAAGAGCAGATTTAGATTGGATGTTAAGAACAAGTCCTGTACCATGAGGGTATTGGAACACTGGGAACAGGTTGCCCAGGGAGCTAGTCAAGGCCCCATTCCTGGAGATATTCAAGGTGATGCTTGACAGGTTTCTGGAAACCTGATGTAGTTGAGGATGCACCTGCTGACTGCAGAGGAGTTTGCACTGGATGACCTTTGGAGGTCACTTCCAACCAGACCATCCTATGATTCAATTCCCCTGGCCTGGACTCACTACAAAATACTTTCCACTGACACAATATTTTTTGTTGTTCAGCTTGAACTTTCTCTTTCTATTGTCATTTTATTACCTTCATCATCCTCTGTTTGTGCATATGCAAGTTTCCATGTTAGTAGAACACAGGGAAGAGAAAGTGTACACATCAAGGACTGCTATGTAAATAAGTTTCAAAAGAGTAAAGAGCACACAGAGGATCTCAGAGAAAACAGCATCTACTCTCCTTCTAAAAGATGCAGGATAGAGAAGTCTTGCGTTACTCAGGTACAGGCTATAATTATTGCAGTGTTATCCAAAATCTCTAGTAGGAGGAGACAGACAACAGCTTCAGGACACCAACTGTTTCTTTCAACCGTATGAAAGCAGAAGCAGCAACTTGTTTTGAGGCTAGAAGCTCTGCAGAGGCATAATAGAGCGTACCTTGCAGATAACGGAGCTGGAGAGGCTGCAGAGATGGAATGCTGGATGCAGTCTCCCCAGTCATTAGCTAACCCTGACTTAGCCTCAAACTAACCGACCTAGTGTCACACCTGATGCTCAGAAAGGTTCACAATCTCACTGCAAGCCTAGCACAATTGCTACCCTTGTGAAGCACTCATATTTTATTGCACTATTTTTTGCTTTAGTTGTTACATGTCAATACTCCTTGAATTTGGAGTGCTGGTACACAACTAGTGTGTACAGGATTTTGTACTCTATGCCTGCACAGAATAAATTAAGATCGGAAAACTTTAATACTTTCCTTCATTGTTTGCCTTTAGCATCTTTCTCTGCACATACCTTCTACCAATGTAGAAGACTGTTCTGCAACTAACTCAACAAGTGTTTTCTTTTCACTTAAACAGACTTCTACACCCTTACTAATTTGGTGATTACATTAACCAAAGTTATTCAAAGTTAATTTGTTACAAAATTCAATGTTTATTTTTGCCATGGCCTTAATAAGAGTAGAAAACCCGTTCTATATATTTCAATCTCATAATATTGTATAACTAATTAAAATTTTAAATGAACTTGTTCATACTTGATTGATTTTCTACATAGGTTAAGGTTGGGGGGGAGTTGTGTTGGGGTTTGGTTTCCTTTTGTTTTGTTTTGGGTTTTCGCACCAGTTCAAGATTAAAATTTTAATTTGGGACAATTTCAGTATAAATTGCTGCTTTCTCTTTTTCTTGCTTTCAAGGAAGACAGTGGCCCATAGCAATACTGAGAAATATTATTAGCAGAGGAATAAAGTTAGCATGTATTTTTTCAACAGTTTAATACTGCATCTACTACCATATACAAAGTCTGCTTTAAAATGCTAGGAATCTGGGAATTATTGTTTCTGATAAGACTGTATAAGATTCAGTGGCACATTCTGGCAAATCTAGAAACAGATTTGCAATCAGAGCCTCACAGGTCATTTTATAGGAACTACTGCCTTACCTTTTATGTTGCCTTTACAAACAAAAGTCTGATAACAGCATCCCCTCTTCTGTTCCCATTTCTCTAGTTTCCTAAGTAGTGCAGATTAGTCAGAATAACAGAAATGTTAAAGCCGAAGAACGTAAGTCTGAAAGCTTCCCCTAGTAAACTGGGACTATTCAAAATCCTTTTACTGTACATATTTGATTTTGTACCACACTGCATTCTTTAGCAACATACCACACAGTACCAAGTCACTGGCCTACAAGTAGTAGTGGATCATACGAACAGCGAGGCCGAAAGGCTTAAAGCTGCCGTGTCCCGCTCGCAGCTCTGCAGGAAAGCGACAGAGCTCAGTTCCGAGCCGCGCTCGCTTCCCGCCGCTAGGGGGCGGGCACGCCCCATCGCAAGAGGCCCGAGGCCGGCCCCCGCCAGCAGCCTCGCCGGAGGTACCTCCGCTGCCCGGCACCAGCGCTGGGGCTCCGTCGAAGAGCCTTCTCGTTGGTAGCTGGAAGAAAGCGAGGTGTACTGGGAAGTATCTCTGAAAACTTGTAGTCCCGCACGGTTCCCTTCCCTTGGAGTCAGCATCCGACAGATCAGACAGCACGCCGGGGCCTGTGTCGCGGCTGAGCGGGGTCAGGCGGGTGCGCGGCCGGGAGTGAAGCTAACTCTGCCTCCCCAGCACTGAGCCGCGTACAGATGTCCCAGACACTCGGCCTAAAGCGGCTACGACCCGCAAGTGATACTAACTTGGAAGTGAACTCATTTATCCTGCAGTCACGTTACCTCATACCTCATTAGGTACCACCTAATCGCAGGCTCGGTAATTAACTTTCTTTTTTACCTCTGGGCGCGTAAATTGGCCAGTTGATCTAAGTAAGGCCAAACTAAACACTACTTCTAGACAGAACTCAGGTTCAGGACGATAACTGTGATACAATAGGAACGGAAGATGGACCGTTGACAACTGTCTCAAGCTGACAGAAAAACGAACTTTTGGGATAGAAGCATTTTCCCTTCTCCAGGACAGTAATGCTTTTGCCTTCAACTTCCCCCCCAGACCAATGCTCTAAGCATCCTCTCCTGTAAGCTCTTTTCTGCCATACAAACCTAGCACTTTCTAATGGAAAACGAGAAGACCAACAGACTAGAAGAAGCAGAGGGAAAAGCACAGTCAGTGGTGAAGGTGGGATGAGGGATCCCCAAGACAGTGAGGATTTCCAGGGCTTACTCTGCTGAATCCTGCAGTAGCCATGACCCTGGTTGCTGTGGGAACACTCAGATGTCAGGGAAGCCTCAGCAAAGATGAAGGCAGCAGGCATATGGCACACATCCATATTCCCACTGCCTTCTGTAGTCACAGGGGAATGTGGTTTTAAATTAGATTTGACGGCATAAAAACAATGAGGACAGGAACCTGTTTGCTAAATTACCGTAAGCTGAGCTGACTGGGCAAATTCTCTACAATCTTTACAGGTGACAGGCTGCAAGCAAAGTGCCAAACAACAGAGACAATTCACTTATTCTAGCACAGAATTTCCTAAGTTTTCACTAGCGAGTACCAAGAAAAAACAGGCAGCTTTTTCTGGAGAACATCTCTACACAAATCCAAATTTACTCAGGAACATTTCTTCTGTTTTTGTCAGAAATTTGTCCCCATTAATGAACCATTTTTTCTCATTCACCTGAACTGACACTTAATACAGATTTTGATAAGCTGATGAAAAAGTCTGCAACTTGTGGAACAATCCTGCATACTCTCATTGCTATTGTTTGTTTGTTAAAAAGGGTCACACTCATTACCCTTCAAAGACAGTTCTAAAGCTAGTGACATACTCTTGTCACGCAGACATAGGTATGCACAATGCGATCTCTTCAAAGCTGTTCAAAACTTTTCAATTTATTCTTAAAGCATGCTCACATACTAATATTATTCAGTTAAACAGAGTCTAGAAGGGGAAAAATCACTAGGAGTCTAGGGGAAAAAAAAAATCTTTGAGGAACAATTACATCAATTGGGATCAGTTAGTCTAAAGACTAAGAGAATGTGGTGATAGCCTAACAGATTTTTAACACCTATTTTTTTTCAAAAGTGCAAATGAAAGTAGGCAGAATAGATGGAATAAGAAGGGGTGGACTTACACTGCAAAAAGACAATTTTAGAGATTTTAGTGGTAAGGAGAGCAAAGCGCTAGGACGGATGGCCTGAAGAACTTCAGTCTTCATTCACAAAGACCTCCACAAACAAGTAGAAATTGTTTCTAGGATGACCTTGCATATTTATTATGACTGAAGGTACAACAACATATTAGATGGCTTTTCTGTAATCTTTTCAGTTATTTCATGCAACACTTAGATTTTTAAGAAATTGCAAGTTTCATAAATACAGCCTTTCAGATCATGTTAACCGATCCCTAATGCAACATGTAGCAGTGTTTCCCCTATGTCCAGTCATGCTATAACTCCATAAGAACACACATTTTTCATGGACCTTTGCCACGTCCCCTTCCATGCCTGGCAGAATAAAGAAAAACAGATGAAATAGAAAGTTTAAAAAAAAAAAAAAAAATTAAGACTTGTAGCCAAGTTCCTGGAATCACCATTGTTTAAGCCCCAGAAGTAGTGCATATTCCTGAAAATCTGAGTTTCAAACAAACATACTAACACATTCTTGGAGATTAAAGAAAACCAGTATATATGAAAGTGGATATTCCCATCATTCGCATGATGCATGAAGACTTGAGACAGAAAAACTCCATCTGGCACAGAAAGACAGTGCAGAGGCCTGTGATGCACAGGCAAACCTCCAACTTCACCTCCTGAACTGCTGTTAAATGGTTAGTCTCCTACAGGGTGTGAGTTGCAAGCACCTGGACTTACCCGTTTTTTTTAACATACATGAAAGGAACACCACATCAGAGTACTGATCACCAAGAGCTTATTAGAACCCATGGTTCCATATGTAAAATACAGTCATTTGCCTATTAAAAAAATAATCCTGTAATTCTGCAGAATTACAGTAAAATAAGATGTGTGGGTAACACTGAAAGTTTACCTCAGAGCCTGTTCCGAGCCTGCAGCTCACACTTTTGATCTTTTAACTTTCAGCTCCCCAGCAGCTGCCCTCCAGTCCACCTGTTTCTGGTTAATTGAGTTAGCTCAGGACTTAATTGTTAAGTACTAGTACTTTCAGGGAATGAAGAACACTATTTGCAGTACGTGTTCTGCACTATAAACTGGGACAAATGTTATTTCACAAACTTTGTTATTTCCATAACTTTGACATTAATTCCATTTATTGGAGAGAAATAAACACTTGCACACTTGCACAGCCACCATTCACTTGTTTTGCACTACTCTGGATTCTCAAGAATGAAACAAAACAGTTTATTTTCTGCTGATAGAGACTTTATGGGTTTGCCCACATGAACAATCAACTGTGCCTAGTAGGGTGGGGCTGAACTTTGGTTTTTCTAAGCATGTCATACTGTCATTCTGAAACTTACAGTCGTGACCAGCTTTGCAGGATTTCCCTTTCATGCTGGAAGAAACAACTGAGCCAGCATGCAAGGCAGAGCACAGGAATAATTAAGAAGTGCAACAATCATTCATTTTTCACTACAGTTCCAACACTGCAAATTGGTGGTAAACCTTTCATTGACAGCAACAGTTCAAAGTCTGACCCAGTGTCAGCATCACTGTGGCTGTGACCACTGAGAGGGTCAGAGGCAGGTCTGGTAAAAGTGGGCTCAACTTTTTATGAATTTGATAGAATATCCACCACCATTTGCCAAGAACAAATGTGATCTGAGCATAGGATCTGCATTAAATGTGTGTTATCCCTGTACAACTCTTGCAGTCTTCTTTCTGCAGTACAATGCTTTCCATTCATACTCCCACTGCTAATTAACTGTTGTATAATAACAAAGATTAAGCAAATGTGCCTTTTAGTGACCAACCAGCAGGATCCTGTGACAGACCACTGAACAAGGAGTAATGGGGAATGATGCCTGACCTGTTTGCAACCAAACAAACCAAAGTAAAATAAAACACTTAAGAAAAGCAAGACAATAAGCTTGAATTTTAATCCTTCACTGTAGAATACAAGTAAACAGTGTAATTTCAGCTTCCTCAATGCTTTACACATAAAAGCTCTCTTTTGAAATAGAGACAGCAACCACAAACCGGAACTGTAGTAATGTCTTGCAATCAAAACAGTTCTGGGTACAGCTGTGTGCCTGGGGGCAGAGAGATTAGAGTATCTAAGATGGGCAAAATGAAAGACAGATCAAGTCCAGACACCAGCTAGCCATGTTAGCACTGCTGAAACTAGTAAGCCACACAAAATATGGTACATCTGTTTAGGCTGCCTTGTGGTTACACAGTCACACAACTTTCAGGCTCAGATGCCCAGGACAAAGCAAAGAAATGTGTCTGCACTTGACCTACCTTCCATGTGAACAGTAAATTAAAATCACACACAAAGCTCCAGAAACATGTAGCTACAAACAGAAATAAGAAGGTCAGCCTGTTCTTCTGGTCTCCTTTGCTTTTCATCTGACTTATTCTTCTATATTGCACCTTTGCAAACTAATATATTCACAGCATGCTGTGGCAGCATTTTAAAAAGTGTTAGGATCCAGACAGATGCAAGTCCAAGCCTTTTTCCTAAATCACTCTCCTGGTCATGCTCATTCAGCTCATATGCAAAAGCACACACAGCCATCTAGAACGCAGAGTCAAAGGCAAATGACTGACAATGTTTACATTCTCCTCTCATGTATCATCAGCACAGAAACTGCTGTTCCTCAACCACAACTAGTCAAACAGGCCAGACATTTCTTTGTAATGGACACAGCTTCATCAGTGTGACGGGAACTCCTGAGTATCATTTTGACAACATGGGAAATCTGACCATTAACTCTATGAATTATGTCTGTAAGGCCAAACTTGGTTGAAATTGCAGGACTTGTCCAAGTCCTCCACTTTTGTCTGAAATTCCAAGTCTAACAGTAGGGCTAACTACAGCGTATTCCCAACCTTTAAGGGCTGTCAACAAGCCAACATGTCACGTGCCAAAGAGAGTCACAGAGCAAAGCCAATTCAAGAGCTAGCTCTGTGGGATAGGACTGGGTAGAGACCCAAGACGTGTTTGTATTTTGACATGCTTGCCAGTCCTACGGGATGTCAATATATTACCTGAATCTCCAGAGTTGTTTTAATTCAATGTGAAGTTTGTATCAGACCTAAAATGTCACAGGCTTCATTCGTTATGTCATAAAAAATCTGAACATGTTAAAGCCATCATTGTATTACCTCTGAAACCCAGGCAAACACAGACCTGCTTGACATATCCAGGCAATGTTCAAATGTGACAAGGTTTCTTGAGTTCTCTAGCTTTGTCTCATGCATGCAATTATATCAGTGAAAATCCGCAATTATATCAGTGAAAATCCTAGTTCTGATTTGTGGGAACTTCTGCACTTTCAGTTTCATTAAACTATTGCCAAATTATGATCACAAGGAAGCACAAGCTATTGCAGTTGACTGATGGACAGGGGGAGAATTCCTGCTGGTGGTTAGACTGACTTTATTTTGTGGTTAATACTGTCGGTTTGGGTTTTTTTCTGAGTCACTGTATTATAACAATGGCATTAATTTTGAAAGGAAGGAGTTTTATTAGGCATATTTCCCATAATGCAGAGTAGAAGCTATACAAGGCTAAAGCTGCAAGTGACACATACCAAAATGCCTTGAAATACAGCTAAAAATGCTTTGTTATTTGTTCCACTTTGTTCTGAAGTGTGGTTCAGAACCATACTAACCTCATTTTGTTCAGGTATACATATTACCTCTATGAAGGCTTCTGCTTTCTCCAGTGTACATGATCAGATTTGTTTGTTGGCAGGCCTGTCTATCCCAGCAAATAAACATTTTGATAAAAACAGGTCCTGGTCCCAAATAACCTTCTTCAGGAAGAAGGATCAAAATTTCAGTTATTTTATCAATAAAGTATCTGCATAAATGTATACAAGATCAGCAGAGGCTGGTGTGAAGGATGTTTAATGCCCTGTTTGAGAAAGCTGGCTCCTCTGACTTCAGCAAGCATTACTTCACATCGTAATTCTCAAGGTGTCAAACTGAGGTGGTACTGTCCTGCTCCGTGCCTCGTGTCTTTAAATAACCTTTTCCCAAGAGCCTGCCCACAAATGGATCACAGACAATACTCAGGTAAGTATGGAAAACTACAGTAAAGACAAAACTATAGCACTTTGTCTATGATCTGCACCACAGTTTTTGTACTTGTGTTCAGTGGAGTTTGTAATGAAGCTCCATCTACCAAGACTTTAATAGTTTGGGCTTTAGTTTCACATAGTATCATCCACTCTCTCTGTACTTCAGCTGGGGAATTATGCTGTATCCTCACATTCTTACACAACTGCACAACCTCATCTCAACTACTGTAGGTCTACACCATTCCCACACAAACACCACAGCCTCCCATACTGGGAGGGGAGAAATCAAGCTAGGCCCAAGGTCCTCCTTTCTCCCGGGCACAACACCCAAGGGACCTAGCCCTGCCACCCCCAGTTCCCTTATGCTGGGCCTCAGCCCTACCTGCTCTCCCTCCTTATCATCTCAGGGGCACGGGGTTCTCAGAGCTCTGAGTGCCCTGCACCTCAGACAGAGGCTACCACCCCTCTCCCGGCAGCGCCCCATGCCAGGCTACCCCCAGAGCATGATATGTTTGGAGGCACTTCCAGGGGTGCTCTCGGCCATACCACCTCGTACAGCCGGCTGCAGAGGAAGTTCCGCTTCAGCTAAGTGAAGATTAAAACGGAGATTTCAGCAAAAATCCTTTCATAAACAAAGACCAGCAAAGGACTTCTGCAAAAAAAATCAAAACACTTACGGTTGTTTTCACCTTGCCCTAAAAGCTGACTCGGGGCTGCCTGTTTGTAGTGAGATACGCAGCTGACGGTGATCAGGACAGGAGGGGACAGACCTTGCTGCTCCCCGAATTGCAGCGGGGACAGGCGGGCCTCGGCTTCTGCCCAGAAGACCCCTACCCCTCGGCTCACTGTTTTCCTTACCGAGCTTTAAACGCCGCGTTTGCTTTGAGACAGGCGAATTGGTGCTCTTGGTGAAATTATCGTCAGTAAATAGAAGTATTTAAATACTTCCCAATAAAAACACGGATTTACAGAAGGCCTGGCTTGCTTTACAGCTGCTGCGATTAAAATCTCACCTTTAAAGTTTAGGCTTAACAGCTTTTAACGCGGCACCCACGGAGGCTGAGCGGCACTTCACGCTTTCTGAGCAGCTGGTGTAACCTTTCGAGAGTTGTGAACGCCAGCTGAGGGCTGCGAGCCGACGAGCGGGGGCTGCGGCAGTCCGCAGGCAGCGGCACTCGCCTCCGCTGCTTATTGGGACTCTTCACACTTCCCAGCCCGCTTCAGCACATGCTTTTTATAGATGTATTTATTACCGACAGAAAGTGGCTTTTAGGGGCTTGCTTGCTCTTTTTTTTTTGTTTTTTTTGTTTTTTTGGTTTTTTTTTGAGGGGCCGGGTGGGTTTGGTTTTGGCAGTACTTGGGTAGGTTGTTTTTTGGTGGGGTGTTTTTGGGGGGTTTTTTTGGGGTGGTTGTTGTCACTCCCCTGTTGCCGCGCCCCGCAAGCTCCAGGCTCCCTTCCCCGCGGTGCCTTCCAGCTCGGCCCCGGCAGCAAACCCAGACGGACTGTGGCAGGAGGGAAGCGATGAGGAAGGGAAACACGGCGCAGAAAAAGCCGGGCCGCACCAACAGGAATACCTGGGGGAGGGCAAGAGCAACACACGGGAAGGGGGTCAGGGGCGAGGACTGCCAGAGCGGTTTCAGTGGCCTCGTCGAGAAGGGCACGGGGAGGGAGAGAGGATGGGTTTCACCTCCGAACGAGCAACTGGGAGCCACTATCAATCTTAGAGAAAGCTGGGAGCCGGCCCTGCCCGCAGGTGCTGTGGTTCAGGGCGGCGGAAGGCTGCCTCTCCCCTGCGGCCCCGAGGCGGGCAAACGCCGCCCACAATCGGTCTCTGTGGAGGTGGTCTGCAGGCTTCGGTACTGTCGGAAAGATCGCGCGTTCGAATACAGCAGTCTTACAAAACTGCCACAATCTCAGCCCTTACTTGTATTCCGAAATACTACGGTACTTTGTGTCTTTAAACTTTAAAATTTAGGTAAATCCTAATCTGAAGTACCTAGCATGTTTTAACTGGTCCAGGCTCCTATAAACTGAATCTGAGTTCTGCCTGGCGCTTTAAAAAGTGTCCTTTCTGTGCCACCTAGCACACTCCCATGGCGTAGCTGCTAGGCTGAGTATTGTGTTTCCCCATTCTTGCCTCTGTGGTGGGAAAAGGCTTCGCTCACTGAGTCTTTTATGTTAGTTCATCCCATTAAAGCGCCTTGCTTTGTTGTCCTCTGAACCCTCTTTAATGCCTCTGCACTTCTCAGCAAGTTCAGTGAAAAGCATACCTTCACCAGTATCATGAGAGCCCTGAATAGACCCACTTCCACCGATGAAACATTTCAAGTTAAAAGACTGAGTATTCGTTCACTATCACCCACCTCGGTTATGCAGACAAGTTCCTCTCCTTACACCTATATTATTTATCAGGAAAATTAAATGCACCCATTTTCGCATGGGATATGGCAGCCTCTGAGATGACGATTAAAGATTTCCTTAAGCAGTGCGTGAGATATGACAAATTAACTCCATAAGATAGCTGATAAAAATGCAGAATGTTTTGAATTCTAAGACTGGGATGGGGGAGGGAAATGTTACCACTTTTTGGACAAAGTTCTAGGCTGCTTTGAAGTAACATCTGTGTGCCAATGTAAAAGATCTGTTCAAAAGGTGCATTGATCAGAGAGAGAAACTACAGACCAGCTACAAGAAATTTCTTATGTTATGCTTGAAGCAGATGAAAATAACATCTGATAGTGCCTGGTGTTTGGGAAACGGCTCACGTGTATTCCGTGTACAACAGACATCTGCATGCTCACCAGATTAGAAGAAATCGTTAGACCATAGTTGTGTCTTCCCTGAAGGCAAGAAAGATAATGAGGCAGAATTTGTCGAGTTGTTTTTCAGTAATAGCAACTCTTGAGAATGTGTTTTTCAGCCGAAATCTCGATCCTTCTTCCAGCCACAATGATGAACCTGCACATATTTCTAGAAATTTTTTCCTCACAGTGACTGTGATACATCAGCATCCAGCTCATCAAAGAACATAGAAACATTGCAAGTATCTCAGCAGTAAATGAGCTGGCAAACCACTCACCGTATTCAAAACATCACAGATACCAGCTCTTTAAATAGTAGCACAAAATTCAAAACATTCTCCTGTAAATATTCTTACATGTATATTTTTTATCCTACCTGAAGGTTGGAATTCATGAGACATTGCCTAGGAAAGAGCTGCAGATCTAAGGACTGAATTCACAAGTTTAAATCTTCAGCCTTGTGTCTATTACCAGAGAGGATTCCTTCCCTTCACTTCAAGTTGAAAATACCAAGACTGTTGTCTTGATATCTCCCCATCAGTCCCAAACTGTCAACAAACGCTGTTCTTCCTTACAGGCTCAATCACATTCTTGTGCCAAATCAAGTTTTCTATTTCTATTGTTTAATGCATTTCATGTCCCCACTTCCACATTATACAGCTGTAGGTGCTCACTATGGGGAAGCATTTGTCTAAGACAGTATTCCAGTGTCCTGATAACTTGAGAAAGCTTGGTTTATGCCAAGTGTATTTGTGCTTACAAAAGCAAAATTGCGTTTAAGAGACATCTCAAGTCAGCACCAGAAACGCTATCAGCTAGGATTCAAACTACAGAGTTTTCTGAAGTAGTGATACTGCTCTTGTCAAAGATTTCATGGAGGCCAGCAGATAATTTTAACCCCTGTATTTATTCAGTTGTTTCCCTCTGGCCTGTGTTTTCCAAGTATTCATCAGTTACCCAAAAAATTGTGCACTCTGTATTTTGAGCCCACTTTTAGCTGAAAAGACTGATTCTGAACAAACACTACCAATGCTACGTATAGGTGTTCATGTTTGATGTGGCTTCCCATGAGCCATTTTGGTGTATAGTTACTGTACCATCTATTTAAAAAGAGATCTTTTCTAGACAATCATTCACAACAGCTCTAAGTAGGTGTTTATCCTTGTATCAGTTTTCCATTAGGCAAGTACTAAACCAGGCTTGATGGAAGGTTCGCAGAGGGGTGATCGAGCTTTGTCACTCTGCCTTATTAGGATTTTTCCATGCCAGAGTGTTCCTAGGTGTGGCTAATGGGATTTCCTGCCTTTCTGTCCCATTAAGGTAGCACAGAGTGTCCAGAGTGCAAGGAAATGATTCCTGTTTCACTCCCTTGTAAGATTATTTGTTAAAGTAAGAGATCTGGCTGTGCTAGGAGTTATGGGGGTGGTGTTTAACAGCTGCTGCTTCAATACAATTTCTCCGAATTTGTGGATTAGCAGGTGGGCACACGAGGAGTGTGTCACCCTTGTTCCTGTAGGGAGAGGGTCCTTAAAGTTGTCATTCTCTTCAATGGATCACATAAATACTTTGATCCCAATTGAAAAACAAACAAAGGAACATGAAAACAAAACAAAATTTAAAATATCTTCATTAATATTAGATGTCTGAGTTTCAGATCTCTCCAGGAACTTACTTAATTGGAAAACTTGTACCAGAACAAGTTAGCTGTACCACATGTTCTTCTATCTAATTCCTGCATACAGAATAAATTTTATTACTATTAATTACAGACAATCCTGTGCACAGAGTAATAATTGAAGGGATATTTCTTAACCCCATGCAATTATTGAAGACTTACGTAAAAGAAGAAAGGTTTTATCAGAACAAATTAGACAGTAACAAATGTGCAAACTCTTTTCATCTCTAAATACAAAAATGGGATTTTAAAACTTTGTGAAAGCAGATTTAGGACACTGGGTTTAAATAGATTTTCTTTGTTCATTTCTTAAACCTTTGCAGGTTCACTTGTAGTTGGATTCATTTTGTTTTCCAAGAAAATCAGAGTATGGAGAATTACTGAGATACATGTTTTCCTGGGAAATTTGAAAACCCTCTAAATGACAAAAATCTGTCCTTGGGGAACTTCCAGCATTTCAGAGATGAGTAGGTTACAAAGCTGTGGTCTACATATCTGCATTTTTCAATGCTTTGTCAATGTGACTGTTTTTACAACATCAGATAATGCCACATCCCATACAAAATGCAATCAGTATTGAGATATTCCAGGCCAAATTAGGAAATGTTACAACTGGGCAAGCCCTGTGTCTAATGCATGGCAGAATAAGAAAAGGGTGGCTAACTGTATTTTTATGGGTTTTATGTCCTCTGGTTTGGGTTGTGACTGCCCACATTGTGTAGCAAACCCAAGGCTTAATCTTGCAGAGCTGCCTGTCAGGTGCTCTGGCTGCAGCCCCTCTGTTGCCCAATATACACCCCACCATACCTCAGTCTCACATGTGTACACCTAGCCAAGGAGTTGTCGGGAGAGCAACAGACAAATTTGATCATAATTTTTCATCCCTGGTCTCTTTCTGGAGGAACAGCTAGGAAAAAGAACATAAAGGGCCAGGTTACTCCAGATAATTCAGAGCATTTTATTTTAGGTAGCCATTTGACACAATGCACTTTCTCAGTTTTCATGGTGTTTTCTCTGCCCATTTGTCACATGGTCCACAGCAGGACAAAGCTGCACACAGAAGGTAGTCCAAGGCCTGAGAAAGCACTTCTGGCCTTACCTGCTGGTGTATGGCAGTGCATATCTGTGGCCAAGCAGGTGCAGTTTCCCTGTAGTAAGCAAAGAGCAGTACAAATAGTCTGGGTTTTATTTTTACCAGTAGCGACGCTTATTTACATTAGTGCTATTATTTTATTACAGTTATTGTTCCCTGCCTCAATCTTGTCTACATGAATAGACATGACCAGTGTATGAAGGAAGATTTCAGTCATCATGATCAAGAGGACAGGAGATGCTTCCCATGGCCCACTGCCATACTCTTCTGTTTGCGTTTCTTACACTGTGTGAATTACATACAGCTCTGAGGTCCTTACCAAAACTGGGCTTCCATCACACAGTCACCCCTCCACAGGGGAAGCAGGCATTTTCCAAAAGGGCCTGCAGCACAACTGGACCAGATAAATAAGTGAAGGATGCAGAAACAAAGGCAAAGGGAAATGACTCACCTGTGAGGTATCAGCTATGAATACAGAAAGGCCAGCAGTAGCCAGGAGGGCCCTATGAGAGCCTTGCTGTGACACAGCTCATCCTGTCAGAGGATATCAGACCAGTGTGAGACAAACAGCCTTAATGGTCATATGGCTTGAAGAGTAAAGTGCCCTTGTCTTTTGGATCAGAATCACCCCTACAAATTCTGATGTCTCTGTGCATTGCCTCATCCCTTTGACGTTTCCTTTATTTACTCACTAGTGACTTGGTCTTTTATGGTTTATCTACTTTTAGTGCTTTGCACAGAAGTGACTTCTTGCCCGGGACAAAGCAGTGCTTTCCCTCCTGACCATCAGCACTTGGTGTAAACCAGCCCTGCCCAAATGAAGGCCTGAGCCAAGAGAGACTATCTTATGTACAGACACAGAGTGGACATTTTTTCCAGCCCTGTTCAGGTCACCAATTAAAAGCCTAGGAAGTGAGCACACATGAAATCATTCCTTCCATACAGAAGAGAGATTCTAGCCTGCTTCCACTCTTTTGTCTTCAGGGCACTTTTGGAATTTCCTTCAGGAAGTGAGGTTGTGACCCAGAGCCTTCCTCGGTGAGCAGGCTTTTCGTTTCCCACAGTAGACCTTGCATGGCGCTGACATACAGTATGAGAAGGTGAGGTTTATCTTCAGACTCCAACTGCATCCTGTACGAGCTCTGTGAACTTAAAAGTAATACTGTGAGGGAATAGCCGCAAGAGAGGAAATGGAAGTCAAGCCTTTGGAACAAGGAATGCAGCACCTCTTCAACTTCCCTGCCACTTCATAAGCTTCTCCTATGTGTGCAATAAGCTTAAAATTCAAACTGGGATCTATATTAGTAATAGAAGTGATTTTTTTCACTTCTACTCTAGGCAGCCTTTGTGAAAGTGCCAGCCCTGTTTTTTCTTCTGCTTGTACTTCATTAGCAGCTGGAGGTGTGTTGATGCTGTAGAGATTCTGTTAGTAGCAGCTCATGAATACAGCATGCTGATGAAAAATTATATTCTACTGTTCCTTTTGCATGTTACATGATCCTGTAAGTGGCATTATGCATCTTATGCTCCCACAGAACTGGCCTAATCCTAGCACATACTGAAATCAAGAAATTCTTTCACTGGCTTCCATCAACCACAAGCCCCCACAACAGTACAAAATGACTAGTCAAGTACAAAATGACTAGTCATCTGACAACAGAATATCTAAAAAAATCAGTTTATTAATGTTTAGAAGTCAATAAAGCTATGTGCAAATTGAACAATAAAAGTCAGAAATGTTTTAAATACTATTTTTTAAAACCAGAAAAAAAACCCAAAACAAACAAAAAACAAACCCAAAACCCCCAAGAGTTTAATTGCACTGGAAATTTTACTACAAAGGCAATACATTTTCTTTACAAAATACCACTTCTAGGACTTGTGAATAACTGTAAATCAGTCAGTTGCTCTCAGCTATCCCAGATATACCACTTCAGTTACAGTAATATTCTAGGCGCATGAAGACTCCCACATTTATTAACTTATTTACATTGTACACATTCAACCCCATTAGCACAGGTTAGAGAAACAGAGGTGTAAAAATGATGCTGTAAAACAAATACATTCAATTTAATGACAGGTACTTCTTCCGTGAACTGATAAAACTTTTGCTGGAATTATTAACAAAATGTGCCAAGATGTATTGTGTTTTGTTATGGAAGTACATTTAGCTATAGTCATTTCACTTCAACCCTCCTACTATTTTCCTGGAACTCTGGGTAGTCTCTTCAGATTTTCCCCACCCATCTCTACCCTTAGAAAGACTGTGAACCTGACACTGAACTGCCCCTGCGGCTTGTAACTCTGCTTTACTTAGGTAAAAATCCTGCTGTTATAAATAGTATCTTATACTATTAGATTTAGTCACCTTAAAGGGAAATGACCTTTAGTTCTACCTTACATTTGTCATAATAAGTTTGTTTAATGCAATAGAGTAACAAGGCAATCAACGCATGGGGCAAAATGCTGCTCTGAGCTACTCCATAAAGTCTGACAGAGTCAGTGGAAATGGTTTTCAATGTAATATGGATCAACAGCAAAAATTCATAGCTATGATTTTGCTAAATAAAACCCCAGCAGCTTTGGACTCTGCACATAAAACTTATGACTTAACCAAAAACTCTGAAAAGTGATGCCAGATTATAGTTGCATGTTGTCTAAGTTGTATTTGTGTTATCTCTTTCCTTGTTATGTGCTACACAAACAGTTCTGACCAACTACACCAGAGCAACCACTAAATTCACTACAGAAGGATCTTTGTGTCAGTGGTGCGCTGCAAGTAAAGGAGAAATAACTTCACAGTCTTCTCACATGGGAAAAAAAAAAAAAAATCATTCTCCCTTCTCCCTCCTCCCCCATCTCTCTTTCACACACACCAGGCATAATTTCACCAAGGCATCAGTCTTTCAGAGTTACTAAGGAGATTTCAGGATATGAATGAGCCTGACAATCCTGAGCTGCCTCAGTGCAAAGACAAAACAAGCCAGAACAGTCTGTCCCGTTTCTTGAACTCCAGCCTCGCAAGTGCACCATGTGCCCCATGAAAACTAAGGCTACTTGCTTGCTCAGCCCAACACTGCTGTGAGCAGGAGGCGTTCCAGCTCCCCAGTTTCAGAGGAGGGCTCTGAAATACCCCTCTTCCCCCCCGCCAGGTTACTCCTAAGAAGATGAGGTAACATTGCCTGAAGACATGATGGTTTCAGGACGGTCGCCTTCCTCCTTCTGTGGGTGGGAGGAGTTGTCAGATTTACTCCGGCTGAACTCCATCCCTCCGATGATCGGCCTCTTGAATTTGGTCCCAGAGTCTGCTGGGGGACATTTGCAGCAGCACAGAATCTTGATGAAAGCCCTCCGCATCTCTTTGTTTGTCAGGGTGTAGATGATAGGGTTCGTGGCTGAATTGAGCACGGCCAGTACTAAGAAATACTCAGCTTTATAGAGGATTGGACAGGTCTTCACTTTACACCCCACATCCAGTAAAAGCAGAATAAACAAGGGAGCCCAGCAGGCGATGAAGGCACTCAGGACTATGATCACTGTCTTGAGCAAGGCTAAGGACTTTTCTGAGCTCCTAGTAGCTTTGGTAATGTTTTTGCGAAATGTAAGCCTGCGGCTCCTAGTCCTCACCATGGAGTAGATCCTGCAGTAGAGGACAACAATAGATAGCAGCAAACCGGTGAAAACTGTGGTGCAAAAAAGAATATAGTGCTTGTGGTAGAGAGGCAGCACAGTGGAGCAGTTGGATAAGAGGCTGATGCAGTTCCAGCCCATGATTGGGAGTCCCCCAAGTATTGCAGAGATAACCCAGCAAGCACTGATCAGCAGGAAGGAGCGGAAGCTGTTGCTGCCATTGTGGAGTTTCATCTTCAGCATGGTGATGTATCTCTCAATGGCAATGGCCAACAAGCTGAACACAGAGGCTGACAATGCAACAAACATGCTGCCTTCTCTTACAAACCACTGGGAGGGTGTGAGGCTATAGGTTTTGTGTCCAGATAGCAGGAGGTTGGCAGTGTAAGCCACACCAGCCAGCAAGTCAGAAAGAGCCAAGTTCCCAATGAAATAGTACATGGGTCTGTGAAACTTCTTAGTTTTCCAGATAGTGAGCAAGACAAAAATGTTCTCTAAGATTATAAAGCAGCAAATGATGATAAAAACCACTGATGTCACTTTTATTCCACTGTCTGCATTCTCATTTAGCTTTCCCGTATAATTATAATGCTCTTTGATGACATAGTTGACATCAGTATTGGCAAGGCTACTGACGACCTTTAGCGGGGTGATGGTGCTGGAGCTCATGGTGCCCGTCTGGGTGCTGCTTCCCCAGTGGCCACCGGACGGCGACACTGAGCACAAATTCGGTGGTGGTCCGGCAGCAATTTGGCCCCGCAGCCTGCCCAGCACTGTTGCACAGTCTCAGAAATCGCAGCCCTGAGAACAAGAAGCACAAAGCCCAGAGTTAAAAGATGGAATGCAAACAGTGAAAGATGGTTTTAAATAATCTAGTTTAGTTGCGTGGCACAGCCACAAACGTATTTATTCACATAGACATCTGTTTCAGCTGCTAAAGTATATTTAAAGGATTGTTAGGTGCATTCAGTAGGCAAAGCTAATCAGACAAAAAATGCCCTGTCGTGCAGAGCTGCACAGGTCAATTGGAGTCGGCAAGGACTGTTACAGAACCTCTTCGAATGTGAAAGATATCAAAACTTCCCAGCAATAAGTTCTGTTGTGTCTTCGGTGGGAAACATACCTTTTAGTACAACAGCAAAGATTTAGAAAGAGGTTGCTTCCATTTAACTGCAAATATGTGAAAGTCTGCACAGGAACTACTTGACAGGAGACCTGTCTTCCATTAATAAAGGCTGACGGTGCCTTGGAAGGGGGCAGTTATGCAATTGACCGATTGCATCTCGAAGAGTGATAAATTCACCTATATATATATATAAGCAAGAGGTCATCTGAAAGCTGTAAACACGAACAGGGTGTCCTCGCTAAGTAACAAAAGTATGCAAAGTAAAAACTTTAGAAGTAAAAAGGAGCAAAAATATTAGAAAACCAATAAAATACGCAAAAATCAATAAAATATGCGAAAAGCCTATCCCGTGGGTCTGAAACAAAGAATAGCAAAAGCGCTCACTTTGCATTTGAATAATTAGCATTGCAAGTTTTTAAAATCGTTGAGGGATACAGAGATTAAATCCATTTACATGTAAACATCTTCTAGTGGACTTTCCCAAAGCATTAAGGGCATGACATCCCGCAACGAAAAAGCAGGCAAAGTTGTTACATTACAGCTTCAGCGGGGCAAAGCAGGTGGTGCGACGCCGGCAGGCACGGCTCCGCACTCCATCCCGCATCGCTCCATCCCGCATCGCTCCATCCCGCACCGCTCCATCCCGCACCGCTCCCCGGCTCCGTTCCGGACGCGGCCCCAAGCCGGGCACGGCGGGGCCACGCAACTCCCTCTCCTCTTTTGTTTCGGGAGCTCCGGGAGAGGCGCCGAAAGGCGAGCCGCGGCGCTGGTACTTCGCGGTGGCCTCAGATTCCGCAGAGGCGACCCCACGGTGCGGTGCCCGCGGTGCGGTGCGCGGCCGCGGCTCCACGAGCCTTACCTCGCTCAAGCGTGGCGCGGAGCCCACACCGGCCCTGCGCATCTTTCGAGTTCTCGCGGAGTAATTCCAGCACCCGGGCCGGGGGCTCGGTAGTTTTAATGTTTCTGTCGCTGCTGCTCTCCACCCCGTTTCCGACGATTCCCCTCTAACTCCTCCCTGCCTGCCTGCGGCCGCAGGGCGGCTCGTGTAAGAGCCCGCATGCCTGGCCCCACCCGGGCGCCCGCAACCGCCCCGCCGGCGGCCGGGGCATTCTCGCCGCCACGCCCCACTCCGCCCGGCACTCCGTGGCCCTGCCCGCCGGGAAGGGAGCAGCCGCGGGTGCAGCTGTGCGGGACTTTTATAGACCCCCACAGGCCTGGGGGAGAGGGCCGTCCCGGCTGAGCTCCAACTCTTCCTGTGCTGGACGCCACCGCTGCCGCCTCTCGCTCGCTGGACCCGCGGTAAGGCGGCGGCTCCAAAACTACCGCCTCTCCGTCTTTCTTCCCACTCAGAACAGACACGGCAGGGACGAAGCCAAAGGAAGCATCCCATGTGCCACCCTGGGCCTTGCTCATGGGGGACATAAGTAACGTTAAAGAACATACCTGGAAGGGGCTCTTTCCACTTGACTAAGCTGGGACCGTGAAGAGCCGTTTCTAACCTGGCAGGCCTGTTGACTGCGGTAGCAGCCATGCAGGGACTCACCTGCACTTGTGGCTCATACACTCCTGTGCAGCACTGGAGAACTCAAGAGCAACTCAGCTCCCCCAGCGCATGCACCAGCCCATGGGTTGGCACCCAGCATGCACCAACCCATGCTGGTTGGCACTGAGCCACACACTGCAAAGGCAAAAGTCAGCACTTCATGCCACTGTCAACCATGACCCTGTGGTAGTGCTTCCCACGTGTAACTCTTTGAATGTTCACAGAATGCTGTAAGATGTTTGCAAAGACAAAGAAAAGTTTTAAAATTATTTTTAAAATCAAAGGTGGCAACTAATAATGCCTATGACAAAGGTTTAGGTTTTATATTTTTTTCTCTTCAAACTTAAAAAAACCCAAACCAAATCACCTCAGTGTGTGACAATGTTACTTTATTGGTAATCTACAGTTGCGCTTCCTACAGGAATCCTCTTCCTCCTTCCCTGCTCTGTTCTTTAGCTCCACTTAAAAATACAAAAAGGTATCTAAAGCTCAACATATTAGGCCTTTTAGTTCACAGCATCGCGTCAGTTGTTATGGGGAAGCAGCTTTCCTCTGAAAGATCCTCTCTTATTTATGCTAATAGTCATGCTTCAATTGCTCCACGCCTCTCCCAGAATGACTCAGATAAATTACACTGCCAAACACACATTTACTCTTCCACCACAAAGCTAGAAACTTGAAAAGATGTTTAGCCTCCTGAGAGCCTGGAGGAAAATACAGCCGTTAAATTACAACTGTCAGAAAAGGCACGTAAGATAAATCATGCTTGAGGTTGACACATGCATCCCCTGCAACTGCCTGACAGCCCCTAGATCTCTCAAGCTGTCCCCTTTATTTAGCTAATTTGTAGAAAATACTAAAGCGTATTCACAGGGCATTCTCCTCTAGGAAATAGTTCTCATGCAATTTTAAGCAAGAGAAACATTAAAGGGACATGCTTTAATTAAAGGACAGCATGACTCAAGGTTTCAACAGACTGATGTACAGGCTTTCATGTTTAGGTCACTGGTTAACCAGCTGAGAGGGCACCAACTTGGAGATGCAACATCCACCAAGTTATTTGTGAGAGGCTGTATAAAATACCTGGGCAATTTTGTTGGGCATTTGTATCACAAAAAACATCACAGAACTTAAGTGACCACACACATTTATATACATATTGGCATCTCAGTGGAGAGAAAACTGAAGTACAAATGAAGGCAAATGAAGCCAGACCAGCCAGATTTGCATTGAAGGCTAAAACCTAAGACAATAGGTTAATATGGCTAAATATGTTGTAGCCTGCCTGCATGGCCTGAAACTCAGAAGTAGATTCAGGTTGGTTCAGCCAACTCAAAAGTACACTAGTAAATGTTTAGTGAGGTGATTTACACCAGGGTTGTGCTCCATCCTCAGTGACAGAACAGCAATTCTTCTCTAAGTAACTACCCAGTGGCCAAGTCCAGTGTTAAGGAAGCTTGTACTTCTATGAGGTGCACTGCAGAAATCCAAGCTATACAGAGCTCCTTTGGGAACCTGACTCTGGGACTGCCTAGTCAGAATAAGAAGAAAGGACAGCACAATGTTAGAAACAACCCTAAAGCAAGCCTCAGATGAAGGCCAGCAGGACTGCACACATCAGGACACCAAACTGCTACACAGGACCTGGGTAACCTGGTTAAAACAACAAAGCTCCTGCAACAAATCTGCAAGCATAAAGAGCAGACACTACTGGACACAGAGATCCTGAACATGTGTATGCTCTTGGACTTTGGAGCTTTTAGGGTGAGCAGACTCATGGGCTAGAGTCTGTCACCAGAAAAGACAAATTGGCTGCCTGTGACAACCAAAGTTCTTGTGGAACTTCCTATGAGAACTTAGTGTGGTGGTGTGGTTCAGAAACCTGGCTAGTGACAGGGCAATTTTCTTGCAGGACAATGGCTTGATCTCATCAGAAAGTAAGTTGTAAGTTGGAGCACTCCCAAAGTCTGCATGCTAATGGATTAGTGGCCTCTAACCCCACTGCAGCCTGTTAGTAATAACACTGCTGGACAAATTGTGACTGCACCAGGAGTGTCTGAACATTATTGAAACTGAAAAGAGACAGAAACTCTGCAAGGCTGATCAGTAAAGGATTTTTCTCCAACACATTACTGTTCAGCACCTTCAAAAACTTTATCTATATAAGCAAGGAGTACTTTTATTCATCCTGACAAAACTTAGCCGAACCAGAGCTAGGTCAAGAAAGGGGATCCTTGAAACAGTACCAATGGAACAGGTCTTCTCACCAAGAAAGCATCAGAAGTGCCCTGCAGAACTCCCCAGAACTCTCATTGATAGAAGAAAGGTAAGAAGTGTCTGAAGTCAGACTCACATTTGTACAGTAATTCCAGAACAGGCAGTCCATGTTTTGAGTAACTTGCCAAGATGTTCAGGCACTGTAGCATGCTCAAAGCTGTGCCCTTAAGAAACTAGTACTTTCCAAAATCTGTAAGGAAAGGAAAACAATCCCAACTTGTTCAAACAGGTTAAAATTACACCCTAAATAAAGTACAAGCAGGCAGGAGAAACTTTATTGTAGTATAATGAGATAGCTGAACCCATACGAGAATAATATGGCCAAGAGGTTGTCAGAAAACTGAGAAAATGCAGAAAGCATTTCTGTATCTGTACAAACAACAAGAAAGAGAGGAGTAAACTAAATTATTTTATTAATTTGTTAATGTAACAGCAAGCAGAAGCCACTGATACCAATTTTGTTTATTTGTATTTATCAGATACCCAAGAAAATTACATAGATTTATTGTGCAGATTCAAAATCATAGAATCATAGAATGGTTTAGGTTGGAAGGGATCTCAAAGATTACCAGGGTCCAACCCCGCTGTGCCATAGGCAGGGGCATCTCCCACTAGAACAGGTTGCTCAAGTCCTCATCCAACCTGGCCTTGAACACCTTCAGGGAGGCAGCAGCCACAACCTCCCTGGGTAACCTGTTCTAGTGTCTCACCACCCTCACTGTAAAGAACTTCTTCCTAACATCTAGTTTAAATCTCCCCACTTCCACTTTAAGCCCATTACCCTTCATCCTGTCATTACAAGATCTTGTAAATAGTCCCTCCCCACCCTTCTCATAGGCCACCTTCAGATACTGGAAGGCTACTATAAGGTCTCCTCGAAGCCTTCTCTTCTCCAGGCTGAAGAACCCAACTGTTCTAGCCTGTCCTCATAGCAGAGGTGCTCCAGTCTCTGATCATCTTCGTGGCCCTCCTCTGGACTCACTCCAACAGTTCCATGTCCTTCTTGTGGTGGGGGCTCCAGAACTGCACACAGTACTGCAGGTGGGGTCTGACGAGAGCAGAGGGGAAGAATCCCCTCCCTTGCCCTGATGCCCATGCTTATCTTGCTGCAGCCCTGGACACAGTTGTCTGTCTGGGCTGCACATGCACACTGCAGGCTCATGTTGAGCTTTTTGTCAACCCAGACCCCTAGGGTCTTCAGGGCCATTTGCCACCCAACCTGGATTTGTGCTTGGGATTGCACCGACCCAGGTGCAGGACCTTATACTTGGCCTGGCTGAATTTCATGAGGTTGGCCTGGGCCCACCTCATTTTAAATCAACTCCTGTTTCAGTTGGATCGCCTTTTCCCTATGTAACATTGTGGTTTAAAATTATGCCTTCCACAGTGGATAGGTCAGATGAATGCAGTCTTCACTGATACTGGTAATATTTAAAAAATCTGCACCTTCTTCCTTCAGATTAAAATAAAAAACCTGGTTTGGAGGGGAAAAATAAGAAGTGATGACAACCTGGCAAAGACTCTAGTACACATTTGTTCAGTACTAGCATTCTAGGATTTGGTGGTATGGTTTTAGTTCAAGTTTTTGACATTGATAACAATTAAATGGTCCTTTTTGTTTTAAAAGACTATTGCACGAAGTTTGCTATATTAATTTTTGTAAGAATCTGTACTTTGTTTTAGATCACTAATCTGAAAAATTTTAAGTACAAGCAGAAAGCACTTAAGTAGTTGAGAAAATGACATGCAATCATTGCATCCCAAACTGTAATACACTTTAATAGATCTAATTATGGCTTTGGTTTGGGGTTTGTTGTTGGGGTGGTTTATTTCTGTTGTTGTTTCTTTTCCTTCCATGCATAGTAAAATATAGCAGGAGTTGTATAGTAATGAAACTGCATCATGCAGCATTAGAAAATTTTTGGAAGGTTACTTTTTTTTTTTTTTTTATTCCATTGACAGGGTTTAGTCAATTGAAGTCCTACTATATGTGTTCTCCTAGGGTAAACTGAAGGCATTCATGGACATGGTAACTGAACATGCTATTCTGAAGAAACAAAAGTCTTAGATGGAAAATCTGCAATGACCTGGTGATTACAGATACCGTTTATTTGTAATCTTGGAAGGGAAAGCCATAAATAACCATTTCCTGAAAAAAAACCCTAACACAACAGAACCCAAACAAGCCCAACCCAATGCCACGTGAGATAACTTTTTGGATTAATCCAAAGTACTTCTATCTGGTTTACAAGGTGCTCATGATAATCATGTGAAAAATAAAATTCCACAAGCCCTGTGACACAAAATACTGCCTGTGATTTCATCGAGACTCCATTAAATACACCATAGGATTTGTACAAGCTTCACAGCTGTGCTTTAGATTAATCTTTTACCACTTCTACACTGCACTCAAAGCAAGTGATGTACCATAAATTCATCTTAACACCATACTTATGGATAGTAAATGGGATGAATCCAGGTCATCAAGGACCATTAGGAAAGAATGAATTCACAGGAAAAGCCCAGCTAAGCAGAAGGAGACAACCTAACAATCTCTGCTGTCCTTTTTCTGACACAGCCTCCTTCTCACTTCCTTACTGCAAGCAACAAATCCCTAGGTGAATCCAGATCCACAAGTGAATCCAGAGCTGCAGCAGGTACTGCTCTGCAGGTTCAAATGCCTCTTCCATTTGGCTTGCTGAAACCCTCCCAAGCAGACTGGCATGAGGATATCAACATCCACAGGGTAGTTCCTAGTTTCACCTAGATGTTCAAGAGTTCCTAGAAGATCTTTTGCATCATTGCTGAGCCTCACACTATCAAGGATCACAGAATCACAGTGTGTTGGGGTTTGGAGGTGAGCTTCAGAGATCATTGAGTCCAGCCCCTCTGCCAGGGTGGGATTGCCAGGGGTGGGCTGTGCAGGAGCACATCCAGGAGAGTTTGGAGTGTCTCCAGAGAGGGAGGCTCTGTGACCTCTCCAAACAGCCTGTTCCAGTGCTCTACCACCCTCACTGTAAAGAAGGATGCTTGTGTTTTCCAGGGATTCCCTCATCACTGTGGTCATCTGGGTCTTTGTTTCCTCCAGTCACACAGGCAGAACAAGCATCTGTCACAGAAGCCTTTGGCTCTGTCTAGGAGGCAGCTACCACCAGAGAAATAGTTCTATGCTCATTCTCTCTCTCACCTTTTCCTGGAGTGGAGCCCTCCAATTACTTCTCTTGGGCACAGTAATTGAGACTGGTACTGGATCTGGCAGCCCAGTTGCCAGCCCTAGCATCACCCCAAACAGCTCCCAGCATGTCCTTGCCATTGCAGGCATGGCCAAGTGCCCTTCTGGGGTCAGCAAAGGGACCATTCTAGGTAGACAACAGGTCATGCACACAATCCACATGTTAAAAAATAGGAGAATTATGTTATCTCCATGAAACTGCTGGAGATTGTCGTGGTGGGTCTAAATAGGCCTGAACATGTCCTGGCTTGCACAGACATGTTCCTCTACTCCCTCTCTTTTGTGCTGGGGGAAGCAACCATGGGGAAAGGAAAACAAAAGCCCTGGTTTCATCTAATATGGTCAGGCTTGGCTAACTGCTATTCTGATTGGCTATTCTCTGTCCAAAGGCCCATTAGTCTCAGGGTTACATTGATAAAAGGAGATAAGCAGGTAACACGAGGGGCTCTGCCATTGTATTTGTGCCTGCTGCTACTGCCATTGTTGCTTCTGCCTCATTGCATCCTGCCTGCCCCTCTGCAAGTTTCCAGCTGTCAGGAGTCAAGAGGAATGAGGTCAGAGATACTATAATGCATCCCTGGAAATCTGGAGAGACCACTTTGTGAGTAAACACTCAAAAGCCTCCTTAGAAAATCTCTAGCAAAGTTCTGTAAATTTTTTGGTGGATCTGAGTACCTTCTGTCTTAGCAGCAGAAAGGAGCCTCTCAAGTCCCCTGGAGGGCAAGAGGTGCTTAAAACTAAGAATCTCTTCCCAGTTTCAAGTTTAATATTTGTTATATTGTTGCTAGTTATGTTTCTTAAGTGTTCCAGATTCCCTGCTTATCTAATCTCTCTGTATAAAGTTTTCATGACCATGCGAAGAACCAACTGTTATTAAAAATACCAGTTAGTAGTGAGTATCTGAATAACGAAATTAATAAACTGTATTAATTTTCAAAATACCATCTCACACTCATGTCTAACCATTACAGAGATCTGACCTCAGTTCTGGTGCCCACAGCATAAGAGGGACATTGTGCTCATGGAGTGGGTCCAGAAGGCCAGGAAGATGATCAGATTGCTGGAGAACCTCCCCTACGGGGACAGGCTGAGAGAGTTCAGGTTGTTCATTCTGGAGAAGACTCGACTCTAGGGAGACTCTAAAGCAGCCTTCTAATACCTGAAGGGGGCTACAGGAGAGCTGGGGAGGAACTTTTGACAAGGGGTTGGAGTGACAGGACAAGAGAGAATGGATTGAAGCTTGAGAAGGGGAGATTGAGACTGGAAATTATGAAGGAATTCTTTAGAGTATGGGTAGTGAGAAACTGGAGTGGGTTGCCCAAGGAGGTCATGGATGTCCCCTCCCTGGAGGTGTTCAAGGCCAGGTTAGATGAGGCCTTGAGCAATTTGGTCTGCTTGGTCTAGTGGAAGGTGTCCCTGCCCATAACAGGGAGATTTGAACTAGATGACCTTCAAGGTCCCTTCCAGACTAAAACTGTGAAAGTAATTATGCACTTCCTCATCCTAAATTTGAACTTAGCGCTAGTTGATTATACTGGAATTTTGAGGCCTCATTGAGAAAGTCCTGGAAATCTATTTTGCTGTAGTTTAAATAAAGAAAAAGGCAATCATGAGTAGGATAATAAATGCTACTAACATACTCTTGAATTTCCTACTAGTAGTTCAGTTACAGAACAGTTCTCTAAAGGCACTGGCTAGCAATGCCACTACTAAATTTTCCTCTTGGGCAGAATAATAGAGGCTGGTACAACGGATCTGTGCAAAGCTGCTAGGCAAAGCACATCCCTTAATGCTGAGCATGTCTACAGTGGTGTACAAGTGCAATGTGTTGTATCACTGGGAAGTAGTATCAGTGTCATTGATTAAATTCATTCTAGGTTTTGTGCTTCTGTACTTCCTTTATTTTTTTCCCCCAATGGGTAGCTGCAAGTTTCAGAGATGGTACTTAAGCTTTAGAAGTCACTACTATTCTGTAATGTCCTGGTAGTTGTCATTAGTCCTGTGTGATGCTGCAGATGGATAAGCAGCTATTCAAAAAGACAAACAGTAAAGCTGCATCAGTTATATTCTGAATATGATATAAGCTCCCAATAGGGTACTGCAAGTATTCAACACTTTCTTTCAAAACTGCAGGTAACTTAATGGGGGCAGTGTAAACTGCCCACAGATTAACTACAGAAAATGAGCCCCAGTGCAGCATCACAGAAAATTGCCAAGAAGTTGGGTTATGTGTTATTTTTCCCCAATATATTATAGTCAGAGACAAGTTCCAAAGCTTTGGAAAGGGCATGGCAACACAGAATTAACTGCTTGGATTCAATTAGTGTCAACAAGAGCTACTCCATGTTTGACCCTATTTTCAAAACCATGGGGCTAGCATCAGCTTTCCTGTCAGAACAGTTCAGCACAGCTATTTGAAAGAGAAAAATCAGTTGGTGTTAGCCACAACACTAGACAAAAGGTGACTATTATGCAGTCTGCTTGGCTTAGTTTATTTGTGAACGTACTAGTATTATAGTTTCCTTATTACACATGCCAGTCAGAAAAATTATGTCTTGAAAGTAATGTTGGGGGGCAGGTGTGGCAGAAACACTTCTGCAGCCTGATTAAAAAAAATAAATCCTAAAGTATACAGTTTGAAACTAACAGAAATGGTTTTGTACTTTACATGTTCTTAAGTGCCTTCATCTCCAGTACTATAAACAATAAAATTCAGAAATAGGTAAGAAAAAGAAGGAGAACCACTCAGACAGGGAGCTAAGTAGCTGCACAGAAAATGACCTTACCCTTTTCACTAGCTTTCAGTTTATTTGTTTCCTTTCTCTGTTTATTTTGTGAGAGCTCTCTTCCATTAATAGTTTGCACTTATGCAGATGACACTAATAAGTAGTATCTTATTTTTAAATAGTGTTTTATCTTACCTAGAAAGGAGTGCCCTAATCAGTGCTACCATTAAAGACATAACATGGAAGAGTGAGTGCTTTCAATCTGCAGGTGTATTCCCTGCTCCTGTTGGCAAGACAATGAGTGGATTACACTGGATGCATTGCTGTGTCTTCAAAGCGGTCATTGTAGAAAGACAAAAAAGTTTTCTCTCTAGAGAAAGCCTGTCTTCCAAAAGTCTGGACAAGAGGGATTTCAGCCCAGGAATTACATGCAATTCCAAGAATTCAGTTGAAGGATTAAATCTAAGTTTAGGGAAAAAAAAAAATAATTAGCACCTCAAGGCTAACTGACCACAGAAGAAACAGAAAATTGAGTTATATTTCCTGATTGTGTACATTCTGCACTTTCACATGCGATTGGTCTTCTAGATTCTGCTTCTAATATCACTTGTTACTGCTACCCATAAATCTCTGGTCACATATTTCTTATTAGTAGTCTTAGTCTTATTTCTTCATAGTACAATCAAGTCTGTCAGTTCTTTAGAAACTTCAGTGTAGATAAGGCAAGGTGGACTTAATCTTCAGCAGTCTTTGCTTAGGAAGAAAATTATCTCCCACTATGGTAATGTCAATTTAATTGTAGAGATGAGATAAAGACATGAATCCACTGAAGTCTGTCTGTCCCTCTGCAACCTGATCAACAGTAAAAGACAGTTTGCTCAACGATTAACATAGTGTAAAACTTGTGAATGTTGCACTCAAAGATGCAGAGCAATCTTTCTAATTTTCACTTAGCCATTGCCAGAATTTTCTGCAAAAAAAAAAATTTAAAGGCTAAAAATTTTATAATTTTATAAATGAGCTTTACTTTTTGGAGCTATTGAACCTCTCATCACAGCAGTGAAGCCAGGTGCATAGCTGTTCTTAGACACCTGAAGCACCATTCCTAGATACTGAAGTATCTCATGCTGCAGGTCACATTAGAAACAGATGACGTAGAGGTGGTACATCTTTCTTGCAATGGCAAGTTGTACAGGTGTTGGTGAGCACAGCAGGTCCTACAGCATCTTGAGGTTTAAAATAATAAATAATACAGTAATGATTCTAGAAGCAGATCCAGATAAATTCTGATGGAGATTTTTACCAGGAAAAGCTAGCCAACCATTCTGAGGAGTAGTTATCAGTGAGGTAAGTTTACTATATAGAAGCTCTCCTTTAAGAATAAACAATGCAGGAAAGAATACATGATTGCTAAGAGTCCTTTCTTGATAACATACCACTAAGGAGCTTGACTAAAGCAGAACAGCACTGGGAAAACTGCCTCAGGAAGTCCACACACAATATAAATCATAGCCAAATTTTCCATACCTTACTAGACACGGGAGTTCCTAAAATATCAAACTAGCATGACTAGAATTTAAATACTCCACCAAGAGAAGACTCTGCAGACCTATTCCTCAAAACAGATCTGTGAACTATGTACGCTTGTGACTATCCCTCTATATACAGGCATATTTTATAAGAAACTCTGAGGAACAGTGTAGCCTTTTAATGATATTCCTTGGACAAACTAAAACTAAAAGCTAAAGTAATTCTTACTAAAACCTACAAAAACCTCCTCAGAATTTCCAGTAAGAGAAAGAGATCAATAATAGCAAAGATGCTGCTTCCCAATGCTTAGCTAGGCGAGTCGTTTATTTGTATATGAAATTCTCTGGAAAGAGTTCTACTTTGCTCTTTCTAGGCTAGTAAATAATATGCATAGAAATGTCTGGGTCAATCCCATTATTAAGCAATAATATTCCTAAAGCTTCTGGTGATGCTCAGATATTGCTTATTACAATGAGGCTGCATTTCTGGTGGATATTTGCAATATATCATAGTTTAAAAACTCTAATAATGGTGTTAACATATTTTTCCATCCACTTTTTTCTTTTTCGTACATTGTATTGATCCAACAAAGTACTTGAAAACCTATTTCATACGTAACACCTGTGTTGTACACTAGTAAATAGCATTTTTTCTTACATTTTAAAAGAAGGGTTTATCTCCCCATGCTCTTTGATTAAATAGCATAATGCAGAGTGAGTGACTGGCACAGAGATGGATCAGGATTTAAGATGGAAAACTCAGTACAAGATCTCAGTACAAAGTGCTACCCTCCAAAAATTATTTGGTTGGTTATCAATGCTTTGGATTTAAAATCAGTTACCAATAGCAGCCATTAACCTTATGATGTAGCCACTTTTGAATTTAAATTATATGACGTGACTTACTGATCACTGACAAAGACAGAAGCTCCAACTTTCATTCACACAATAAGGCTTGGTTCCCAGGAAACATGCCTTCCATCATGCATTCTATTCAGAATCTCAACACCATCTTCTGCAACTGTAAAATCAAACACCTATGAGGATGCAAATATGGTTAACAACAGAAACATATTCAAGAGTATTGTGGTTATTTCAACTGGACAAGATATGTTTAGATGTAAGAGAGAATTTTTCTGTACTTTCCTTCTGGAACTTCTTACATTTTATCATAGACAAATACCCTATTAAGCTGTCATGCCTCACTGGGTCCTTTGCTCCTGCTATTAATTTGTATTTGTAGACTGCTATGATGATTTGTAGTGTCCTGGCCTTAGGCAAAGGTCTAAGGCAATGATAGTATCAAAGCTGTACTTTACATGGTCACTGCAAGAAGTATATGCAGTCCCCCTGGAAACTGGACTCAGTATTTGTGGCAGGGCAGGGCACTGCCCCACTGGAGGTTTGAATGGGGTGCGAACTGTGGCAGGGCACACTCCAGTCCACTGCCCCACCAGAGGTGTGAATGGGGCAGGAAACGGTCTTCCTCCTTCCCCACCTCTGTCACCGGAGGTTTGGAATAGGTGTGAAGTGCCTTCTCCCACCCTCTGTGGGTTGAACAGGGAGGGAACAAATCGCCTCAGTATATATATGGCAGCTGGACAGATTGGAGCAGGACCTTCACTGGGACCTGCACTCCCAACTGCACTCGGACCTGAACCAGGACCTGCACTGAGACCTGAACAGACCTGAACACAGACCTGGAGACACAAACCTCACACAGACTTTGAGCCAGACCTTGAGGAGCATCCTGGCTCCTTGCTACATGACCTGCTTCTAACAGTAGACTGCAGCCATTCGTGGGAATACCGCGGAGCACCCCGGCTTTCCCCTGCCTTGCTTCACAATCGTGGCTTTGAGAAAGCCATGCCTACAGTCATCTTGGACTTCAGTGGGCACTGGACTCCGGACACTGCCATGAAAGAGACAGTCTCCCATTTGTAAGTAGGGCAAAGCTGTTTCATGCCCAAACCTTTCCATTTTTCTGATTTTTCCTGAATTACAAGAAAGGCATCCTTGTGAAGACTTTTCCCGACCAAATTAGAACCCAAACTTGAACCAATTTACATACAGATTGTGGGTGGGGCTTTTGGAAATTATAAAAGCTACATAATTTATAATTTCTGCCTGTTCAATCCCCCCAAATCAATTCAGTATTTCATTTCTATCCCAATGTTCAGCTTAAAGCATTACAGCTCTTTTCCTCAGAACTTTAGCCAAAGAGAATTACTGGAAGTTATGAGGACAGTCACAAAGCTAGACCAAAGGCTAGATGTATCCTTTCTAGGTATACATAGACAAAACACTCATGGATCAGCTAACAGAAACGAAATAAATACAGCGCTACAGTGCCTCAGTGCCAGGGTCAGCTTGAAAGCAACTGCCTGTCTTCACGCACAGGTTCTTGCAGGCATCAATTTCTCCTATGGCAAGACCTGCAACACAAAGGACAGCATCAGTGTTTGCTTAGAAGGTGTCTTATTCAGGCAGCTTCTCTTCAGAAATGAAGTTGCTTTAAGCTGGTCTGTTGTTTTTGTCAGAGCTCCTGCACACTCAACAAAAAATATTCTGCAGAGCCTGAACTGCTGCCAAATGAGCTCCTCCCATCCTACGTTATCCAGAAATCAGTCTGCTGGAATGACCTTTGCAGTCAAACCTCAGTAATCAAGCTTTTCAAGCCTAAACCAGAGACTAGTCGCAGAACTAGAAACACTGAGGGCTCTGCTACTTCTGCCCTCCTCCTATCCATCCTAAGTGTTCTAAGGTCTACTGCAATGCATTTGTTCAACTGTGTGAAACTAATTGGTGAGGCCATAAAGCAAACTCTGTGAAAAACAGAGTTAACCTGAATTTAAAATACAATCAAGGAAAAGAAAAGAAAATTTAAAAGGAAGGGTCTAAAATTGTGGTTTGCTCTCTGATCTGGTTCACAATATGGTACCACAAACAGCTATGTTTGTACCACAGAAGGCAGTGTGCATGTCAGAATACAAAGTCAAGGTAGGGCATAGCCAAAAGGAGAAATCCTCATTATATTGACTTACATCTACACATACAGTGATTTAAGGAGCAGACAAGAGTTTCCTATCTTCTTGCAAAGTTTCTTCCTGATGTACCAAACTCTTCATACTCCTACAGTATTTTTAGAAGTAACAATAAAGTTGTTGTGGTTTCCCCTCTCTACAGAGAAAGCACGCTTTCAGATTAGACAAATGGAAAGAAAAAGTGATGGACTACAAACATTTGGTATGAAAAGGAAATGTAAAAAAAGAGTGGGGGAAGTCATGCTGCCAATCCTCATTTGTTCCCCACTTTCTGATGCTCATCATGCTGGGACCTTCTCTGCAAGTCTAGTAGCAGGAAAAAGGTAGGGGAAGAGTCAGCTCTAGCAGCACTGTGATTTCTTTGAAATATCTGCGATAACCAAGAGACTTTTACAGATCACACAGTGTTATACATAGCACACAAACTCATTCCAGGTGACCTACACGTCTATCACAAAAGGGATCAAACTATGATCAGACTGCGGTATTGTCAAGTGATATGTAAAATTATTAGTAATGAAAGGTCTTTTTGAGGATATCTTTTTGATACACAGTGATTACCTCTCCAGTTGATTTCTGACATTTGTGAATCATGGATTTCTACTACATTCTAGTAATTTTGTTACTATAATTTGCCAACTTTAACTGAGCTGGCCCAACACAAAACTAACATAGGAAAAATGACAGGCAAGTCAAAATATCAAAGTATCAGACCCTGCAATTTCAACATTAGTCAGACTTGAATCCACTAGCAAATCTTACCCTGCAGTTTTCCTGTATCACTTCTGCTTTCGTGGACTTTGGAATAGTGACAATCCCATTCTGAAAAAAAAAAAAACGCAATGCTTCTCATAATTAAAATTTATGCAGTTTCAGAGAAAATTATCTCCTTCAAAATACTCCAAGATTCTGATGTTCTAATTGCATTGTTCAAAGGACACTGACACTTCTCACTACTATTTTCAATTGCAGTTATATACACTGCATTCAATTTCAACAAAGATTTTGTAGTTTATATCAATTTAATACTCTATTTCAGTGTTTAGAACTTCGTGTTGAGTGACAGAAAAGGAATAACGTCCCACACTGCTTGTAGGATTTGGCTTGAAAACATCACTTTTATTGTGGTTCATTTTATTCTCTACTATCATATTGCTTGCATATTTGAAATACAGCTACACTTTGTGTACTACATTCCAGATTTCCAGCACAGCACATTTCACACCGTATCAAGACACTAAAAATACTTTGTGTAAATTCCAGTGTGGTGCACAAATTCCAAACCATTTGTGAGAGAGATGTATTTTTATTAACACCCTGCATTACCTGTATACTCCACCGGATACAGATCTGCACTGGAGTCCTGCCATACTTCTTTGCCAGCCAAATGCTACTAGGATAAGTGAGCGCTTACCTTTTGGCTAAAGGACAGTAGCCTTCATCAGCAATCTCTCTGCTCCTACAGTAATTGACGAGCTCCTGAGGTCTTTGGAAAGATTCAACCTTAGATAAACAGAAATAAGCTTTTAGTAAAATCTTTGAGAGTACATGCAGTAGAAACCATTATAGATAAATGAAAATATTTTTTCTCTCATTTTAAATATATACAAGTGAAAGCACTTCTTCAAGGAGAGACAGATGCAAGTTATCAGTTTTGGAAGTAAGGTGCATGGTAGTTATCTGCCTCACCTGCAGCTGTACTTGCACTCCTGTGTTTGAGAAATTAATGCAACCTTAGTGGAAGTTACGATCAGGTCATTTTTACCGAAGATTTAAGACTACCTTCTCTTCCCCAAAATCTGTTTTCTTTCCTGCTTCTTTACTAATGATCTCCGAGTTCCACGGGCAAGGGGTAGGGGCTGGGCAGTGACTGAGTTTGTAAGAGACCAAACAGAATGATTTGCTTAGGATGAGGGATGGACCTTGGAAGCAAAGCCTGCTGGCATGGACTGCACATAAAAATCCTTTATTCTGTGTGGGCTGTCACTAAGAGAATATACAGGGAAGCAATCATGCTGTGGAGTGAAGAGTGAAGGAGACCCTTTGTAGGAAGGAAGATCACAAACTGCCAAGAATCAGTTAAAAGAGAAAAAGTAACAGGCAACAAAGACATAGTTGTTGCAAGCAAAGGGAAACAGAAGTTACTGGAAAGTAAGAATCTCGGAAAAGCCAGTATTTCGGCATGCAGCAAAAGCCAAAACAGAAGTTTTGAAACACTCCTTAGTTTGTTATTTAAGTAGTAGTTCATCGTTTATGCACTGTATGAAGCCTCTGCCTTCAGATGAAAATAGGTAATGTTTAATTTTATAAAATACACAGCCACATGATGTGTTTTTGTGACTGGCCATTGCCATTGTTCCCTCAATGTAACTCTTGTGCATTTGGATGAAAAATACTTTTCTGAACAATTACCTCAACACATGGAATATGGAAAATTTCTGCCGCAAAGAGGACAAATGAACATTTCCTGTTTCTCATCTTTAGTACATGTTGTCTTCTCAGACAACAATAGCTGGGAACAATAGGTTGGCAGCCATTCAGTATGTGTTAAGAAGAAGCTGTGCCCCTCAAAGGCTGGGCTAAGTCAGTCTAAAGCTGCTATGATCTAAATTACTAGGTGGACTTGGGAACAAGGTTCAAGCAGCAGACATCCATGTCTTCAGCCTTTGATGTTGCTTGACCTTTGAGTAGCTTTTGTATTTTATGTTTTTACGTGTAAGACCATTGCTTAGGTCATACAGCTCGTCACTTGTTTGTACCCAAGCTGACTAGAAAACACTCTCACTGTTCTTTACCACAAACTACGTTGGGTGGGAGGGGGGAAGATCAAGCAGGGTGTATGTCCCTATTACAGTAGTAATAAGCAATTTTAGTAGATGTCCTCTACACTAGATGTAACAACTAACACAGCCTAGCAATAGTAAATAAATGAAGAATGATGTATTTAGGATCAAATACTGAAAAGTCTGCAGAACCCCTACATTTACTACTAATGTAATTCTAAGTAGGATTTAGCTGCTGGTCTGGTAAGATTTCTAGCCAGCCCAGTTCCAGCTTACACTAGAAACATTTAAAGTAAGAACAGCATGTTAAGATGTCATCTGCCTGTTTCACAAGCAGAATACACAACTACTTCCCCCCAGGAAGATTATACTTTGTGTCTTCTACCAAATCAATACACTCACAAATTTCAGACATCATGTTTTGGCACATGCAGTTGCGTGTTGGTAGCAGCGATTATTTTCCTTCTTAGATATACCTCTAAAATAATCAAATGCATAAAAGAAGCATTTCTTAATTTATTTTTATTGTGGAAACTTTCTGGAAGGTTCCAGCAGCACCTGAATGCAAGGGAGTTAGAACAGACATAGCCAATATGTGCTTCCTCTCAAAATAATAATTCCTGCTTCCTGGCTTGCCCCACCCTTACTATTTTAGTCAAACTTTTCTCAGGCATGGGCTGTCCGTCACTAGGTGGTAGAGGAAGATCTTAATATTTTCTGGCACTGTAACCTGAGTAATTTGTGCATAACCCCCAGCATTTGATGAATAAACCAGTTTGGAGTTCATGTTACACAGCTACTACTTGGTCAAGTGCAGGAGGACTCTACATAAGCACTGCATTTTACAACAGTCACGGTGTGGTGGGAAAAAGTTGATCCAAGTTGATCCTGACACATAGACTGAGAAATTCATACCTTGAATGACAGTATAGAAGTCTTTCTCTTTCCACCCTCTTTTCACCAGTTGGTATTTCCCTGCCTCTGAACTTCAGCCAGATTCTCAGTGGAAATGCTGAGCCTTAAAATTATTTTTCTTTACAATACTGACAGACAGGTCTAGCTCTACAGAGGAGCGATTCAGGTGAGGTTATATACAAAGATGTTTTCTAATGCCTCAAAATACTAAAATATATTTCTACCTTGTATAAATTTACACAATAGAGCTTGATATGAATGGCAATTTTAACAACATTACTAAATCTCTGAGGTCATTACATAGTAATTTCCACTTTTATAAAACAAGAAACAGTATTGATGAGCATTCCTGTGTGGATTTTGGAGAAGAGCTGCAGATACCTTTGTTAAGTGTACTGCTCTATTAAACAAGACATAAATTAATTAAATTCCTATAAGGTGTAATTTTTTTTTCCTCTCATGAGAGTTTAAGTCTGCAAAGAGACTTAAGTATAAATCAACCTTATTACTGCCAAGTCAGTTAGAAACCTCTAACTCCAAAGGTTTTTGGTTTAATTTTACACAATTATCTACAGAATAAATTATTTAACACCATTTCTCACAGTGTTTAACAGTATTTTTAACTGCAGAATGTGATTTTCAAAGGTGCTTGCTTACTACTAAACACTTGAACAGTACTATATTCTTGAAAAGACAGGCTACATTTTCTAAAGCTATGCTAGTATTATTTTGTCCAAGGCAGTACTTGCAGGCTGGTTTGTAAAACAGAAGCACTGTTTACTGCCTGGTTTGCAAAGATTATAAAAGTATAATAAAAAAACTCCTCTCTTTTTCCTTCCTACCTCCTCCATAGAACAAAACCCCACCACTTTCCATTTTAACATTGTAAGAACTATGGAATTGTAAAAACAGTCTGAATTATGCAGATATAACACAGCCAAAAAGGAAATGATTTTCCTTCACTTGTTGCTTTAATACTTCAATGTATACTGTGATTATTTGCAGATGTTTCATCTCTAGAAATAAGTTCTTTGAAAATGTCTGCTATTTCATGTGGAAATACAGAAAAGATATTTTGTGTTATAAATTCTTTACAGTAAAAGATAATTTAGTATAACACTTCCATTCCCAGTTTAAATTTAGAAATTCATTAGTAATCTCATAATGCTTAAGTGATGTCACCATCAGATTCAGTGACATTCCAACACTAAGCAAAAAACAGAATAAATACTCTTTTGAGGACAACTGTGGGTTTTGAGATTCCTGTAACTCTTAAGAAGTCTAAATTAAGGCTATAACAACAGTGTAAAAAGGGGTGCAGTTTGCAACAGAATGGATTTTTATTGGTGTTTTGGTTTTGCTTTTCATTAATTTTTGTTTTTCATTTGGAACAATGCTTGCATCCCCTTAAAGAAATAACCATGTGGAAAAAAGGAGGGGCACTCTCACACCTCTCAGTATCACTTCTGTCTCAATTTTGCCTTCTCTTTTTCAGACACAAAAAAAGAGACGCCATCAAATACTACCGTGAAACAACTCTTCTCCAGTAACACTACTGACACAGTAAGACAGGTAACATTTTGGCATTGTGGCTAAGAGAAAACCCCAAAAGAAATCCAAAATTACTTTTTTTTTGTTGCAGTGATTTAGTAGGACATTCAAGGCTGTTCTTGTTTAATAGAGAGTAACAAATGCCAAATTCCAGTGAGACTTTAAAGATGGATATTTCTGAAAAGACACAACTGAACCTTTGCAAGCTCTTTGATGCTTAAACATTCATTGCCCTGCCCATCTAAATATATATTTCAATTTTTTAAAATAAGTAATTTATATGGTTTTACATTAATTTAACAGTCATAATTGTCCTTCAGAAACCTCTGGTGTAGTGGACCAGAGGTGTTAGGTTCTGATAGCCACATTTTGAGCAACCTTTTGTGGCTGTTTCAAACACTAAACTATAAACAGCTGTCAGAAATCCTCAGCACCTGTGCAAAAGGCAAAGCCATGAGCCTGCACTTCATCCATTGCGATTTCCAGTTCTATGTTAACATAAGCACACTTCCACTGGCAGGAGGTGGTAGGAATGGGAGTATGACCTTCCAAGCACAAGCTGTGGCTGAAAACTGCAAGAGCATAGTTCTCAGTGGCCTGGAAGTCTGCCAATATTTAAGTGGCCATTTTTTATCTGCCTACGGCAGCAAAAGAATTTTTTCCAGAGCTCTCATAGCACCTTTCTAAATGAGAAGTTCATTGAATTTAATGTGATCTTGAAGTATGAACTTGAAATAAGGGAGAGGTAAGTGAAACAGAACCCTTGGCATGAATAACTAATTACCTGAGGCTTTCAGTGTTGTTTTGAAGAATTATTCATAATATTTGTACATGGGCTCTCAAAAATTTTGTTCATTCCAGTGATGCTAAACTTTCAATGCTCCTTGAATTTTATTTCTAAACTGTTTTATCATCAAACACATGGACCATTTGTTTGTGTTTTAAAACCAGCCACAAACACACAGCCTGGGAGAAACTGGGGAAAGGGAAGGAGGAAGGATTTTTCCTCCCCCCACACCCCCCCCTTCCCCTCCCTTCAGGTCATTTTCCTGAATCGTTTCCAGTATGTATATAGAAACAAAAGAGAAGAAACTGTATGACTAAGGCTAGTTTGGGTGTAGACTTTCAAGGCATAGGGAGATTATAAACCAAAACAACCAAAGCAAAAACTCAAAGCCAGATACTTGAAATATATTTATCCACTCACTTGATTAACATGTGGAGTAATCACACAGTCTTCTTTTAGTTGCTCCAGATAAGAGATAAGAAAGTTGCTTACACCAACTGATCTACACAAACCTTATAAGAAACACAGCAAGGGAAAATTTTGGGACTATTCTACCTATTTGGGAGGATTTGAAAGATACCAGTTTCAAGAGACAAACTGTACATATCATTTATTTGTAGCAAAGTACTGCAAAGCAACAAAACCAGCACCAAAATCTACTTTGACAGTATTACCTGAAAGAATGGTTTGTCACAGGCACACTAGGAAATAGTTTTATAATCGAAACATGCTGGAAACTCCCCAGTGTATAAAAACTCCAGGCTAAATTCTGGGAAAAGCTAAGGTAATATAAGCAAAGAACAATTGGACTCCACCAGCATGAAAAGAAGGAAATGGTGTTCCAAGCAGCTTGCCAAAACTAAAGAAAAGTGGAACACTTGCTGAAGACTAATAGATGTGTGAGCAATATGAGACAAGGGCATGCAGCTTAAATGAAGTATGCAGCACTGTTATGTTGCTATTAGATCATTATGAGACATACACAAAGCACAGCACAGAAATGTCAGTTAGGGGAACAATATCTGACAAGCACTAAGCTTAAAACTGTGGTTAGATGTCTCAACTCCTGTTGACGTGCAAATAAAGTTAAGTGGCACATAGGTGAAATGATTATTTTTTCACACAGACCTTAAGTGTGCATGCGTATGTATAAATTAAGTGCTGAGAACCCTGAAATCAGATGTCTTCCTTCAAACCTCAGATACGATAACACAACTCCCAATACTGGTCTGCCACCACACCTCAACGCTGACTCATCTTTGATAGCTTGGTCCTTGCTCTGTGCTAAGTTAATCACAGAATCACAAAAATGTTCCTGTTGGAAAAGACCCTCAGGATCACCAAGTCCAACCATTATCCCTACTCTACAAAATTCACCCTTAAATCATATCCCCAAGCACCACATCCAAATGACCTTCAAACACATCCAGAGTTGGTGACTCAACCACCAGCCTGGGCAGCCCATTCCAATGCCTGACCACTTTTGCTGTGAAAAAAAATTTCTCATGTCCAGTCTAAAGCTACCCAGTTGCAGCTTGAGGCCATTCCCTCTTGTTCTATCACTATTTACCTGTGAAAAGAGACCAGCAGCAGCCTCTCCACAACATCCTTCCAGGTAGCTGTAGACAGGCAGCTATGAGGCCTCCCCTCAACCTCCTCTTCTTCAAACTAACCAGTCCCAGCTCCCTCAGTTGCGCTTCATAAGATTTATTCTCCAGGTCCTTCACCAGCTTCATTGCCCTCTTCTGCACTTGCTCCAGCACCTCCACATCCTTCTCGTAATGAGGTGACCAAAACTGAACACAATACTCAAGATGTGGCCTCAACAGAGCAGAGTACAAGGGGACAATCACCTCCCCTACTCCTCCTGCTGGACACAGAATTTCTAATCCAAGCCAGGATGCCACTGGCTTTCCTTGCCACCTGGGCACACTGCTTTCTCATATTGAATTGTTTGTCTATTACAATCCCCAGGTCCCTTTCTGCCAGAAAGCTTTCCAGTCACACTTCCCCAAGCCTGCAGCATTGCTTGGGGTTGTTGTGGCCCAAGTGCAGGACCTGGCATTCGGCCTTATTGAAGCTCATCCCATTAACACTGGCCCATTGATCCGATCTATCCAAGTCCCTCTGTAGAGACTCCCTACCCTCCTGCAGATCAAAACATGGGGAAATCAACTCTAGTTGATCACAGAATCACAAAACAGCAGGGATTGGAAGGGAACTCTGGAAATCATCTAGTTCAGCACCCCTAGTAGAACAGGATCACCTTGAGTAAATCATACAGGAAGAAACTCAGGTAGGTTTTGAATGATTCCATTTTTGAATGCTTCCACAACCTCTCTGGGCAGTGTGCCATCCTCAAAGTGAAACATTTTCCCTTTATGCTTAGGTGTGATCTCCCATGCTCCAGTTTGTGTCCACTGCCCATTGTTCTATCACTGGACACCACTGAGAGGAGTCTGGCTTCATCCCTCTTTAGATATTGATAAGCATTAATGAGATCCCTCCTCAGACTCCTCTTCTCCAAGCTAAACAGTCCCAGCTCTCTCAGCTTTTCCTGGTAAGACAGATTTTTCAGTCTCCTAATCATCTCTACAGTAATTCCTTGGCCTTCTTGAACTGGGGAGCCCAGATGGAAAGTTTTTTCAAGTATGTGACTGCAGAATTTCAATCACTGTTAATTCAGTGTATGTGCCAATTCTATATACATGCATATCAATACTATAGCCAAATAATAATAGAATTAACCTAAAAGTTACACTGTGATTTTTCAGTCACTGGGAAGTTTCAGCTTCTGGATGTCAGAAGAATGACTTCTGGACTGAAATTGCCCTAATTCCACAGTTAGAATTGCCACTTTATTGAGGTCAGGAGGGAGCTATGTGGAATGGCCTTGATTTGAACCCAGAAACAAACTTATTAATGCAACTGAGAGATGTGAATACATTAACTTGAAATGAAAACTAATGAAGTGTTGGAGAAAAATGTGCTAACCAGGCAATTATTCCTAAAATGGTTATGTTTTAATATAATTTTTAAAAAGTAACTCAAAATATCTCAAATATACTATAAGTTGGCATATAAAAATATGAGGTGCAAGAGTACAAACTGTTCTTGAATTTGCATGTTACATTTACCTAGATAAAACAAATTCTTCTAGCCTTTTGTGCAATTCTGTAAATGAAGTTGTGGTTTATTGGTAATTATTACAAACAGATTGTCAAAGTATTAAAAAAAAATACCAGAAAATCAGTTTACCATTAGAAAAGCCAGTAACTGTACAGGCAACTTGACTGCTGTGCTGCTTTCACATATTTTAGCAGCACAGGCAGATAAAGAAGCACAACAGCCAAACCTGCACTCATACCAGCACTTTTAAATGTGATTTCTTTTGCAGGATGAAAAAAAAAAATAAATTGAGCAGCAACTAAAATACTAAACAGTTTCCCCTCACAGATGTTATCACTGTTCAAGTTGTAGACCATAATTAGGTTAGAACCTGCACTACAGACATTTGCATAAATTCTGTGTAATCTGCCAGAAGGAGCAAAACCTGGACTTGTACTGACAAGCAACCCTGGAGTGTCAACACTAACAAATCATTATGCCAAAAAAGTTAGAAAACCACTTTCAATTTTAACACCATGGTCAACCAAAATACTATACTCCATTGTTTAAAGCTAAGGAGCTACAGAAAACATGCTGTTCTTGCCCCTCAAGAATAAAGCTTTCATTTCAGGCTGAAATAAACCAAAACTCAATCATAGACATGAAAGATGAAAATGCTTATTAAACTTGCCGTCTTCCACAGAAAACTTCAATTTCCAGTACACTTAACATGTTTTGCTTCAAGGATACTTCTCATAGGAGATTGAGATCTGTGCCATTGCAATACTTGTTAAGTGTTTGCCAGATTTCACATCAGTTATGCTGTGTCTTAAGTCATCTGAGTTATTCCTACTAAAAATCAGTATTATGGCATTCCTGTGTTTAGAGATGTACAGAGAATGCTGAATTCAAAACTGTCAAGAAAGAAAACATTTTCCCAGAAAACAGAGAAACAATAATTGGAATTCCTTTCCCTTTAACACCTTTTTAAAAGGAAAAAAAAACAAAAAAAAAAACAAAACCAAAGAGGAGAGCACTACTACAACATTTCACTTTCACTAATCCATTTATTTAGTTTAGATGAAATTAAAACCCTTTGTTTCAACTTCATTGCTTTTAAAGTCTATGCTTCTTTTTAATGTAACCAGTTCAACTAGTCTTGCAAGGTTAAGTTCATAATGCATTAGCTCCAATTCCTTTGGAGGGTACACTTTTCACTTACTGCCTTCTGTGCAGTCAGACTTTGACAGGGAGCCAAAGCATCCTCCTTATCTGCTCAAGAAAATGAGTGGTTTTGCCTCTATGATACACATTTGGAAAAAATGCCAGGTGCAATAAACAAAGAGTTCACAATTCCCTCTAGCACTCAAAGCTTACTGAGGATTTGTCCTGCCATTTCCAACTCTGACTTCACAGGCTTGAAGGAAAACATGGCAATGATGCTTCCTTTATGCATGCTAAAAATTTACTTGACCACAACGGTGGAGCACAAACTTCCATTCAGCTTTGAAAAACTATCATGAAACTCTGCAAGTTAGAAAACATATAGGCAAAATAATGGTTGATTATAAGGGGGGGGAATGGCTATGTTTTATATTCTATAGCAAAAAATCTTTGTCTCCACCACATGGATAATTCACACTGTATTACTCCCAGCTGCTGTGAAGCAATACATCATGCTAACGGACTGCTGTGCAATGTAGTTGCCTATTAAGTTTAAAGCTTTATTTTTCATGGCAATCTAGATTAGGTATTTTTTTCTTCTGTTTAGTATAACACCAAATTATACAAAGTTTAATGGGCATTGTTAGCAACAACAACAAAAAGCATAAACACACTGTTTTGGCACCATAGCACTGTTTTAGTACAATAGTCAACGTTATCTGTCTCTAGCACTGCTGTGAACTTTTATCAAACTTTTAAATACCCTCCAGAATATTAAAGGTTCAAAGTTCAGATCAGAAAGGTT
Source organism: Psilopogon haemacephalus (assembly GCA_013396835.1). Taxonomy (NCBI): domain Eukaryota; kingdom Metazoa; phylum Chordata; class Aves; order Piciformes; family Megalaimidae; genus Psilopogon; species Psilopogon haemacephalus. The sequence continues at coordinate 146,879 of VWZI01022226.1, forward strand.
TTTTAAAATGGCAAAAGTGGATGCTAAGTTTGTGAAGCCCATTTTCCTCCCCCTCCCTACTGCTCTCCATGAGTCAGAGCAAGGAAGAATTCCCACGTCCAGTGAACAGTGCCCATTCTGTTACATGTTCTATTCAGACCACAGAAGAAAAACAGAAATGGATCCACTTTTCACAAGATGTCAGCTGTAGTAACTGCATCATTACTAAAGAAGGTTACACAGTTTGGAAAGGTCCACATTCTCTCTGATCGGCATACTAAGAACATCTCTGTGCGTAAATGGTGTCACTCACAGAAAGCATGCAAGATTTGATTTCAGCACAGCTTGCTAAATCAAAGCTGTAGGCCATGTGCCTCACATGCAGACTTCAAGCCAAAGCCTTCACTAATAAAACAGGTGACTGACAGAACCAATACAGAATTAAGTTCTAAATCACATGCAGACTTCAAGCCAAAGCTTTCACTAATAAAACAGGTGACTGACAGAACCAATACAGAATTAAGTTCTAAATCACATGCAGACTTCAAGCCAAAGCTTTCACTAATAAAACAGGTGACTGACAGAACCAATACAGAATTAAGTTATAAATCCATGAAGTAACAGTTGTTCCCATCTCACAGCCATAGATATTAAAAGGCTAAGTGCCCTAAGACACACAGGATACTGTGGCGGAGTGGAAAACAAAAATCATTCTTCCACCTCCAAAGTATTTCTTTTTATGCTATTCACTACTCCAGTATATGTGCTTATCCACCTTAAAATTATGTTCCTGCTAGTATATTTCTACGACCATTACTCCTGCTACAGATCACCTGTGAACCATGATAATCAGGAGAAGGGGCATGGGTAGGAGTCAACTTCTGTGACTGAAAACTAATTACACATGTTTGGCTCACACAGCTGTTCAGTGACCAACTCAACAGCACAATGCAGCCATGCTAGCTTAGTATGTCCTGGCCATTCGATCCTGGCTGCTCATACTCACTACTGCAATGCAACACTATCTTAGTTATGTTAACAGATTTTTTTCCTTGAACTGACATTACAAACTAAATTAGATTAAAAAATATCCACCAAAAAGGCTGTTTGTCACTTGTTTTCAAAACTAAATCAGTGACACTGTATTCTTACAGATTCTATCTTATTTTAGTTTTAAGCATGCACAATTATACTGTGAACAGAACAGAAGCTGTGCTGGTTTGAACTAGTTGGAGAATTTGAATGAGAAATTAGACTACAGGCTGAGAAAGGAAAACAAAGTTTGATTCTACTTCACTCATAGGTTATTGAAAAATTTATAAAAGTTAGAACCCAAACAAAGATAAGACAGACCGCTCTGTGCCATGGCTGCTGCTGCATGGCTCTCTCTCCCTGCCTTCTTAGCTGGATATGAATAATCTGAACAACTTTACCAAACAGGAGACACCTCTCAGAGGGGGAAGAGGGTCTTTGCAGAGGAGATAGCAGGGCTAGTTTACAGGGCTTTAAACAAGATGTGAAGGGGGACAAAGTAATCAGGCCTCCATGTGGCAAGGTGTGGGAGGACAGATCAGTGTGGGAGCAATGAGGGATTAGTAAAGGTTCTCAACCTGCTGCCCAGAAGCAACCTGGGGACAGAATAATGCAGGTGAAGTTCTGCAGAGATGAGCCATATCCACTTCAGGTAGTAGCTGCCAACAAGAAAACACTGAGTGGTAATCCATGTGGTAGTAATGACATGAGGGGTAGAGCATGGACAGGTCCAAGTACAGACTGAGAAAAGTGTGCTCAAAGAACAGGATAGAAGAAAATCAGTGGGTAAGTCAGCTCCAATAGAGGCACAACTGAAATGCCTCTACACTAACACAAGGAGCATGGGGAACAAACAGGAAGAATTACAAATATGTGCAAGTCTACAGGGTTATGATGTCATTGGCATCACAGAGGCATGGTGGGATGGATCTCATGATTGAAGCGTAGGGATAGATGGTTATAGACTCTTTGGGAGGGGCAGGCAGGGGAGAAGGGGAGGGGGTGTAGCCCTCTACATCAATGATAAACTGGAATCCATGGAGCTCAACCTGGGGATGTGCAACGCCAAAACAGAGAGCATATGGGTGAAGGTTATAGGGAAGGCACAGGAAGTGGACATCATAGTAGGAGTCTGCTACAGACCTCCTAATCAGGAAGGCAAAGCAGGTGAGGCCCTTTACAAACAAATAGAAGTTTCATGCTCATAGGCCCTGGTACTCATGGGGGACTTCAACCACCCTGACATCTCTTGGAAGGATGACACAGCACAGCACCAGCAATCAAAGAGGTTCCTGGAATGCACTGATGATAACTTCCTCCTCCAAGTGGTAGAGGAACCTACAAAAAAAGGTGTTGTGCTGGACCTAGTCCTCACCAACAAGGAGGGGCTGGTGAGTGAGATGAAGCTGAAGGGTAGCCTTGGATGCAGCAAAAATGAAATGGTAGAGTTTAAGATCCTCAAGGCATCAAGGAGGGTGCACAGCAAACTCACTGCTCTGGCTTCAGAAGAGTAGACTTCAATCTCTTCAGGAATCTCCTTGGCAGGGTGCCATGGGAAAAAACTCTGGAAGGAAGGGGGGCCCAGGAAAGCTGGACATTGTTCAAGGATCACCTCCTCCAGGCCCAGGAGCAATGCATTCCAAAAAAGAGGAAGGCAGGTAGGAACGTAAAGAGGCCTGCATGGATGAATGGAGAGCTACTGGACACACTTACATGCTAGAGGAAAGCCCACAGAGAGTAGAAGCGAGGACAGGTAACCTGGGACGAATACAAAGATATTGTTCACGCAACCAGAGATCAGGTTAGGAAAGCTAAAGCACAGCTGGAGTTGAATCTGGCTAGGGACATTAAGTGGAACAAGAAGTACTTCTTCGGGTATATTAGTGAGAAAAGGAGGACTAGGGAGAATGTGAGACCCTTTCAGAAGGGAAATGGAGAGCTGGTGACAAGGGATATGGACAAGGCTGAGGTGCTCAATGACTTCTTCGCCTCAGTCTTCAGCAGTGAGTGCTCCAACCACAATGTCCAAATTACAGAGGGCAAAAGTAAGGACTGGGGAAGATCTGCCCACTATAATTGAAGATCATGTTCATGAGCACCTAAGGAATCTGAATGTGCACAAGTCCATGGGGCCTGATGAGATCCACCCACAGGTCCTGAGGGAACTGGCAGATGAAGTTGCCAAACCATTGTCCATCGTATTTGAAAGGTCATGGCAGCCTGGTGAAGTTCCTGCTGACTGAAAAAGGGCAAATATAACACCTATCTTCAAGAAGGGAAAAAAGGACAACCTTGGGAACTACAGGCTGTTCAGTGTTACCTCTGTGCCTGGCAAGATCATGGAGCAGATCCTCCTGAAGGCTCTGCTGTGGCAGATGGAAAACAAAGCAGAGGTGTCTGATGCCAACCAGCATGGATTCACCAAGGGCAAATCATGCCTGACAAATTTGGTGGCTTTCTATGATGAAGTCACAGCAAGAGTGAACAAGGGCAACTGATGTCATCTATCTGGACCTGATTAAGGCTTTTGACTCTGTCCCACATGACATCCTGGTCACCAGACTGGAAAAATGTCGACTTGATGGGTGGACAGCTCACTGGATGAGGGATTGGCTGGATGGTCACACTCAGAGAGTGGTGATCAAGGGCACAATGTCCACCTGGATAGCAGTGACAAGTGGCATCCCTCAGGGGTCAGTGCTGGGACCAGTGCTGTTTAACATCTTTGTCAGTGACATGGACAGAGGAATTGAGTTCACCCTCAGCAAGTTTGCAGATGACACTAAGCTGTGTGGCACAGTCGACTTGCTAGAGGGCAGGGATCCATCCAGAGGTACCTGGACAGGCTGGAGAGGTGGGCCCAGGCTAACCTCATGAAATTCAACACGGCCAAGTGTAAGGTCCTGCATCTGGGTTGGCATGATCCCAAGCACAAAACCAGGCTGGGTGGCGAGTGGCTGGAGAGCAGCTCTGAGGAAAAGGACCTGGGGGTCTGGGTTGACGAAAAGCTCAACACAAGCCGGCAGTGTGCACACACGGCCCAGACAGCAACTGTGTCCTGGGCTGCATTAAGAGAAGTGTGGCCAGCGGGACAAGGGAGGGGATTCTCCCCCTTTATTATGCTCTTGTCAGACCCCACCTGGAGTACTGTGTGCAGTTCTGGAGCCCCCACCACAGACAGGACGTGGAACTGTTGGAGCGAGTCCTGAGGAGGGCCACAAAGATGATCAGAGGGCTGGAGCACCTCTGCTATGAGGGCAGGCTAAGAGAGTTGGGGCTCTTCAGCCTGGAGAAGAGAAGGTGTGGTGGTTTAGCAGCTCCCTGCCCCCCNAGAGGGAAGATTTAAATGGGATGTTAGGAGGAAGTTCTTCACAGTGAGAGTGGTGAGACACTGGAAGGGGTTACCCAGGGAGGTTGTGGCTGCTCCCTCCCTGGAGGTGTTCAAGGCCAGGTGGATGAAGCCTTGAGTGACCTGTTCTAGTGGGAGGTGTTCCTGCCTATGGCACAGGGTGGATTGGAACTGGATGATCTCTGAGGTCCCTTCCAACCTAAACCATTCTATGGTTCTATGACTAACTGCTTTCCTGCTGCTAATCCCCCTGGCCGATCTACCTTCACTTATCTGGCGCATAAGACAGATATTGAGATAACATTGGGAAGGGGGGAAGGTGGTAGGGTGGTTCAAAACCCCTTTTAGGGACTTTAATCTCTGGGAGGGGTGTGATGCTTCTGTATTACCTCTTTACTGTATATTTCTGTAAATATCTGTTATATAGTTTAAATATCTGCTTGTATATTGTGCAAAGCTGTAAAGCTTCAATTCCTTAACTTCCAGCCATCTGAGTCTAGCCTGCATTTTTAGAAGGGGGAGGGGGTAACTGCTGAACCACCACACAGGCTTAAAAAAAAAAAAAAAAAAAAAAAAAAAAAGAGCCAA
>VWZI01022226.1:151856-256860 GCA_013396835.1 Psilopogon haemacephalus
AAAAAAAAAAAAGCTGAAAATACATTTTTTGTGTCTGGAACTGCTTGTAAACAGCTGGACAAGCAAAACTGCAAAAGCAACATGGCATATAATCAATCCCACCCATACCTTCAGCAAATATTGCTACCACATACTATGGTGTCAAAAATGTGATCAAAATTATCAGGAACTCAGCCAAATACTTAAAGGCCATTAGAATATGTACTCTTTAGAGTAGCCCTCTGAAAGCATTATTGAGCTCACATAGTTAGATTCTAAATAGTTTGTCCCCACTGCAACTATTGATAGCACAGCTTCCTGAATTGGGATATTTTTTGGACTCTCCTATCAGATGTGATAATGACTCCCAGCTGGTATGAATAACAGTGACCTAGCTGATGTCAATAGTGCAATATTGCTTTGCTATAGCTAATAATCTACAGCTTGAATTCAGCATATACAAATCAGATAAATTATTACTTTTCCCCAAATCATGGACATTACTTATTAAGACAAAAAGTTATTTCAGACAAGGGCTTTATTGTGAAATGTATTTTAGTATTGCATTCTTCCCAAGAGTTCCTATGTTCAAACTGGGACCCTCTAGGCTCTTGGCTGAGTACACAAATGTGTAGACTTGCTTTAATCAGGTAAGCAAAAAAAACCGTATCTAACTCTTTGAGAAAAGGGATTCACTTGAAAGCAGAAAAAACAGAAACCATACACTCCAATAAATGATGAAACAAAGTCTGAGGACCAATCTTTACATTCGAAACCAATTTTTAAATTAAAATAAATTTTTTTAAAACGGGAAAAAACAGTAACAAAACAAAAACCCAACCCAAAACTCAGAAGTGAAACATAATGAATGGGGATAGACAGCTATGCCAGTTCAGATTTGGTCCCATTTCTACATTTGCTACAAAAAGACTTATTCTATGGCATGTTATGAAGACTTCTTTATGATCTGCAGCACAAATGTGCAGTCATTTTTTTCTTTTCTTGCATACATCTTTAGCTGCTATCTTATCTGATCAACAGGGTGGAGTGCAACCAACATCCTCACCAAGTGCAACCACCTTCACCCCATGAAAACACATCTCTGAGCTGTGTTTTTGATAATAACAAGTTCAAGAGACATTTTCATATGTACAGAGATAATACTACTGTCAATGTACAAAATCTGTGTTGCTAGTAAAATTACTTACTTGCTTTTAGTTATCAAAAGTTTAGCGCAACTTAAGCATGCACATTCACATATAACTTCCACCAACATAAACACCACAGAAACATTTTGTAGAGGTATAACAAATGTTTATGAATTGTCAGCTGTTCATTGTTTGACAACACAAGCATAGCTTTAATTTTCACTAGAATAAAACAAGAATGTGTCACCTAGGAAAGGATGTACTGGAAGTTTGTGCCACTCACACAAAAACTGCACTTGGTTTACTGGATCCTCACTCGTATTTTTAAGAGCTGAGAGAAAACAGAAGAAGAAAAGATGATGCTTGATTTGGCCTATGCCCAAAGATGAAAAGACAAGAATATCGTTAAGATTGATGAAGTTTCTTCTTTCACTTGGAATTACACACAAAAAAAAAAAAAAAAAAAAAAAATTGCAGTAACATAGCAATGTAGCTTCAGTTACTGGGTTAAACAGTTCCTGGTACTTTATGGGATTCTCTTCAAATCATACATTAAGGCTATTAAACTAACATATTAGTCATATTTTCTTTGAAGAGTAGTGCTCCATGCTTAACAAAATCATATGTTAATACATTAAGGATTTTCTGATTTAAGTATTGGTATTTCATGTAAGCATGTGCTGCACTGCTTAGACTAAAAAGATAACGATTTCTGTCCTAGCAAAATGGCACTGAGCTCCAGTGGGACCTGAATCCAGAAAACCCATGGTGTTACTACTCCTGCCAACTTCATACAGAAGCTGGCTGGAGACCCTCATTCTTCCCAGCATCTTTAGATGGAAGGACAAATAATCATGTGCATGTGTGTACAAATGGCTTGCCAAGATGGTGGGCTAGCCACAAAATCAAGGTCACTAAAGACACTGCATATGGAAAGGGACATTTTCCTAGGAGCAGACCAATTACCAGTGAGCATATATAATGACTATTCATGATGTCAAAGCAGCTTGCCACACTGCTTTCATCTGCCAGGAGACAAATGTCTATACAAGAATGCTGCAGCTGTCAAGGGAATATTTGACTCAATGTATGTATCTTGGAATGAGTTCTGTAGGCAGTCTGGCCTCTGTTTTGAGTTATTTGAGTGGACAGTTCTACAAAATTACAATGTATGAGCCCACAAAAATTCAAACCATAGCCTTGATATTACAAGAATCCTAGTTGATTTCAGCTGTTACAACAGAATGAGCCAGTTATTACACACCAATGTCTTGCTGACCAAAACTAACATTTTTTTTCCTTTCTTTTCCCTCAGAACAGTTTATCCCATAATTTCTTAAAGGAAAACATATGCAGGCTGTTGAACAACAAACACACATCTAGAATTCTCTGCCTCTCAGCAATGAAATACAGAGAGACTTCTTTACTCTTAATGCATCTTAAATGGACGAAGAGCAATGGAGTCACTCAGCTCTTGTGAAAACAGCTCCAAACTGAAGCAGTTTAACAAGTTAGATAACAAAAACAACAAAACCAAACAAAACAAAAGCAATGACAACAAAAAGAACCACAAACAAACAAAATATCCCAAAACAACAGCAACAAGAACAAAAAAAAAACCAAAACCAAAAACCAGGACACCAGCCAAAAAACAAAGAGAAGCAGCTAAGGCATAAAGGCATTTAAAGAAACTAATTCTTAAAACTGTTGTTTTCAGCTAGTAGATATCAGTTTAACAATAAGATATTTCCTGCTATGAACAAAGGGCTATCAGTTTGGTCTATCATCCAGCAGTTTTACTCAGGAATTTCTAATACAGGAAGTGCCTTTATCCTATACTACCAGGTACCTAGTACAATTCTAAAAACAGTGAAGAAAAGTATAATTACCCTCCCTATTCATTCATTTCTAATTCTCTATATAAAGGAGATGCAATCATTGACCAGTGAAAATTGCAGCAGTTCCTCAGAAGCTTTTCTATTAGAAAATCTTCTGATCACCTGGGCTGACTACCAAGACCAGATGCAGAATTCTGATCCCCAAGCTACCATAAGAGATGGCAGTTTTCTCCCCTCCAAAGCAAGGCTGGGCCTAGAGGCAAGCATTGAAGACTTACGAAAGGCAGATCCTAAAGACAAACTAGCATTCTCTGCACTGAATCCTTTCTCATCCAGCACAAGTATCTCTCACAAATGAAGCAGTGTTACACTTTATTGCCATGAAGAGTAAGTGTTCCAATGAACTTAATTTAGTATTTGGGAGAGTGCACATACAATTGATACATTTTGGTTCACCATATGGAATGAAACATTTGTTACAGGTTTGCATACCACTGTTGACCACGGCTGCATGACATTTTCCCCTGGAAGAACATGAAGTGAAGCTAGAAAATTTAATGACTGGGCTCTGGCTATACAACTGGAACACTAAAAAAATGGCAAGCTAGCCTTGCCTTGTTTGTAGGGAATAGACGATAGAGGGAGAAACATAAAATTTCAGGTTAAAGAGGGAAAGATGTAGGTAGGACTTCTAGTGGCCCCTAGAACTTGGAACTGATTCAAGGAAAGAAGCCAGAGTTGTGGTCAATGAGATGGCGTCTAGTTGGACACCTGTAACTACTGGGGTCCCACAGGGACCAGTTCTGTTCAATATATTCATCAACGACCTAGATGAAGGCACAGAGTGCACTGTCAGCAAGTTTGCTGATGACACCAAAATGTATGGAGTGGCTGACACATCAGAAGGCTGTGCTGCCATTTAGCCAGGATTGGACAGGCTGGAGGATTGGGCAGAAGAAATTTAATGAAGTTCAAGGGCAAGTGTAGAGTCTTGCACACGGGAAAGAACAACCCCAGGTATCAATATAGGCTGGGGACTGACCAGTTGGAAGGCAGCAAAGGGGAAAAGTATCTGGGGGGTCTTACTTGCTGGGAGCTTGACCATGAGCCAGCAACGCACTCTTGTGGCCAGCAGGGCCAATGCCATTCTGAGGTATATTAGAAGGGCTGTGGCTAGTAAGTCGAGAGAGGTTCTCCTGCCTCTCTACTCTGACCTGGTGAGGCACATCCGGAGTACTGTGTCCGGTTCTCAGCCCCCCAGTTCAAGAATGACATAGAACTGCTTGAGAGAGTCCAGCACAGAGACACAAAGATGATATAGGGAACGGAACATCTCTGTTACAAGAAGAGACTGAAGGAGCTGGGGCTCTTTAGCTGGGAGGAGACTGAGAGATGACCTCATCAATGTTTATAAATATGTAAAGGATGAGTGTCAGGAGGATGGCGCCACGCTCTTCCTGGCGATGATCGATGACAGGACAAGGGCCAATGGGTGGAAGTTTCATGTAAACATGAGGAGGAATTTTTTCACTATGAGGGTGACAGAACACTGGATCAAGCTGCTCAGGGGAGTTGTGGAATGTCCCTCTCTGGAGATATTCAAAACCCACCTGGATGTGTTCCTGTGTGACTTGGTATAGGTGATCCTGCTCTGCAACGAGGTTATACTGGATGAGCTTTCAAGGTCCCTTCCAGCCCCTGACATTCTGTGATCTCTGGTCCTGCTGCTTGCCACCAAGGAGAAGATGCTGCCCGCTTCTCATGCCGACCTCCCTTTGGGTAGTTGTAGAGAGCAATTAGGTCTCCCCTCAGCCTCCTTTTCCTCACACTGAACAACCCCAGCTCCCTCAGATGTTCATTGTAGCCAAGACCCTTCAAAAGCCCCATTGCCCTTCTCTGAACACACTCCAGAACCTCCCTTTTGTAGTGAGGGCCCCAGAACTCAACATGGTAAGATATGCAGCATTTAATCTTCAGTGGGAAGTGTAGTGCTTAGCCATGCAAACAAGTCATTAATGCAATGGCAACAGTAAATGTAACATGGAATGTCTGTAAAAACACAAACATACTATTTCCTCTACCTATGAGGCCAGCCATGGTATTTCAAGTGTCTTACTGAAAGACCATTTGAATAGCTCACAGTCTTTTCCATCAGGAAGATAAAGAGAGAAGAGTTATGTAATCCAGGCAAGATCAAACACACATGTGAAAGCAGAATAAAGCTAATAGGGTAGGAATAGTAACAGAAGTTGAACATACCTTTCAGCAATATAGGACAATGTATCTAGGCACAAATTACATGCACTACCTTAAACACTCATCAGGGAAAAAAATTATCAAAGATGAAGTACCTTGTTGAATCTTTGGACTTAAAAGTCATTGATGCCTTAAAACATTCAGTCAGTGCAGTGTTTCTGAAAACCCAGAATGTAATCTTTTACACATCAGAAAACACTTATTTGCAGATTCCTTCATGCTTAATATAAAGAGCAAGAACAGAACATATATCAAATATAATACTTTGTGTTTCCAGATGCAGACCAAAAGTAACTGAAGAGCTGAAGATGTAAGAGAACAGGTTTATCTATTGCTTTGATAAAAACAGGAGCGACACATTCTGTCATTGCCTTTGTGTAACTCTCCAGCTATAATCGCTATTTCAGAAAGACTGAGTTAGCAGATAGACTGCTTAATCTCCCTTTCTGTAGAACTCTGAGGCTGTGAAGAGGGTGGTCCTCGTTGCCTGAGAGAATCTTACCATACAATGCTATTTATAGTAATACTGCACACTTAAGGAGCAAAATCTTCCTCTTACATCTACATGACAAATTCTGACTGAGCTAGTCTAGTCTACCATTTGCTATGAATATATATTGCTCTTTGCAGCACACCAATAAGTTATCAGAACTACCAGAATAGCTCTTTTCTTGAGTTGTTCTTTTAAAAAATTAGCAATAGAGAATCTGCAATTTGAGTATTTGTTCCTCATTTAGTCATTATGGGTTTTTGAGCTTTTTAAAAGCACAAATGGATATGCAAAATATCACTACCTGTGGTAAATTGGAAAATTACATCAAAGAACATCTACATGAAGTAAAACTTTGTGTGATTTATACTTAAAACAGAGGAGACTATTACAAAGATGGTCTATAGTGGCATACACACTTCAGTGTTATCTGTAAATTTCCCCAAAGAAGTATGCACAACATTGTTAGTCTCAGGGGCAGAATTTGACAATGTTTTATGTACAAGCAACAGAAAGTTCTCTCATTTAACTTACCAAAATGCTAATGCTGTGAGTTCCAGAGATTCACCTAACCCATACTTTCAAATCTCACCAAAATATGAGCACCCAGTTTAAATTCAGTTTTTTAATGTCTCTCACTATCAACTCCCCAAATCACCAAATGAACTATAATTCCTTCTGCCAAGACAGGTTTTCATGATGATATCACCTTGCTCATAGAGCTCCTCCATTTTTCTCCAGGTTTCAGTTCTCAATTGCTTTTGTCTGGAACATGTGTGTCAAGCCAGTGCATTAAATAAAGATCTGAAAAAAGAAACAAAACCAGACTACTCATTAAAGTGTCCAAAAATATAGATACCAAACCACATGAAACTATTTTCCATCCATAATAGCCCCTATCATCAAAAGAGTCACATTTCCTATCCTATTATCATTATTCTACTTATTCCTGCAGTTTAAATAAATAAAACATTTCATTAACAACTAAGGTACTAAAAGCTGAACATCTGCCATAGGTTGACATCACTGTGAACAGAATGTCTGAGTCAGACATGCACTTAGTAAACTTTTAACAATAACAAGCCTCATTTAAAACAAAGGGATTTTGGTCATTAGAACTAAGACTGGACTAATGCTGAACTGCTAAAAGTCTTGAAGTTTGTGGAAGATAAATCTGTCTGGCAGTTCTATAGGTATTTTATACAACCTTGGTAGTTGAACTGGTATTTTTCCTTTCCAATGAATAAATCCACTCAATTTCCATTGAAAATTACAGCTCAATCTTTCATGCAAGTTTTTGTTTGTTTGTTTTATATAACTGTGTGGCAGCATTTGTGAGGGTTTGAGGGTTTTTAAAACTTTAAGGGAACAAAATTATACTTTACTACATCTTATGAAATGTCAGCACAATTTCAAACACAATTAAGACTTACTTCTGATTAAATTATTTGAGCAGTTACTGAAACTGGCTGTATCAGGAAAGCATTTTTTATGTGTTGTCTCATGAAAAAAAAGAAGCATTTCCAACATTGTTTTAAAAATGAGAGATTTACATGTATTAGACCCAGAGTTCCAAATCAGATCACCTAAATTTCAAAAATTACAGGTTCAGTAACTCCTTTATAAATTTGTAGACACTGCTAGACATTCAATCCATTTGCATGTAAATTCTAACTGTAGATTAAACTGCAAGCACCCTGGTGAAAGAGGTGTTGGCTTTTGCCACACTCATTAGTCTGAAACTAAACAGGAAAAAGGAAATAAATGTACGACTGATGTGTTCATTGCCTTTCTGCTTTATAATATTCCTTTCTGAGTAGTTCAAAGTTAAGAAATTTAAAATAAGAATGTACTTGTTTGCAATGAGCATTTTTTTGTTCTTCGAACAGACAACACCATTCATTTATAGCAGTGATTTCTGGAAACAGATACTTTGGCCTTTTTTTTCCTATTCATGTTTAAGAAGTGCACCAATTATTACCATACCACTGGGCTGATATATTACCTTTCTACCTCTATAAATACACATTCAATCTCAATTTAAGAGGAAAAGGTAAAATGAAATACACCATTTCCCATTTGGGTATGTTACTGCAACACTGGTAATTACAATATTTAGCTTATACAAAGAATCCAATTAGAACAGTACTGGATTTTGAACAAGAAGGTACACTACAGATATATTAAAGAAAAAAATATTTTGGATCTATCACAAAAATCATGAGGCAACTGCACTTTCTGACACCAATAGCACATTAGATTTTTAAACAACACATCTCTTTGGCCTTGGATATTAAAAAAAGCATAACCCCCACACACACTCTTCCCTGTATACTGTCTGACACCTCTTCACTGTGAACATCATTAGCCTTTGGTCTTTTATTTTAGAGAAATGTTACCAGGTATGTTCCTATCAATCTATTATGCTTCTTGAAATAAAAATTACGTCACAGTTAGAAATGCATACACTAGGTCTAAAACGCATCTACCAGATCACAGAGTGCAGACCTCCTGACTTCAGAAGGAGTCTGCAAAAGATGTGGGGTAAAGATACCTTATCTTGGAGATAAAGAGTAGAGTGGTCTTTCTTCCAGTCATCCATAAACCATCACAGCATAGCTAGAAGCAGAAGCAATATAATGTACCTTGCAATGAGCAATGGAGTTGCAAGCTCACTTTGAATTAAGATCTGCTGACTTCTGTGGCATGTTAGAAAACTTTCCATAGTTCCTGGCCAATGAAACCAGTAAACACCTCACAAACCAAGGCCTATCATTTCATCTTGATTTGTAAACGCTTTCGTATGTATACAGGGTTTTTTTTGGCTTAAAATATTTGTCCTCCTCAGGAATAGCAAGAATACTCTTAATATTGAGGACAGAAATTAGTTTAAAATCATTTATCAAAATAGGTTAAGGTTCTAGTAATTATGACACATTATAGCTGAATATTTAAAAAAACTGACTACCTTTTTATCTGTTGAGAATTATAGTGGTGAGCCTTGTAGCAAGAGACAGAAAAGTGAATACTTTGAGATGTATTCCAATAATATATTTTTAAAATAATCTTAACTCTAAAAAAGCCTAATGATTTGGAGTATCAGGATGCACTTACTTACTCACTCAAAACATTCGCAATTAGATTTGGTATTTTAAAGCATCCTTTACAGACAACCAAGCAGCAATGATGTAGTGGCAAGTCAGGGCCTGAAGTTCAAATGTCAAAACACAGCACTGCAGGAAAACTAAAATCAACATGTGAACTGCTTTCACATAGATTTTAAATGGAGGGACATTTTACACACCTGAAAGCCAACTGCATGTTGTCATGGGAGTAAGAGTTGGCAATTCATTCAAGCTCCTAGTAGGGTACTAAAAACCCGCAACCAACCAGGGTCAAAATTCACTAAAACAAACGTGGTTGTTAAGAACAAGCTGTGGCTCATAAACCCTGAAAGCACAAGTATATTTTTCAATGCTTTGCAGAGTTAATTTGATGCAATATTTGTATTTTCCCTGTTTTTTTTTTTTTTTTAATTTTCACTGCATTTAATATGTACATGATGCAATCTTTTAATTTGTTTCTTTTTTTTATTCTATTGGAATAAGGATCAATGTGCAGCAACCTTCAAAATGCTCAGAATTAGCAGACAATCTGAACTGGGTGTCATATGATTCCTCTATTCCATTGAATAAGCTTACAGAACATCTGTCCAACTCCAGCTGGGGATTTAAGATCAATTCATTTTCCTGAATGTGGCAGACTCAGAACAGTCAAAAGGAAAATAAAATTGTTTATGAATTCCATAGCCCATAAATTACATTCAGAAGTTCCTCTGGAGGTCTGATCCAAATCCCAAAGCATGTATTCTGCTCCTGCCAAACCTGCAAGATTTGCTGCCATTTCATATTGGTTTACTGTGACTGCTAGATGAGGACCAGATTTAGAAAACGCAGAATATGTTACAACCACTGCCCACATATAATACCAACTCCCAGCTTCTAGTGGGTTTACAACCTACTGATTCAAATAACAGTCCTGGAACACTGCTCTGCTGATGCCATTTTCCCCAAAAGTGGTTATGAAAACCTTTCCTAACAGTATTTTACATGGAACACTTTCTCTTAGAAAACTGTGACTGCTTTCAACAGTTCATCTCTTGCAACAGCTGGCATTCTATATAGAATCATAGAATGGTTTAGGTTGGAAGTGACCTCAAAGATCACCAAGTTCCAACTCCCTGCCACAGGCAGGGACACCTCCCACTAGAACAAGTCACTCAAGGCCTCATCCAACCTGGCCTTTAACATGTCCAGGGAGGGAGCAGCCGCAGCCTTCCTGGGCAACCCATTCCAGTATCTCACCAATAATATTGGTAATTCCATCTCAGATTCAGCCTGCATTAATGGACTATGTAACCCATCACATAATCACAGAATCCTAGGCTGGAAAGGACACCAAGTGTCATCTGGTCCAACCTTCCTAGGTGTAGTGGGTTTGCAGTGACCTGCCCCCCCACCTTTTGAAACCCTGGCTAAAACTCAGAAAAACACACTGGAAGTTAATAAATGAAGCTTTATATTTACAGCAATGCAAATATACAAGCAAATATTTACAAGATATAACAGATATTTACAGAAATATACAGTAAAAAGGGTAATACACACACACCACACCCCTCCCGGAGACCAAAATCCCCAAGAGAGGATAACCAAACTCCCCCTACCACCTTTCCCCCCTTTCCCCCAGCTTTATCTCACCACCTCTTGATGCTGCAGATAAGCTGAAGATCAGGGTGATTAGTAATAGGAGAAGAAGTTAGTCGTTTTAGTGGTTTTACTCGGAATTCAGCCAGCAAGAACAAGAGACAAAGGAAAAAGCTGCTGGAGCCAGCACAGACCCAAAGCAGACTGGCCCCGCAAGCAGACTGGCTATCTGGATGTTTTGAGAACATTTTTTAAAACAAATTTTTTTTCTCTGTCTCAGTGAAACTTGAAGTGACACTGTGTTGTTTAACTCTCTCTCAGCCAGTAGTCTAATTTCTCACTCAAATTCTCCAATTAGCTCAAACCAAGAACCAAGACACTAGGTAATGGTATAGTTGAAATGAGCTGACCCAGCACTGTCAAGCTGAATCCCCAAACTGCCCAGTGTAAGGGAACCCATCACTTCCCTTGGAAGATGATTCCAACATCCACCTTACAGTTGGAACAAAAAATTTAGTTGCACATTTAGCTGACAGGGATCCTACAGCTTTTTCTTCTTGCAGTCTTCTGAATGATTAACGTTCCTTCCAATATAAAGGTCTAACATCACAGGTATATTATTTTGGGTTAATCAATTTTCTATATGAATCAAGTATCTTTACAAAAGTGCTGTGAGCACCAACATATTTAGTAAACATAGTATAATGAAATCAGGCAATTCTGATTTAATTAAATTTCATTTATCTTTATTTAGCATTTTCATTTCTGTGGTGGTTTAGCAGNCAGACATCAAAATATCCCTAACAGAGGTTTTTAACCACCCCTACCACCTTTCCCCTCTGCCCCAATCTTATCTCACCATCTGTTGATGCAGCAGATAGGTGAAGGTACATTGGCCAGGGAAGGTACATCGGCCCTACTGGGAAGAAGTTAGTGGAATTACTGAGAACCAGCTACAGAAGGCAGAGAAAAGGAGCCATGCAATAGGCAGCCACAGCCCAAAGAGGCCTGAAGCAGTCTGTTTTATCTATATTTGGGTTACAACTCTTAAAACAATTTTTTTTTCTTTCTCAGTAGAGCTCTGATTGGAGTAGCATCATTTGTTTTCCTCTCTCAGCCTATAGCCTATTTTCTAATCCAAATCCTCCAATTAGTTCAAACCAGCACTATTTCACAGAAAAGCTGCCAGCTTTTGCACAATTGTAACTAAAGAATTTACTTTCCTAAATAAGCTTGGACAAAAATGTCTGTTATTACCAAATCTTTTCTTGGCATGGATTTCATGACCTCTCTATGATGTAAGACTGATGAGCAGAAAGTGGACACAAAACACAGGTATGAATGAAAACAGAGTTAGAATGTCCAAAGCTTAGTCCTACAAGCTTATAGCCATATTTTCAAACCAATCTGCATTTCATTTACTTTTGTTAGACTTGTGATAAGCCTCAATTTACAATAAAAAAGCTCTTACTCTAAGCATTCTTGAAACACTTGAAAAAACTTTTAGATATTGCCACTTTTTGCCTGAAAATCCTTTAAACAGCACCTTCCATCTCTGAGTGCTCTCAATCAGGGCTTTCTAAAGCACAATGCTTTCTATAAACCCCATGAGACACAGCATATATCATGCCTCCTCTGGAGGTCTACTTCACTAGTGTATATACATATAGCACTAAACACAGAAATCAACCGTATCTCTTTCACATGAGTACAGATCATAACAACAAAAATGGTCACAAAAGGTGATCCAATAGGGGTTAAACCCAAGCAGCCAACTATTATTCTACTTGCAATCCTATGACTCTTGCAGGTAATTATCCTCACCGACAGATCAGTGAACTGCATGTGAATCGTTTCCTGAGCCATCATGGTTTACAAATCATCAAGTTAAAGCAAGCTGAAGCCAGCATTGATTTAGGTCACTATTTTAGATAAGTGGTGGTTCAGGAAGACCTTTATAAATTTTCAGACATCTTCACATCAGTAGAAGAAAGATGAAGAAGTAGGGAAGACAGGTGAGGGTATAAAAAACCCAAACACCAAACCCAATGAAACACAAAAAAAAACCCCACAAATGACAACAACAAAAATGGTGTGGCAGAAAACTTAGCAGACAGTTGTAATACTCCTTATTTTGTCTCAGTATATATATATATATATATGAGCAAAAAGAACTCTGACCTGAATGTATCTCATGAACTGACATTCTGTTTATCCTAGTTCAAGGATTCACTCACACATTGACAGCATTTGTGTAGTTCTTTCTCTCAGATGTATTTTTATTCCCTTGTTTCACGTGTTTCTGCTAGCAGCAATATGTAAGTGGAGCATTTCTGTCAGTGCCTACTTTAATCACTCCACTGGTTAAGAAAATAAAAGCAAATTACAGTACCAAAAGGAATCAGCAAAAATTACTTCCTGGATGTGAGTCAAGTTTTCTTCTCATCAACATTCAGCACTAGTGCCATAGCAAGCCAAAGGAAAAAAAGGAAAGCAAGCAAAACATAAGGAAAAAGGCAGACAGGAAGAAACATATTTTGCTTAATGAAGTCAGCGCTTGAAGCATTATGAAAGTATCCTTGCAGTGACCTGTACTTGCACAGGACAGACAAAAGGAGATTTGAATTAGTTTTGCATTGTTCTGTACCTGCACGGGAAGTTAAGGGCTACATTTCCAGAAAAAATGGAGCCAAAGATGTACATACATATATCTTAGTCTTTAACTGATAGTTTTTTTCTCTTAATCTTGCAACATACCCAAGCAAAAAGCCACTACAGAGCACACAGCTGCTTTAGTATTCCATCCAATTAATTCTGAAAAAATTGTACTTCACAAAAGCCATTAATTTCTTCATTAAAGTTTATTTATTAGTAAGAGGAACAGGGTGAAGGAAGAAGCAAAATGAGGGTTGTCAGGACACTAAATAACCGTCAGATAACATCTGACAGATCAAGTATTCCTTGATTATCAGCATAAACACTATCTCCACTAGTGTCACTATTTTAGATTACTGATTTAGTCTTCCTTTACTTCACTTTCATTGCTATAGATATAAAAGAAGCAGCAAAAGCATAAAAAAAAAAAATCAGGTAATCAGGTACTCCTTTCCTATGACCCCTTGCAAAAATTAATTGGTGTCATTATTGTAGCTCTTCGCTTATCTAACAAGGGAGTAACAAGTAAGTTAAAAGTGTGTAAGTCTAATTCAATCTTTTAAAACCTTGTAGAAACTTCTAGTATTTTCCACAAAGTATATTGCATCAGACAGACAAAACCAAAGGGAGTAATTCAGAGGTTTAAAAACTTATTTGACATACAAGTAAGTTTGAGAAAGGGCTCAAATTCCTGGAGATATACCAGACCACAGAAGAAATTAGATATCTGTGTCACCCTGTTACAAATAATTCACTGTGAAGTTCATGAATTCTTGTTTCATAGGTTTCAGGTGTTTTCAGTAAAATATAAAACTCATGTAGTGGTTCCTCAAATCAATTTAACAATTACATCTACCTTTAAAAAACTTACCTGGATCTCTTCAAATATTTGCAACAAGGCAAAAGTCTGTGCTCTCAACTGTGTGCCTGTCAACTTCGTAGAGAACAAAGAGAACAAGAAAACTGCAATGTGAAAATACTCAGTTTCTCTCCACAGAGGAGATGCTCAAGTCCCCCAGTCATCCTCACAGCTCTCCACTGGATTCCTTCCAGCAGGTTCCTGTCTCTCTTGAACTGGGGAGCCCAAAACTGGATACAGTATTGCAGGTATGGTCTCAGCAGGGCAAAGCAGAGGGGGAGCAGAACCTCCCTAGATCTGCTGGCCACACTTTTTCTGATGCACTCCAGGATGCCATTGGCTCTCTTGGCCACAAGGACACATTGCTGCCCCATGCCAAACTTGGTGTCCTCCAGGACCCTAAAGTAAAGAATGGTTTAGGTCAGAAGAGACCTTAAAGATCATCCAGTTCCAACATCCTTGCCACAGGCAGGAACACCTTCTGCTAGTCCAGTTTGCCTCATCCAGCCTGGCCTTGAATACTTCCAGGGAGGGAACATCCATAACCACTCCTTTCCATTGTCTCTCCACCCTCATTGGAAAGAATTTCTTCCTGATCTCCAGGCTAAATCTGCCCTACTCAAGCTTCAATCCTTTCCTTCTTGTTCTATCACCACAAGCCCCTGTAAAAAGTCCCTTCCTGGACATATCAGACTGACTATGAGGAGAGACCGAAAGAGTTGGCACTGTTCAGTCTGGAGAAGAGGAGGCTCCCAGGTGATGTTATTGTGGCCTTCCAGGATCTGAAGGGGGCCTACAAAAAAGCTGGGGAGGGACTTTTGAGGATATCAGGTAGTGACAAGCCTAGGGGGAATGGAGCAAAGCTGGAGGTGGGGAGATTCAGTCTGGACATGAGGAGGAAGTTCTTCACCATGAGAGTGGTCAGAGCCTGGAAATAGTTGACCAGGGAAATGGTTGGGGCCCCATCCCAGGAGATGTTTAACGGCAGGCTGGATGAGGCTCTGGCCAGGCTGATCTAAGGCAGGGTGTCCCTGCCCATGGCAGGAGGGTTGGAACTAGGTGATCTTTGCGGTCCCTTCCAACCCTGACTGATTCTATGATTCTATTATTCTAATAAAAGCAGAGTTTGGTTTCTGTGATCTATCTGCACTACACCTCATCTTTCAGGAATTAATCCATCTTTGGCAGACACAATAAACGAGCTATAGATAGAGACTCCTACCAAGATATTCAACACCAAGATTTTACATGACTCCAAGCAGGCTATTTTTGTGTTCTCATAGCCATAATCACCATGCCACAGTTTGGTAGTTATCCAGACGTATTCTCGCTTCACACTACTCTCTCCAATAGCTTTCTGGAGAAGAGATTCATAGGAATACATCAATGGGAAATACCTAAACAAACAAAATCAGATGAGAATTGACAGCAATGGATTATGAGGGACATATTTTATCCTTCTTTGCTTTCTGTTTTGCTGTCAGAGTTGCCTTAGTCAATTTTCATTCCCTAATAGTAAAAAAATGGGAACTGATAGATCTCTGGGCTGGAAAAATACATAAAATGCTAGAATACTGACACTGATTAGAAATAAATCTACCCAAATCAAATATCAACAGCACTGAACAGTAAAAAACTGACTTCATCAGGCTCTTTCAGCAAAGAGAAAATGCATACTTCATGGAAAATTAGTATATGGTGCTTGCTTTTCATACAGGAGTAAAACATTTACAGATTAAAATAAGAAACAAAAAACAACTTATTTACTTTTCAGAATGCCTATCCTGAAGCCTCTGATATCAAGCCCCGGTAGCTTCAAGTTATTACTGCATCATACAACCCTCAAACTGAGCCATGGCACAGGTGCAATCCATGTAATGTCAAGCTCAGCAGTAACCAAAACAATGGAATTCTACACAAGGGTTACTGAACAGGCATACAGAGATTTTCATAAACACTGTACTGTAACTTTCATTGTGTAGGTATTCACTGGATGTGTATTCTGCATGTCAAGAGGACGGAAGGAGGAGGAGACTCAGCAGGAAAAGCAACCAGCAGGAGGACTGTCAGATAAAGAACTGGTTAACAGCAAGGAGGATGATGTTTCTACTTCTCTTTCCTGTTAGTTGTTTTTCCTGCCATGAGCCCCTCACCCTTATTCACATGCTTCCCACACAGTATTTTCTACAGATTGTTGGAGGAAATGCTCAGCCAGTTCCAGTCACCTACCAAAGCCACTCTGAGATGACGATTAGTAAAGACCCCAGTGCTACAAACAATAGACGTCATGCAAATGACTACAGCACTAAGGGCAGAAGGGCCCCGGTGCAGCTGTGGCAGCAACAGGGTCTTCAGCCACTGCTGAATCTAAACAAAAGTCTCCAGCTCAAAGAATAGTGCAATTTGTATCGGCTGTTAACTTTCTCTTTCCTGCCAAATATAACATTGCTTTCTACATCAAATGCTATATGCATGTTAGGAAATTAACAAATGTGCACGGTCATCCAGACTGACAGACAAACGAAACAAATGAAAACACAATTACTTTCCAGTCATCCTTAGAACCTCCTATACCTAAACTGGATACCGAACACCCATCGAAGTCTCTCACACACGTTTTAACAAGATGCATGCAAACACAAAAACTTAGAAAAGTCCTGGCTTGCTTAACATGCAAGTAGGTTCTCCTAAATGCTTATTATTTCTGCTTATTCCTGATCTTGGAAAGAAAGCCAATGACACCTCTTTAATCCTCCTCAGTACTTCAATTAAAGTAAGAGGTAATATGGGCTGATATCACACACACACACATATACACACACTTGAGGCATTCTATTGATCAAAATGAGACAACCTCATTTAATGAACTACAAAATATAAAGTACTGAATTTCTGATTTATCTTGATTTATCTCCTTCATGGATTTTAGAGTGATGAAACAGTAATACTGTATTTCTACAATTTCACCAGATGCATAAGTATTTTATGTAGTTTTTATGTTTGAAAAGACAAAACTAAAACTTCTAAACTTTCTTCTCCATAGCCACTAATTATGATTTATATGTGGCTTAATTTCTGAGTCACAGCCCCATAACTTCTTTTACACCAAAATAAGTCAAGCAAATCAACTTATATTTTAAAAATAGCTCTTTCAAAATCTTAATGAATGTTTAAGAATTTTAGATTAGTGCAACACTACTACAGTGCAAATAACATATATGCAATTATTACACTATTCAGATACCAAATAGATCTTGTTAAAGAATTACATAACTAGCACAGAAAAGTTACTATGCTTTTTCATAACAATCTCTTCTCTTTTAATAAGCTAGTATTGGTGCCAAACAAACAAGGTTGTAACTATTGTGTCTGTTTCTGGCTGAATGGACATTTCTAAGCACAGAATGAATGGAGTTCATTTAGAGGTCTTGCAAATGGACTCACACTCTTTTCATGCATAATGGATTTCAGTAAGAACAGTTAGGACAAACAACTTTTTTTTTTTTTTTTTTTAAGCATTTAACCCTTTTAAGTTAAAGGGAGAGTGGAAGAAGGAAAATTCAAAACAGTTTTCTCATTGTTCCTCATTAAGTGATGGGTCACACACTTGTTTCACAAATCAGTCCGAAAGGAATTATCTCAATTTCTGCGCCTAAAATCAAACTATAATAGTTCTGATGCACAATGTAATAATTAAAATGAAGGCATAACAACGATGCAATACTGTCACTTTGTAGGCCAACTTAG
This sequence comes from Psilopogon haemacephalus, assembly GCA_013396835.1. NCBI lineage: Eukaryota > Metazoa > Chordata > Aves > Piciformes > Megalaimidae > Psilopogon > Psilopogon haemacephalus. The sequence goes on from VWZI01022226.1 coordinate 169,535, forward strand.
AAACCCGTTGTTCATGATTAAGTTAATTATGCCACTAATGTGACAGTTTCTAGACTTCAGAAATCACAATTTTCTTGTGTTTACTCATGTGATTAAATGTCATCATTCTGCATCTGTGAATTGTAACAAAAAGAGGAGTGACTTAAATTTCTGGGGTTTCTACATTTTAAGTTCGGACAACATTATCTGAACACATTAACATTCTTAACATGTCTGGATTTTCTCTTTGTTCAGACATAATTCTCAGTGATATCTATGTTTATAGACAAAATCCAATTTCATATGTGTTGGAAGGCACAAGGATATTGTAGTGGGTACATCTATATGGGTCAGAGGACACAAATCTGTTGAAAATCAGGCTTAACTGATTGAGTTTCTTTGTCATGATTACTCATCACTTTCTTGATATCCTGAAGAAGACTGATATCCAAACTGGGATGAGAAACATGTTCTAGTAATCCATAAAAATTTCTAGACATTATTAGGAAAGCAGCATCCTGTTCACACTGCAATTGCTACAGGGGAAACAAACAAAACCAACCAGCAACCCCTTCCAACAAGACAAAAATCAACAAGATATCCCCCTCCTTTGAAACACAGTTTACTACAGCTAACAAATCAAAACACTAATCTGCCTCTCCTAGATTTTACATGCCATCTCAGCTGACTCTCAGCCTCATTAAACTTTCTTCTCTCCTTCACAAAAGCTGTAGAACTACAGACAGAGATCCAAAGCACCAAGTTTTTCAGAAGAGAATCAGGGTCTACTTTCTCTCCCTTTGTGCAGGAGTTTGACTTCATGGTCTTTGTGAAATGTGAAAGTATAATTTCTCTGAATAGACAGAAATATTCTGCATCATTAATAACTTTGAATACTTAAAATTATTGGAATCACTTAGATTAGAAGAGTTCCTGTTAACAAAAGGACAGTCAGGATATTTAGAGATCATATCTGAGATTAATGATCTTTTGACATCAGTACTCAGGTAGGACTCATACTATGTAACCAGTGCTTTTGCCAGGACTGAAGCAGCACACAGTTTTATCTAAAACTTGGTCCCTTAAGGCCATTGAAGCTGTTTAAAAGTTGCAGGAACAACTGTGCTATAACTTAGGTGCCAAATGAGGCTACTGTGCACAAACATAGTGCAATGTGATCTACAGAAGTTGAAATATGGACATGAATTCACTTGTCCAAACCTCGGAGGACAGTGAGGACCACCCTGCCAGCATCAAAGTAAGGAACAGGTACTTACATACTACACCACCACACTGGTGTAAGAACATCAACCAGAGAATTCCTGATAGAGGTCTTTGTTGCATTTACATACAGTACAGCTGTAATGCCATAAAATGTAGGTATGTGGTATTTTAATGTTACTAAATAACATCACTGTGCTGACAAAACAGCAGTTAGGTCTAAGATTATACCATGAAGTTTCTTTTGCCTCTATAAAAGCCATCCAAATTGTGGATCTCACTTCCCACCCTATGCTCCCCGCAATCTTCCCCCCCNGAAAAAAGCTTTAATTTGGCAATGTTCTCATTTATTTTGCAAAATATGATCCATTGCTTAGTGAAAAGAGATCTCTCTGGGACTGTTTTTCTCCTGCATGACTCAGAACAAAAGGATAAAAGTTCAATAATAATAAGAAAAGTAGGCAAGCAAGATTTTAAAATGTGATTGTATTTGGGCAACTCTACACAGCACCAAGGAACAGAAAGCAGGAATACAGCCTTGCTGCAATGCAAAAGAGTAAGAGAGAGCCCTTACATGTTCATTATGTATCCAGGGAAAGAGAAGCCAGAACTGCTAAATTTCTCTCTTCCTGAGAGGAAGGAAGAAATGGCAATGGGCCATTGTTGACAGAAGCACTCTATTCCCTCCATCTCAAAGAGGCTCTGGCCATAAAGGATATTCAGATCATCTATGTAAAGTGACCATACATCTCTAGTCACTGACCTACAATTTTGTAGTCAGAACATTAGAAAAGGAGATACTAAATCATCTTCTCAGAATGTATTGCTTATGTGGAAGTAGCATCTATCACCAGTGGCATGTTATGCTATTTAACTAATTCACTAATGTATTTCTGACAACAAAAATATATTATCAGTAAAAAAAATGCATTTTTTTTTCTGTAGGAGTAAAGAGATTTACACTGGAAAGAGACAGCTATTTGTACACAAGTATGTTTATCATACAGAACTCCTGGGTTAAATTTGTGGGAAGGACAAGTCTAGAAAGTGATCTATACATTTGAAAGCCAATTATGAACATGTAACTCATGTAGCAATTTCATAAGCAGGGCGGCAGCACACACTTATTTAAATGCCTTTACAGACAGGCTGCCCAATCTTGAAGTCTTTTCTTTCACTCCACACTTTCCCACCACCCTGAGAACTATTTCTCATTAACAACCAAATTGGTTTCAGATGCTCTGCTATAAGATGTTACCTTAGAAACCATTTGGTAAAAGACTGTGGCTTCCTCCATAGAAATTTCAAGCAGTGAAAAGGCAGATTTTCTGGCATAAATCAAATCCAATTTCTAGGGTTCACTAAACCTTTTCTTCTCAGAATAACGTTTTGTGACTAGATCTTAGTAGTTAATAGTGTACAAAGAATTGCTGATGTGAACCAGTTTTAAATTATTTTCATTCTATTCCTTTTGTTAACTGAAATTATATCCAGTACTTGTCATACCTTCTAGAATTGTTAACTTAGTAACAAATAAGAATACATACTAAGCACAGCAAATAGACTGAAAAAGAAGTATAATAAACTTATTTTTCTTCTCTTTAATACATCTCCTTAAACTATTCTATCTGATAAAGATCACATTAATTGTTTAACAACATTACACACTTGGAAATACTCCACAATAAATGGGAGACCTTTGACAATATTTTCCTCCTCCTAACAACTTCCACAAAAAACAGTCATTGAAATAAGAGACCATAACATCCTACTTAAATACAGAGTATCAAAAATAATTCCTGCTGTAAAAGTTTGACTTAAAAATAAATTACATCAAGAATTTACAATTAAGCATAATCAGCACACAATTAAGCAGAGGGACAGCAATTTAAAAGGATATAGTTTACCATGAGACAAAAAATTCAAAATAATTTAGCATGTTGTAAAGATGATATTACAGGGAGAAATACAGACAATTTCAATTTATAGTGATTTTTAGCTTAGAGGATGAAAATATATGTACAGTAACTCATCACTTTAAGATCCTAATTCAAGATGACATTCAAGCTGATGGCTAACTTTTGGCATCATGACAGTACCCTTTACACCTACCAGACTTGCAGAATAAGTGCAATTGTAAACTCTGTCAAGATCCTACTCCTGCAGTATCATGTAATACGGCAACGTCTGAGACTTGCAGTGTCCCATTGCTAATTAATTGCATTCATGAGTTCAAAGGACAGCAGCAACTAAGCTACTCATAGTGCAAACTAAATCTGAACAATAAAGAAGGTTTCTGGTCAAATGCCTTTTTTTCCCCTTCCCCAAATCATCTAAGAATTTTAAATGCATTTTCTGAAGGTTTCCAAGACAAACCTGGTATCTCGCACATGGCACATACAACCTTAGAAAAGTACATATTAGAATGCAAAGCACTTCCTTCCATTCAGGCACTGAGCCTGGAGAACAGACCTCACAATTACAAAACATGTAAATGCACAGAATGGCTTTTCCCTTGCTCTCCCCTCTCCTTCCTCATTCCTGTAAAAAGTATTTTATATCACACTTCGTGCTGGAGGAACCCAGTTTAAACATTTGAAGAAAGTTTAGGAATCCATACCTCCCTCCTCCTCATTTGCAGGCATAACGAACTGCTGCAGTTTAGGTTACATCACCATACAGCACTGCTGAAACTATGCTAGGGACCTCTGGCAGAGAAGAAATATACTGACTAAAATCTACTACAAGAAGGTTCAAAGTCAGCTTCCCTCCCTCCACCAAGCTTGGTATCATTTTTCTACGTTACTGAAATAAGACAAAAGTTAAATATAATGCAGATTTCTTCTCTCTTCATTTTGATTGCAAACAATTTCTTAATCTAATGGGCAATTAAGCTTGTAACATTTAAAAGTATTAATAGCAGCAGGGAATTTAAAATCATACACAAAGTGCCCCTGCTTATACTTTGTAATGGTTTTAATTATTGAACACTGATAGAAACATAAATTCATTACTTAGACTTAGCTTTCTTTCTCATGCTAGATTCTGTTTGGTAATCATCCTGTTGCTGATGTGATGCAGATGATTTTTAAATGCCCATCACTATCTTTCTGTTAATAAATCACAGGTCATATATTGAAACACAAATAAGATAAAAGCCCCAGCTAAAATATAAAAAGCAGACCTCAGATTTGTAGGTGTACAAAGACAGCAGAGACAAAGCAACAATTTCCCACAAAAAGAAAAATATTTCTTTACTGTGCATACACTCTGACATAAGTAAAAATTGAACAAGCATCTTGCCCTAAATGCATTTACTACTACTCTTTAAAACACCATTAGTACAGCATTCAGTCCTTTTTAAGGAACAAAACACCACCAAACTGGAAGAAGGTAAAGTTAGAAGAAGCAAGGAAGGTATAAACTCAGGAGGTTTACTCAGGTTAGTAGAGGGTACAGGTTTGATCCACAGTCTACACAGCTGCCTGGGACAGGGCTGCATTTTGAACAGGAGAGAAATTAAATATCTGGAGGCTCTCAAAGCTCAAGTACAGCTTCTCAAGATAAGATCTACTGAAAAAGTAGATGAATTGAGACAGAAAGATTTATAGATGTGGCATTTTGTTCATTACAAGAGGCTATTATGGCAACTTGGTAACCATGGGTGAGAAGTACAGAATAAAACAAAAACAAAAAAAGGCTGAAACATAAAACAAAGGGAAGAAATAAACAGCTGATTCTTATTAGAGGGAAAGATTAATAGGGTGGAGTGCCATAGGTCTTGGTATCAGGACCATTGTTACATAAATTTCCTTAAGAACTGAAGAACAAAAGCCCATGAATTAAAAAAAAAAAAAAAAAAAAAAAAAAAAAAAAAACCAAAAAAAAAAAAAAAAAAAAAAAAAAAAAAAAAAAAAAAAAAAAACCCAGAAAAAAAAGAATGTTAAAGTAGTTCAATTGAGCATTAAGTTTCAAGTAATATGTAGTATTTTGATGGAAAAAAAAAAAAAAAAGCCCAACACATGATGCAAGGAGAGTAGAGCAATCTGACTGTTTTCTCCTAGAAACATCCCACTTGCTGTGAAAAGGACTGAGAACAAGACAAGAAGTGTTGTACGACTGCAATGCAAATGATGCAATGTCTCCAGGAATGCAGTCAGTGCAGTCAGTAAAAACTTTTACTATGTCTTCACTTAGATAAAGCTACATACGAATATCAGGGACCTTATCTAAGAAACACTCATGCACAAGGATTTTAATGGTTTCCCTTGATCATGCAGGATTCTCTGTGTATCTGTGTGCATTGTTTTACTTTGTTAGTAGTGCAACAAACTGAGAAATACAGCAGATGTGGAATTTAAGCAAGATAGTAGCGCTATAAGCTAACTGACGTAACAGTATTTATTTGGATTGGTTTTTATTCCTCTCAGGCTTTGACAATTGGACTAGAAGTTGCTAGAGCATTAAGTGTCTGTTTTCCGAGTTACAGCATAACAGCACTGTCCATTCTCGAACGGTCTCCATAAAGAACATCATTACTACTAATAAAATGCTTGTTGGGTGTGACATGGATAAGGCACAAAACACTTTATTATGTCATCTAGCAATCGTCTGTCCTCAAACCCCAGGCAAGCCCCAAACAAGCCTGCAATTAATTTTATAGTTTAATAGGCAGGGATCACTAGAGAATTTTTTGTCTCATTACACTTTTATTAGTTCTAGTTACCACAACCATTACATAGAAAGCAACTTTACACAAATACATTCTATTTATTTTGGTATCACCAGCACATTTTCTCAGTAATCACTAGCCTCTCCACCGTCTCCTCCTCCCCAAAATTTTCATTATTACTGTCCCTAAAAACCCCAACCAACCAAAAAAACCTCAAAGAAACACACCTCTACACTACCTCTTCCAATGGGAATATTACTACCAAATCAAAGGGATGAAGACAGTGTCATTAGAGACAGCCAGAACAAACCTTAAGAGATGTCTATAACAGATGTTCTGGGGACCTAATCTAATCAAATTATATACATATGTATATATGTACACACTTATATATATATATATATATATATGTACACACTTTAAAAAAATAAAAAAGCATTCAGAAAGTGTATTTGTAAAGCTCATGAGTCAAATACTTTTTACCACTAAGAGACTTTATCAAGTTTCCCTCGTATCACAAATCCCTCCACAAAGAGTGATGTCATGCTGAATTTAACCATTCAGCACATGGCCTTGAAAAAACATTCTAATATTAGAGTTGTGGGAAGAAAAGCTTTTGTGCTACCCTTTAGAGGGCAGGGAGTTTATCCATCCAACTTGAAATTAGAAAATAAGAAGTGGGGGGGGGGAATTAAAAAAACAAGTGACAACTTTCTACGTGGGGCTTTCCTATTTAGCAGAAGCAAGGATGCACAGAACAAACTGTATGCATCTTTCTTCCAAAGCCTGAAGAGACAACATTGTATTTATCATTCTGGCAAGCAATTAATTTTGGAGGACACTGTTTTAGATAAGTACCAAGTATCCTCCAATTAAATCAAGACAATATAAAAATTTCTAATTCTCTACTATAGTGCAAAGACTCTCAAAGTATGCAACTCTTGGATACACGTAACTCCTGTGAAAAGTGTAACTGCATCAGCTTCAAAACAATGTAATTTTTTATTAGTTATTTGCCCTATACTTCTAAAATACCAATAAAATGTTGCAAATATGGAAAGAAAATAGAGTTATCTTATTAGCAAGACAGAAAATGTATGTAGAAGATGTTTTCTAAAGCAATCTAAAGCAATTATGAGGTAATTTACTCTCTGGGGAATAGCTGTTCACTTGTATCAAGTATTAGAGGCAAAATGCCAACTCATTTTAGACTTAACCCTACTCTGGCTGAAAGCAGCCATTGTAATTAAAATTATCATTAACCATAAACAAGCCCAACCATCTGTAGAGGAATAACACTGGCTAACACAACTGTAAGAATCCAACTGCAAGACATACAAAGTTTATAATCATAAACAACATGCAGATTGTTTTAAAAGTAAAACTTACATTACACAGCACATTTCTAAGACCAAGGTAAGTTGACTGATAATAATGATTAGGCATCCCAGGAAAGTCAGCTTGTTTTACCACTGCTGGCTGACTTGTCTTCCTGCTGGACACAAGATTTTTACACACTATGAACATGCATTCATACAGTCACAATTTTGGATATACAGAGTCTGGCATGTTATTCCAAGTAATCTTTCAGATTGATCATGAACTTTGTTCACTACATAGTCTGGTGTACAAAGTGGTCTTTCTCACAAGATTTTAAATGGAAATGTAATCTCTTCACTAAGAACAATCTGTGTGAGCAAATGCAGAGCATCAAAAAGAGAATGGCAGCCTAATGAAAAACCATTTAACTTCCTTCCTTCCTGTCTCCCCTTTTGCATCAAAACTTGACCAACTTACTGAACTCTGCCTATACAAATTTGGAAGGTCAAAGCAGTTGTGATTTGGAAACCCCAAAAAAAAAAAAAAAAGAAAGAAAGAAAACCCACTAAAAAACTACCACTACCACTTCTTGACCAGAAAGAACAGATGTTTTTGATAGAATGCTAACTTCCCATTGCACTCTCATGTAACATGTTCCGCATGAGAAATACATCATACATCTCCTGCTCCAGCTCTCAGCTGCTACAAAAGCTGCTTTATCACTTGGAAATAATTTACATACCTATCTGAGCTGCCTTCCAGTTGACATGATTGGATAGCTGCAACCATTTTGACCATAGCATATTTATCTCTATAAAGCTTTTAGAAAGATTATGTAGCAACAGAGGCAACATACATATCTGTCCTTTCAGACAATTTTTTATAGGTAATCATTATGTCTGCATGTTTAAAGGGGCAAGAAATTATAAAGAAACAACCAAATCTTAAACCTTGCTGAAAACGGCCTTTCAGAAAAGGCATCCTCATTGAAGAAAGTTCTCTACTTAACAGCAGAGCTTTTGGGGTTTTGGTCTGGTTTGGCTTTGGTGCTGCAAACATTAGTTAATGCAGTAAGGCTGTAACAAAAAAATAAGCCATTAATTTTTATGAGTACAAAAGTGGCAAAACCTACCATAAAGATCCCATTGTGTTAGGCTGTGTATCATGGTATTTACAACTTGACCACAAATGCTAGTGCAGTCTTCAGCTACTCTCATACCATACCCCAGCCCAAATATTTCTTAAATTAGAGTGGTTAATAACATTTTATAGATTTTTATTTTTTTTTTAATCTCTTGGCTAATGTTACCAAGTTGCTAAGACCTTTTATCTAATATGTGCAGATCAAATAATGACTTTGGGTACTGCAAACTCTATCTGTTTATTAAGGCTTCTGGATGAGAAAACAGCCCTATTAAATCAAAGGCCCACTCCTAGTAACTTAGGCAGCTTCTTATGCTCTGAAACCCACATCTTACAATTTACTCTCCTTTACACTAATGAAAAATCCTAAAAAATTGCTCTTAGGTCAGTACATGCTCATAGGATAAAGATGAAAAGAGCACAAGGATCATTTGTTTTACAGCTTAGCTTGGTAACTTGTGTGACTGATTAACTCCAGCACCACTAAGCGCGCTAAGTGCTTTTGATTTGTATGTTTATGTAAAATAATGAAAAACGTGGGAAGTTGATTTGACCCTTGATAATATGATGTCAAGAAAGACTGATTGGGAGTGGCATCAATGCTTTAGAATATGTTATTAATATGTTATTCAAGAGCTAAATTAACAAGAAATACAACCTAATTAATGTCTATAATATAAAAAGACAATTAAAAAAACAAAACCAAAAGATGTGGTCAAGTATGCAATGGTGCTGGTCTCTTCTCAGAGGTAAACAGTGATAGAACAAGTGGCAACAGCCTCAAGCTGCAGCAGGGTAGGTGTAGACAGGACATTAGAAAAGAAATTTTCACAGGAAGAGTGGTCAGGCATTGGAATGGGCTGTCCAGGGAGGTGGTTGAGTCACCAATCCTGGATGTGCTTAGAGGTCATTTGGATGTGGTGCTTGGGGATATGGCTTAGGGGTGAACTTTGTAGAGTAGGGTAATCAGTTAGAATTGGTGATTCTGAAAGACTTTTCCAACCTGAATGTTTCTGTGATTTTGTATGTGTGGTATGTATTTCCCTTCTTGTGGCTCATCTTCCAGGCACTCTGCAACACCTATTCTTGAAGAGTAAACATACCCTCTGTTACAGGTACAGCATAGACACCACAGAATCACTGGTATAACCCTCCTTTGTTCATACAGTCCTATGCTGACTTGGAAAAATGGCTTTCAATTATTTAATAGTTTGGGTCTTTTGAACTGTTACCAAATACACCAATTAGATGAATTTGGAGTAAAAAATAGTATAACCCTGATATTAATACATACAACTAAGAGCAACATTCTGCTGCAAGCCAATCTTGAGTTTACACCATATAAAGAAAGCAAAAAAGAAAAGCCCTTTCTCCTTTTCTGAAAGAGCTGAGGGGAAACAAATGCTTTGCTTGCCTTGTATAAAAAAAAAATAAATACTTCAAATTTCATAGGCATATTCATGCCCAAGTTCTCATTGAATAAGTGTACTCCACTTAGCCCATAGTCTTGTTTCTAGGACTGAATGTGATTGCTCTTTTGAAGTACCACTAACAGTAACTCGGATGACTAACATGGTCTTTTTCCCATGTTCACGTTTTAGAAAACAAATTCAAGAGTTGGTTAACTCTAGAGCAGAACTTCTCACTGTACAAATGACAATAAAATGTAAACTACCAAAAATCCATTTCCCTCTGCGTTATTCTTATTTTCAGACAGATGTTTTTCTCTGGAAAAGATAGTAACAATGTCATACAAATTTGTTTAAGAAATAGACAAAGTCATGTGCTTGTTAAACTTCAATATAATGTCACCAAACCCCGGTTTTCAGTAAGAAAATAATATTAAGAAAAAACCCAAACCACAGCCTCCCCAGTTTCTGACAGCCTGTCAAGGTTTAACAGCATTTTAATTTTCTCAGCACACGCATGGGACACGTAGTCTTGCAAGCACAAAGCAGAGGCCTTTTGACTCGCAGGGTGTTGAAATTGCTACAGAGGTTTTGGGCTGCAACAGGTGCAGCTGACAAAAAAATCCAGAAACTTCCAAAAAGATTAAGCCAGGCTAGAAAGTTTGCTTTAAAAAACAAAACAAAACCAAACCCCACCACTTCTGCTCTCAGTCCTCGTAAGTAAAAATACACCACCAAGCCACTAATTAATACCTCGGGGAAATGGCACAAGAGATTCGTACTCCAAATCAGAAGAGCACCTGCTCGCCATCTTGCCTTGCATTTGGGGCCCCACAAGGTCCCGTTTAACAGAGCCATGAAGATTCACCCAGTAATAACCAAGCCTCTGGAAGAGAGCAAGCATAGCTGAGCCAAACTCTGAGGAGCGGATTAGGCCTGACGTGGCGATGACCACCAGCGGCTCACAACGGTTTTGAGAAGAGCCAGGCCTGCCGCGGGCCACCGGCACTTACCGAGCCCCAGCACCGGGATGCTCCGGCCGGTGGCGAGCACGAGCGTGGGGCAGCCGCACTCCCCGGCCCCCCGCGAGCCGAGGCCATGCCTAACGGCCTCTGCGCGCGCCCGCCTTGCCGCGAGGACTACGGCTCCCGGCAGTCCCTACGCCGCCGGTGCCGCAAAGTGCGGAGTAAGCGTGGCCACTCGCGACAGCGCGGCCGGCGGGAAGCGGGCGGGAGGTGAGCTGCAGGACTGCTGGAGGCAGCGTGCGGGGCTGGGGGTGTCCTGGCCTGAAGGGGCGGGGAGACGTGGGGCGAGGTCTCGGCGGCCGGCAGAGACGGTGACGTTGGCGTTGTTCTATGGCATTGCGTGGTGTGGGGTGCTCCAACTGACTCTTTTTTCTCTCCTGTGGTAGGTCTAGCTGCGGCGGCACTGGCCGCTCTTTGACACCGCTCTCACGAGCATGTTGTATCTGGTCGGGTTGGGCTTGGGAGATGCCAAGGACATCACAGTGAAAGGGCTGGAGACGGTGAGGCGATGTCAGAGAGTGTACCTGGAGGCCTACACGTCCATCCTCACTGTGGGCAAGGAAGCGCTGGTAGGTGTGGCCGCCGCAGTTGCATAGCGCCCTGACGCCAAGGAGTGAGGAGGGTGCTGGGCCGGAGGGTCGGTGACGGCAGCTAGGGAAATGGACGGGGCGGTTCTTGGGGGAAAAAGCACGCACGAGACCTTCACAGGCTATATTTTATGGAAGAATTCGTTTCGCTGCTGTGAGAAGCCTAGAATGAAAGCGAAATTTCCCTTCCCACAAGCATTGGTGCTAATTTTCGTCTCAAACTCTGACATCATGAAATCTGAGATCCTGAAAGACCGAGTGATTTGTTTAGAACAGTGTCTGATCTCGTTAAAAACAAACAAAAAGTAATCAAAAGGCAAAGCGGAAAAATACGTGGTTTGGAACCTTGAACCTCTGATTCTGGCTGAGGTATTATGGTCTGCTTGCTGAGAATAGTAAAATGACTGTCATGCAGTTCGGTGTTGCCTCGTGGCAATGCCAACGGTTTGAGACATCCAGATTCAGTCAGAGATGGGCTATTGAGCAGTGTGTTTTGGGCTTTGTTGATCTAAGCCTTTTAGAAACTTTGATGTCTCTAGGAAGGTATCATTGGGAAAAGCAATCAGTTAAAACAAACTAAAAGATGATGTCTTACCTGAAACTTAGTGGTGATAGTGCAGTTTACATGCAAGTAACAATGCTGAATGAAAAATTTAGTCATCTGAAAGTCAGCCACTTCTGAGTAACATGAAAAGCTGTGGGAAAGCTGTCAAGAGATACAGAACAAATTCTTACCTGCAGGGATTTTCTAGGCATCCTCCCGTGCTGAGGCTTTTAAAATCAGATTGTAAAATTTGAATTATGTGATCTGCTTAGTTTATCTTGTTGGCCTAAAATGTACATTAAAAGCTATTTGATGTCAACCATCTAAATTGGCCCTCAATTCAGTGAAATAACTCTTTGTATCCAGTCATGTTCTAGTAAGTCTACAGTTAATTTTTTTTTGTCAGGAGAATGCTTCTCTGAAAGCATACAAATAGATTCTTGTAGATGACAGCAAGCTGAATGGTGTGCTTCTGAGAATGCACCTTTGTGCACTGTAGTGTGTATTTGCTTACTGTACTGGACTAAAGTTAGTTTGGTCCAATGATAGACCCACCAAAATGGATGCAGAATTTGTAGTGTGTTGTCAGCACCAAGTGATTTGCTTTATAGATTGGCTGCTGTCATGCTGGACCAGTTTCTAATGCACATCTAGTGGAAGACACTTAAAACAAATGGGGTGTCAACATTTGTTGTTAATTTCAGTATAGACCTCAGCAGTACAACAGGATGGCTGTCAACCATTCTGAATCACAGATACAAGATTTACTTATACATGTATTTGGTCTCCTTTCTATCAAATCTGTAGGTTGCAGTCTTTCAGAAGGAAAATAAAATCCTAGTTTTACAGAGGTGGATAAACTTATCAAAGAATGGTGAGCAAGTCATCTTTAGAAAAGGGAACTGAGGCCAATATTAGAGATCCCATATCTAGGATTCTAACTATGGGATGGATTTTTATGGAAGCTTCTCTACAAGTATGAAGATTCTCTTGTCAATTCACTATTCTTTGCAGGTGTACCTGTCACTGAAGTCACAGGAGAAGTCAGAGGAGAATCTTTCTGGACTGTAACTGACTTAACAGTCTCATCAGTTAATGTTTGTAGTACCATCCACATTTTCTAAATACTGTTTAGATCTTGCCTTTTTTTGTCTATGCCCTGGGAAAAACCCATTATGTAATCACGTCGCAAGCATGTGAAATATATGGGGACACATGATTTACATGTGCTCAGGGTGATCAAACATCATGTTCTAGAACTAGCTAAAGTTTTGTTACATATGTTTTATTCTGGCAATAAAGGCATTTAAAACATACCAAGAGACATGATGATTACTGAGCTTATGAAGAAAAGCGAGGGACATGATCAGATACTTGCTTATCTGCATAGATAGTAAATTATTTCTTGCAGAGAGCTGAAGATGGAGGACTAATATTAAATCATTCCTTAAGTGAAATAAAACTGAATAATAGGTTGTGGTACACCTAGCATTGCCTTTCTGTCTTGGTTCAATGTCAGTGTTACAACTGAGCTATTGCCTTATAGCAGGGTAACAAATTAACTAGACCTGGAGTCCACCCAGGTACCTTACCTATGCAGGAGTGATTGAGCTACTTTTGGAGCAGCTCCTTAACTGACACAAAAGGCGTAAAAAACACAAGTCAATATCAGAGTAATGTGCTTGACTAATTTTTTTTCAGCTTCGGAGATGCTTTATGGGAAGCTCAGGTGCTTCTGCAAGGGGAGGCAGGGTTCTTTAAGACATGGATTAGACTTCTGGGGAGAACAATAAAGTTGGTTTTCTCCAGTGTCCATTGCCTGTGTTCCTGAGGGAGCAGCCAGAAAGATGCCCAATCCAAAGTGTCTTATTTTGGTGTTTCTTACTAATTTCAATTTCTAGGAAGAGTTTTATGGGAAAGAATTGATTTTGGCTGACCGAGAAACAGTGGAACAAGAAGCAGACAGCATTTTAAAGGAAGCTGATGTTTGTGATGTCGCATTTCTTGTAGTTGGTGATCCTTTTGGGTAAGGCAAAGCAACTTCTTGATTATTGCTGTAGCTTGATCACTCTCTTTTTGCAAGAGAAAGGGGCCATGCTCCATAACTGTAATTCTTTATTAAGAAGCTGATTTTCAGGCATGAAACACTTTTTATGTCTTTGTATATTTTAAAATTGCATTAAAAATGTAGGCATGATTGTCTACACTTTATCTTGCTTTGGAGTTTCCTTGCCTGGATATCCCTTATAGGTAGGAGTATTGATCCACCAGAACGTATAAAGCTTTCCTTCAGCAGTCACTTGTAATTTCATTCTCCATGCTAGCTTTAATCTTCCAGGTTTTGCCTGCTAACAGAATAAATTCTAGGCCATCATGTAATTCAGAAGCATGCTGTGTTTTGACATATGTTATTTTACTTTCTATTTGTACTTACAAACTGTAGCTTTTATGCTCAGTCATTTTAGAATGAATGCAGGTTGTTGGTTGTATAATGCTCCTGTTTTGTTGTATGATAGTTTTAAAAATTCTTTAGGGCATTATAAATATCTTCTTATATTGGTTTATTAAACCCTTTTGTTTCCACTTTTTACTCCTGCTGAAGCGTGTAGACTTTTCCTATCACTGAAAGTATCCTCTTCTGTCTTTTCAGTCAGACATCATCAATCTGTAATGTCAAGCCATACAGAAGAGCTTTTAAGTCTCCAACTGGTGATTCAAGATTATACCACAGTGTTAAGGGGCACAAGAAAAATGGAATCACTGGGCACCCTATTTGTGAGGGAGAAAATAGAGTTTGTGAAAAAGAGGAGCAGTGTGCCCATCTGTCAAAAGCAGAAAATTTATGTAAATACAGGTTGAAAGGAAACTGACAAGAGAATGTGTAATGTAATAATTAGTACTTATGGGCAGATGATACTACATTTCAGAAATACTAATTATACTTTCAACACATGCTAATATTCAATTCAGGATTCATGCTGAACATGGAACCATTTACCTATACCCTTGTGCTGACACCCAGTGACTGATCGAGTACACAGATTAAATAAACCACAACACACATCTGTTGACATGTAATTTCTGCTTGTAAGCAGTATCTTGATCTTCCTCAGTAATTATTACTTTCAGTGTCAAAATACTTCCATTCTGATTAACACAGTACATCACTGCAGAGAACTACCTTTTTTTTCTTTTAATGACTTGCTTCTTTCTAAATGTTTACTTTCTTAGTTCTTGATCTTGCAGCTGGAATTGCTCCTGAGCCTACATGGAGCCCTGAGGATTTTGGGTTTCATGAGGTTACTTGAAAAGGGTACTGAATATTTCTGTCCTAAGAGAAGATAGCATTATCCAAGTGCTCATGAACGTGCTTTTGCTTTTAGTTACAGTCATTTTTGGCAGATCTGTTAGTTGAACATAATGGCTGGAGCATATTTGAGTTAATGAAGCCAGCTGATCCCCTGCTCAGTGTTAGTGTAACAACAGAATCCTCCAGTTCTCCTTGTCCTGTTTGTGAAGAGAATAATACAAGCACATAAACGAGTCCCCTCTCAGAACATTCTTAAATCACCTCTGCTTAACAAAGTCATGACCATAGTTTGTTTACTAGCCAAAGTGCTGGTTTAGTTTATTGCATTCTCCTAGGTCTGGGAGCCTTTATGTATCAGGGTCTGTGATCTCCCAAATTCAGATTCAGAATTCCTCTATTTTCCTTTGCTGTAGTCAAACTGATTTATTTTTTCATTATTGATCCTTACAGCTTTGCCAGCTGCTGCCACATTTGTTATACAGTCTAAAGCACCTGATCTGTTCATTGGTGCTAGTCAGGCATGTGATGTCAAAATCGTAAGACTTCTGTTACTCTTAGGGTAACTGAAGCAGGCCAGGGTGAAAGCAGTCTTCCCATTTTATTACTCTGATCACCATATGCTGTTTTGTTCTTGCTTCCTTCTTTGGAATGACGAGACAAATGTGTACATCTCAGGAATGAGATGGCTAAGGCCATTGTTCAGGTTTGATAAATTTAGGCAAGGAGTAGGTGCATCTTAATATTTCACATGGAAAATGGAGTGCCCAGTGTATATGCAAGCCAGATAAGTACGTACACATTGTTGTGGTTCAAAGAGTTGCTGAAATTGAACTTATTTCTAAGCTTAACTAGAATTTTCTCATTTCAGAATAAACCTGATTAGTCAAACCTAAGCATTGCTAATTTGCATATATTATATATATATTATAGACGTTGATTTAGTTTATCTCAGTCTCTTCAAAGTTCCTGTTTGTGTTGCTTTCCTGGCATGCGCTGGTACAGACAGGGGAAGGCCTGGCTGTGCAGCAACTAAAGAACTACTGAAGTTTTATGCCAAACAGAGCTGACTTTTGCAGTTCAACAGATGTCCACAGACACCCGCAGAAAACAAAGGATAAAGGAACTTTCCTTTTCAAGTACTTGCCAAAGCCTTTAAAAAGTGGCAATTGTATTGGTGCTATTAGTTCAATGATGTCAGAAAACGGCAAAGAACTGTAGCTGTTACGGGTTTCTAGAAACCTGCTCCCCAGATCACCATTTCACTACACTCAGAACTTGGAAGCAAAAATGGAATTGTATTTACAAAAGAAACCAACTGTAAGAATATAAAAGGCAATAACAAAGATATAAAGTATATTTACATATATATGTACAGCTTAACAACAGCACAAGCACCCCTATACCTTAATTCAGATATTTTATCCCCTCCTCGGGACAAAGGACCCCAAAGGCTAATACCATCATGCATGCTCCCTTTCTACCTGCTACTGTGTCCCACAGAACCCAAAACGGAGAAGCTGCAAGGTCAGAGGGAGGAAAGCACAGCCTGAAAGTCAAATGGAACAGAGAGAAAAAAAAGATACAGATTATTTTCTGTGGAACAAGCTACTATTTCAGAATATATAAACTTTTTCTCAGATCAATTGAGTGAGATTAATTTTATCTTTATTATAATGTGAACTCTAAGGAGTCTGCCCCTCTCAAACTGTCCAAAACCTCTAGAAAAAGTCTGCTTAGAACTGATTTTTGTTTCAAACTGTAACAGTGACATGTTAAGGATGTCTGTATTTTCAGCTCAGGAAGATGACATGTGGAAGCCTTAGTTGTGAAGAGTTTCATTCTACCTTCAAAACAAACTACAGCACTAATAACACTTGGTCACTTTATTACTTGAATCTTTTTCATTCCTTTCTTTTTTTAACACAGGGCCACAACACACAGTGATTTAGTACTGCGTGCAGTAAAATTGGGGATTCCATACGAGGTCATTCATAATGCTTCAATAATGAATGCAGTGGGCTGCTGTGGTTTACAGGTAATGTTTTGTTTATATCTTGTTCCACTGCTGCTCAACTGGTGAATTGGTGAGCTCTTCTATCCTTTTAGAAGAGCATGTACTCTTAGGTTTGAAGATCTGCAGCAACCGTGCATTTCTTTGCAGAATTTGTTAACACTTCCCATTCAGCAAACTACATGTCAGCAAAAGCCCCTTTTGATGAGCACACGTGAAAATGAATAGTAGTGTTTCTGTTCTCTTCTCTCTAACTTCCCTCTGCCCCAAGAGACCTTGATATTCAAGGTACTTTACAGCTAAAGCTTTGCTCGTGTTGGCTTCCTTCTACTACAAATTAGGTTGATATTCTGTTAAGAAAGATGCTGCTCTTTTCATAAAAGGAACATGCAGAAGCCTGTCTAGATGCCAGGTCTCTGTGTTTGGCCACCCCCAAGCCAAAAGTGAAGCAAGCAAGTGTATTACAGACAGGAGCTGTGAGTTTGAACAGTTAAGTTTTAAGCACTGAAGGAGGAAGCATTCCTTCCTAGCTTAATATAAAAGAGCATAATTTTTAATAATCTCAACAGCTGACACCTTCAAATAAACAGACAAACTCCAATAGCCTTGTTCCGATGCTGCTCAGCAGGAGAATATGTGGTGCGTTAAGCTGTGTGTTCCTGTCTTTGATAACATCTGCATGGTTTAGAAACCTGAGAGGCATCAAGTCTGGCATTTCACTGCTGCACTGACACCTGTTCTGAGACATGAATGCTGATGCTAAAGGGAACGCAGCACAGGATTCACTTTCATTGTAATTCTTCCTATGCCGTAAGACTTGGCTAAAATTAGCTTCTAGGAAGGAAATAGGCTCCTTGATATATAAAATCTGTATGTACAGCAGGCAGATGGCAGCTGTCAGACAACTGTGCTTACTGGGGCAGGTAACACAGGAGTTGGGGCTGGGGTTCACATTTTTACCTTTTGGCTTCACAGTGGTGAAATTTGTTTCAGTTGCCAAGCTGTTGCCAAGCAGTTTCTGCCTCCCATTATCTTTCCACTGTTCTTTTATATTCAGTAGGAAGATACAAGGCTCATATTCCCAGAGAGAACAGGTGACGTAAGTTTGCTTGCCCCGCAACTCCAGTTAGGCATAAAAAGGAAGCACACAGAAATTCTAGATTAATTGGAAAAAAGGAGTAGAAAGCTAAGAGGGAATAGACTGCAAGTCGTCATCAAGTCTTTCACGTATGCAGAGTTTTGGACATTAGTTTACTATTTGTTTATTCCGCGTTGAAGGGAACTGACCACAAAGGAAATGTGATGTTACTCACTGGCATTAGTCTCCTTTTCCATTCCAGCTCAGGAAGGGGCTGCTTTCATACAAGTCAGCATTCCTGTTGTATAAAGCATTTTAGGAAATAGTGATCATATTTTGTTGCGAGACAGACTGTAAGGAGCTTTATGTTTTAACTCTTCATTGCTGCTTACAGCAGAAACAGCAAGTGAGGAGTATCTTACAAAAAATTAGCCTGTGATTTAATTAAAGTTGTGGGAGTTTATAATCTCAACAGTCTTTACACCCACAGCTGTCTCCTACAATCGATCTACTTCTGGGGTTATTGTGTTTCAAACTGCTGTCAAGTATAACAGAGATTCCTCTTTTGCTTCACCACAGAAAAGGCTTGGCTTTATTCCTGTTTTAATCTGATCATGATACAAAACCTCTTTCTTACTAGAGAAAAACAGGAAACACCTTTATACGCTATTCTGAAAGCTGTGTGCGTACTGAGCTGTAACTGCTGATTAGGCTGTCAGTAAACTGCAGCTATGGCCCAGTGTTCACAAAAGAACATGTCTCTTGTCACCAGAGCAGTGTTTCTGTGCAGCCAGCCACATTCCGAGAGCTGCAGTTTTTCTGCACAGCAGTGAATTACTGAATTCAGTAGAGTGATGGCTTGTCACCTTCCATTCATGGGTATATTTCTTGCTAAACTGTAAATGAGGCCGAATATCTTATTTTGTGATACATATGGGATTTTTACTCTCTTGCCCAGTGAAGGCTGCACAAATGCCTGTTGTATTTGTATGAAGAAATGTTGGAGGTTTTAGTTTTGAAAACTAATATTTTTTAACTTCTAGGAAGCTCCAGTAAATTGATACAATGAACCACAGGTATTGAAAGTAATACAACTCTGACTTGTTGCGGCACTCCCTCGTACACTGTTCTCATTGTGTTCCGCTGTATCAGTTTGGGGCTTTTTTTTCAAACTTAAAGAACATTTTTTCCCTCAAACACAAATGAATATGGCCAGGGGTGTGTGAGCACCTCTTCACATATTCTCTGCAGGTTCACTGCTCTTGTCTTACATGTAGGCATGTTGATCACTCTGACTCCTGTTGCACTGGGGAAAAATCACCAGGAAAAGAGTCATGCAGTTCGGTATGTGTGCACCACCAGGGAAATCAGGGCAAAGGAACAGTAGTCTCTAAAGGAGGACTGAAATTCTCAGCACTTCTAGTGGGTGGTAACAGTGAGCTAGTTCAGCTTTCCTCATCTTAAGCTGCATGGTAGTTATCATAGGATCACAGGATGTCAGGGGTTGGAAGAGACCCAAAGAGATCATTGAGTACAACCCTCCTTCCAGAGCCGGGCCATACAGTTTAGCTCAGACCACAGAGGACCACATTCAGATGAGCCTTGAAAGTCTCCAGAGGAGACTCCATAGCTTCCCTGGGGAGCCTCTTCCAGTGCTCTGTAAAAAAGTTCCCCCTTGTTTTGAGGTGGAACCTCTTGTGCACTTCAACTTACACCCATTGCTCTTTGTCCTGTCACAGGGAGCAAGAGAGAAGAGCCTGTCCCCCACCCCTGGCCAGCCCTCAGATATTTATAAATGTTTATTAAATCCCCTCTCAGTCTTCTCCAGACAAAAAAAGCCCATAGTCTCTCAGCCTCTCCTCATAAGGCATGCTCTCCAGTCCCATAATCATTCTTGTAGCCCTCTGCGGATCCTCTCCAACAGATCCCTGTCCCTCTTTGTGGTGGTTTAGGAGTTCCCAGCCCCCCCCCACCCCACTTGAAATAACCCAGACTAAAATCAGACGGCTGGAAGTTAAGGAAATGAAGCTTTATATTACAGCTTTGCACAATATACAAGCAGATATTTACAATATATAGCAGATATTTAGAGATATATACAGTTAAAAGGTAATACAGAAACACCACACCCTTCCCAGAGATCAGAGTCTCTAAGAGGGGTTTTTCAACCACCCTACCACCTTCCCCCGCTTCCCAATTTTGGCCAGGGGATTAGCAACAGGAAAGTAGTTAGTGAAGTTACGCAGATCCAGATAGGAAGGCAGGGAGAGAGAGATGCAGCAGCAACCACGGTGCAAAGCAGTCTGTCTTATCTTTGTTTTGATTCTAACTTTGTACCATTTCAGTAAACAAATGAGTGAAGGATACACTGGAATGTTTTCCTTTCTCAGCCTATAGTCTCATTTCTCATTTACATCCTCCAGTTAGTTCAAACCAGCACATTCAAACTGAGGAGCCCAGTATTCAAGATGAGGTCTCTCCAGGGCACAGTAGAGGGGGAGGAGAACCTCCCTTGATCTGCTGGACACACTTTCTTAATACACCCCAGGATCCCATTGGCCTTCTTGGCCACAAGGGCACATTGCTGTACCATTGATAACTTGTTATCCACCAGTACTGTCAGGTCCCTCTCCACAGGTCTGCTCTCCAGCAGGTCACCTCCCAACCTGTACTGATGCAGTTTATTATTCCTTTCCAGGTGCAGGACTCTGCATTTGTCCTTACTGAACCTCATTTGGTTCCTCTGTGCCCAGCTCTCCAGTTAATGTAGCTTTGGAAAGTGTTATGGTTCTAGGATAAGGGCTTACCTCTGTTTCTACCACTGCCCAGCTACCCTATGAGCAAGACATTGCCTTGGAACTATCCAGCTGGGATTCAGCACTGCCTGACTTCCATGTCTTTGTCTGTACCCACACTTAGTTTTTCAGATTAGGGCTTATTGGTGAGGATTTATCCAGAGAATAAAGAGGCAGAACACTCACAGGGTCTCTACAAATTTTTCATTTTTTCCTAGTCTGCATGACATCTGGATTAGTTTGAGAAGATCACTGGCCAGAGTACTGGTTTCTCTCTGATCTCATTCTAGTAATATATCTTTGAGGTAGCAGTATGGATGGTTAGACACATGAGGAAGATTCTGCATCATACAGACTTGTGATGCACATAAAGGAATGATGCATTACTGTGAAAAAGGCACAAAACTGGAGGCAGGCCATGGACTGAAACAGGCCACGTTTCTGGAAGAGTAGTGTTGTTAGTTTAGAAAGCATTTATTTTGTATTTTGATAGGGCATCTGGGAAAAAAAAAACACAAACAAACCAAAAAACTGTTACGACAAAGACCTGCCTTTATTTTGAGACATACCCACTTTCCACCTGAATAGCTTCAGAACAAACATCTTGCATGTCCTCTTGTTTCTTTCAGTGATTTGTCTATCTGATTTTTTTTGGCTTGCAATCCAGTTAGTTCTTGTAAGACAAATCAGTCATGAAATAATTTTGTCTTTTCACTATTAGCAGGTCACTTAAAGGCAAAAACTGTACTTACTGTGTTATTTTTGAGTCTTTACTGAACAGGTGCCTAAATTTCCAGCATCAATTAGAATAATATTTCTAGATAAGATAGCTGAAAAATGCTATCATTACTGACTGTGCTCATAGTCAAATAGAAAACCTGTAGTAGCTGCAGGAGCAGAACCTTGTTGGTTCCACCCTCTTTTTGTGCCCCAGTCTTCAAAAACACCCTTTGTAGAGCCTCTCCTATTAGAACACAAAACGTTTCTTACTCATTGACAGTGAATAAACTGTTTACCATCACTGGTTGTTTTTCTCACTTACTACCAACTGCTGAGCCTTTTCAAAGTTGGCATTTGTTTCTTTAGCCCAGTTAAAGGTTAAATCAGTGCTAGTCACACTACTTCATTACTCACAATTGCTGTTCAACTTAGTGCCATTTGTTACCAGTAAACCTGACCCAGAAACATCCATTTCATCAGAATAGACTTTTTTTTCCCCTCCACTTAGATACGTTAATTGTAGATTAGTAACCCAAGTGACCAGAGTAGGAAGGCATCATTATTTGAATATCGCTGGGAAGAGTCTTAGGAGGTTGTTAAAGTGACATTACCTTGGAGAGAAAATCTTGTCGTGTCTGCTTGGAGATAGCTGAAATTTTTTCTGTTCGTGGAGGGTCTATTTCCTAAGAGCTGATACATGAGGCAGCCAAGACAAAAACAGGCTCTTCTCTTCAGCTGCCTCTATATGATTTGTCTCAGCTGCCTCCAAAGTACTGTAATCCTGTGGAATGAGTTTCCCTCAAGGAGGCATCCTTTTCTTCACAGTTCCTTTCTCTCTGGCATGTACTAAGGGGACTGAAGATTTTCAGGACACCTGAGCCAATCTTTTGGCTTGAAGTACAAAAGGAGTCATAGCCTGGTGTGTGTGAATAGTAAAAGTTTGAGTTTCATGTGAAGGCTTTCATGAGAGGCATTCAAAGTTTGTGGTGCTAAATAAGAGAGTAAAAGTCCAGAGCTAGGATTGTAGTTGTCTCATGTGACCAATTACAAGGAAAATTAAGTTTGACATGTTCTTGCTACCTTTTTGGTGATTATTGTACTACTTTCTAAGCTGTTCTCTGGCAACAATATATAATATAAAGAAGAGCAGGAGCACTTTAACCTGATCTATATTGTCTGGAGGGTTGTTAACTGGTTGTGGAAGACAAAGTGAAAAGTGTAATTTTAGTCTCTTTTTTGTGCATAAGTGTGCGTAGCAACACATCAAAGCTTTTATGACAAGGATATGTCTTAGTTTTACTTTGTGTGCTCATTGAGATTTATCAAGAAGTAACCTGGGATGATGTAACGTGCTCTGTGGTTTCCAAATTCCATTAAGGCATACCATTAGGAGAAAAAGCCTTTGTCAGTGTGGATGTCATCAGGCTATGCAGTATCTTCACTTGCAGAACACAGTGAGGAGCAGTTCAGTCCTGCTGCCTTGTAGACATTTGCATGTGTATATATATACAGGTGTCAGGTCTGAAAACTGTAGTGACAAGACTATTTTTTACCTTCTTTCTCTGCCACGTGTCCAGTTCTGAAGCTGTTTGAACTTTAAGGAAAGGAGGTAGGCTCCTAAGTGAAGAATTGCTTTGTCACTATTGCAGCTGATACAGCAATAATTTTGGGAAAGATGCTGTAAAAATAAATGCCTGCATTTTGAAATGTTTACTTCTTGGTTTCTCTGCAGCTGTTGCCCTACTGACCTTTAATATTATCTCACATCTTCTCTTCTGCTTGCTTTAGTACTTCACAGAGGGGATGGAGGATCTTCCCTTTTAAATTTCCTCGTTTAGTCTCTCAGCTTGTTCCTTCTTTTTGTGCCTCATATTTCTGGGTGATTAGCCACACCAGTACTTAAGTGAGGACTGTTGAGGTGAATCACTGAAGGTG
Source organism: Psilopogon haemacephalus (assembly GCA_013396835.1). Lineage (NCBI taxonomy): Eukaryota > Metazoa > Chordata > Aves > Piciformes > Megalaimidae > Psilopogon > Psilopogon haemacephalus. The sequence continues at coordinate 193,284 of VWZI01022226.1, forward strand.
TTTGCTGTCATTCAGACTGGCCGTAAACAAAGCTGCTCATACGTTTCATTGAATTTGACTTGCATGCAGGCTTTTCAAGCTGCAGTTGTGGTACAGCACTTCTTTTAAGGTTTATTCTGCCCTCTTAGCAGTCAATTCTGCATATATATATATAAGTTCATTTAGAGAAACATTAGAAATGATAACTGAAAACAGATACCTCGATACCAAAAGTTGCCAGATATTCTTTCATATTAAATAAGATAGGAAGTTATAGCTTGTTCTGAGGTAAAGAATGAAGGGGAGAACATCTCTGAGCAGTATTTTATGAGAAGCTGAAAACTCAAGCAGATAGAACATTGTGTTGGTGTAGAGAGTTCTGGCTTCCTTTCCTGACTTTAGCTATTGCATTGCAAAATTTAAGTGCACAAAGCTTTGCTTAAGCCAATTACTACTTGGGCGAGGGGTAGGAAGAGTATTTCCAAAGACTGAGGTATTTCAAAATTACCTTTTGAAATTTTTCTCTGAAGTGTTTGAGCATTAAGACAGAAGGTAAAGTTTGTTTCCAAGCTGAGAGTGTGAAATATCTGTTCAGTCATTTCACTGATCCCTTTGAAACTCTAGCACTTTTGTGCCTGAGCAGAACGTAGGCACTCTAACAAATCTGATGAGTGCAAATGTGGTGTTTTAGCTTGTGCAGAACAGATCTTGTCCACTCCTAAACCCCAGCTGCTTAATGCAGAGGGCAGCACAGAGCAGACCACTGTGAAATTTCATTTCTCTTGAAAGCAGTGCTGACAACTGTACAGCAAGATTGTTTCACTGCAAAGCGCAGAGCTCTTCATTGCCTTGTTGAATATCTTCTTAACAGTCTCAAAGTGTGATGTTACTCCTTGGTTGCATTGTAGTCCATCATGGTTAACAAGCCACGTGTTACAGCTTTATTGCAACAGCAAGCGTGATAGCTGGGATTTTAGAGCCCTGTTCAGTCTTTTGTGGTTGGTGGTAAGAATATTTTTTAAATGTCAGTGGGTTCTAGCTCTTGTGGACCTGCTGTTCTCTGTATCTGCTGAGTCCCTAGGACAGTAGTGGCATTTTTGGTGTTTACTCCTCTCTCTTCATTGAGATTAAAAGATTTAAAGAGGTAGAAATTAAAACACAGCACAGGAAACTGTATTAGGAACAAACTGAGTCTGTAAGAGGTACAGGGAGAGAGTTAAAACTGCGATTCTGATACAGTTATGTGTTGCTTCTTTACTGCAGCCTTACTGTGGTGGAAAGAAAGGTGCCTGTGTTCCCAGAAAAGTCACACTTCTGTAGAAATCAAACACAGAAAGAAATGCTCCTTCTGTAGAAGAGTTTGTAAGGTAATTGGTTACAAGTAGTCCAGGACAACAGAGGTATCACTGCTTCAGTTTCACAGCATTCAGAGATTACTGGTGCACCAGAAAGTTCCCAAAGCAGTATTTCCCCCTTTTTGTTGTGAAGTGTAAATATATATTCATTAATGCTAAGAAATCTATTCTCCAGAAGTTCAGTTAGTAGAGGAGTAAAAGTTGCAAAGACATTTCTAGGAGGTTAATAAAATATGTTTCATTCCATCTTGGAGTAGAAGCTAATTGTTGTTGTGTCCAGGTGAGAAAGGAAGTGCACTGTTGCGAGACTGTAAGTACAGCATTGTATGATAGCAATGCTCTTGGAAGATATCCTGAAGTTATTGCTACTGAATGCAGGCCATTGCAACAAAAAGGTTTTATTCTTTTTTTGACATTGAGATTTCAGCTTCAGTGCAAAATCTAGTAGACAAAGGACAGATTAAATGAACCTTACTGGCAGTGCTTGCACAGAAGGGATATCTTGCTTAACTTTTTGTTGGCAAAGATGATGGAGACTCTTTGTAATGATCAGTGGAAAAGAGAAAAATAACAATCTGAACAAATGCTGTAGGGTATAAAGCTGAACAGCCAACTTGTTTTTAGCATGTGGCAGAGTGGTTTAAAATATTTAATTCTCAGATAGTAACAGTTTGCCCATTTCTGCATGTCTTTTTCTCTGGTAAAAGTGGACATTTCTCTCCTTCAGGTTATTAGAGTGCCAAAGGGACTGGGATAAGATGTGAGGTTAATTGAGGTCACTTTCTGTTCTGAAGAGGGGCTGCTGCTCTTTGGGAAATAGCAGCAGTGGCTTTCAGGTGGCAGATGGTAAGCTGGTTGGGTTGGTACTGGACAGTGCAGCGCTTGTCAGTGACTGAAGGCATACCACCAAGAAGGATAAGGTTAACTTGCTCCCACATGCTTTAACAGCGAAAGGGAGAAATCCTTGCTGGACTATTTCTTCTTTAGCATTGCTACAAAATGGAAAGAGTTCTAGCTAGCCCCCTGAAAAACAGACAAAACAAAGCTGGCTTTATTTATTTTTCTAGAGCAGAGCCTTGAAATTGTTAACAAGTTACATCAGGAACAATTCATCTGGTTCAGCCTATATTTAGTTTACTGGAAGAACCTTTAGGTTGTGAAATATATGCTGTGTGTTCTTGTTCTTGTGCTAGGATGAAATATTGAGAAGAGGAAATGTTTTCAGTAGTATTCCAGGAATCTTTGAATAAACACTGTTCCTGTGAGCATGAATGGTTAAACCCTCAGCTTTTGGTCTCTTGAACAAAACAAATGTGTTTCAGCTTTGGTTGGAATTCTACTGTGCCAGTGTAAATGACTTAAAACCACGGCCTAATGCCACAGTAAAATAAGTATGCACAGGGGAATCCCCAGATTGCACAGACCTGCTTCTACAGAGGGTCCTGTTCTCTGTTAACAGAACACTGTCTCCTGTAGTAAGCTTGGGAAAGCAGTTTTTCCTTCCAGGTTCAGAGATAAAGTTGGGAAGTTAGTCTGGATAGCTGCTGTTTCTCTAGTGGGCTTGAGCAGACAGTATTGACAAACTGCAGTATTCACTTGGGATGGATCCATTCCAGAGCTGAACTGACCAGAACTGATGCGGTTTTACCCTTTCTCAAGTTGGTTACAAAAACTTGCAGGCCAAATACTGTTTTGGGTTACATACGGCTTTCACTCTTGCATCACTGAAATGATTGGCAAGACCATTGCTTCAAATGTCTTCTCGGAGATCAGGGACTCACAGTAACAGACAGTGGTATGGCTGAGAATAAAATCCATTTGTGTGACACAGAACCTGCTGACAATATTCTTCTTCTCATGTATGCATAAAACGTATTGCACCTATGCTCCATGTCTGCACTGTAACTTCTTTTGCATGGTACAGCTCTCATTTGGTGACTGTGCTGTGTTAATACAAATATTTCTATGCCAGTAGAATCAAAACATTGTAAGTATTATGGCATTATTAGAAGACTCCCAGCCTTAACCTAAATAAAGTGTAGTAAGCATGAATTTTCATGCTAGTTTACAAAGTTTTGCCTTTAAAAGGACTTCAGAATTACATAACAACACAAGTTAGATTGAAAGTTAGTCAATATATGTTGAAAAGGAGAGTGCAGTGCAGAGATAGATAAATTATTTCAAGGTAGTTCTTTAACGTGCTTTACTCTTTGCTGAATTAAAGATCAACAGTATTTCTATTATGAGGAAGAGAAAGTAGTTCAATAATCACAGACTGTGTTACGAATGCAAAGCAATGCACTAGAACTAGTCAAGAGATAGAAGCACAGGACAGTTTTGTGAGAAGGAAATGCAGTGTTTTGTGGAAGAGCAGCCTTAGTGCCACATAGCAATGCACCCTCCTTGCAGTATCAACCTTCTTTACAAAGCAGACTGAGAACATTGTAGTGTTGTCAATTAATCATGATTTTCTTGGCATTTTTAAAATGCTGTTCTACTTTTTTTTCCCCTTATTCTGTGTGTTATTGCATTTGGTTTGTTTTACAGTTGTACAATTTTGGAGAGACAGTTTCCATCGTTTTCTGGACAGAGACATGGAAGCCAGATAGCTTTTTCGACAAGATCAAGAGGAACAGGCAGAATGGAATGCATACACTGTGCTTACTTGGTAAGCAGCAACTACTCTGCTTCCTTAGCTACTATCTCCTGCAGTGTCCAGAAACAGTACTGATAGGCATGAGATGAGGTCTGTGAGTAAACAAATGACAGAATCATGGAATCACAGAATGGTTTGGGTTGAAAGGGACCTCCAAAGGTCATTTAGTCTAACCCCCTCTGCAGTCAGCAGGGGCATCCTCAATGAGATCAGGTTGCCCAGAGCCCTGTTGAGGCTCACCTTGAATTGGGTGGGGATGGGGCTCCAAACACCTCCCTGAGCAACCTGTTGCAGTGTTCCAGATATTCTTAGCTAGCATGTATCTTGTAAAATACACCCAAAATCAGAATGTTTATGTATACTTCAAGACAGTTCAGCTGTTGTTAGGGCTACGGCAGCTACGCTTTCTTAATTCTTCTTCAAAAGATGTACAAGAAATGCTGTCTTTGTAGAAGTCAGATAGGAGCAGGAGGCCCATATTTGATCTAAAGATCAGTGTGTTTTTAAGCTAGACCCAAGCTCAGGTTGCAATAACTAGCAGCTATCTTTTATTGGCTTAATTAGGTGAGAGCTCAGCACAATTGACTTTATGGGAATAAATTGTATCTGTAACCTAAGCTGTTTTGTAAGGTGATATTCCTTTTCCTAAATGATCACATCTAAGGATGTTTTGGCAAAAGATGACTGTCCAATGAGAAGTTGCAGTGCTGTAAAAAATCCTTGCTGATCATGGAGCTGAAATAGAATGCTATTCCCAGCTGACACCTGCTCCCAGGCTATCTGATTTTTATCCTGTCCAACCATCCTCAGCTGAAAACCACTTTCTGAGTAACTCTGCTAGCCTAGGTAACTTCTGAAATATTGTGGAACTGCCTGCATATAAACTAGCAAGACCCTTGCAAATTTGTATATATATTCATATACCTTTCTGTATCACCTTTCAGACCCAGCTGGGATCTCTCACTAAATAAATTAATACTTTGAGTAAAATCAAATTTTGTGATAACTGGAGAAATCCTGACTGGGAAACAATTAAAATGTGTAAGCATCACTACACATTGAACTTTCCAATGCCTCAAAAGTTGTTTGTTTTCAAAACTGGCTAAAAATCAGGATAGTGGTTTGTTTTAAAGATGGCTTCACAAGTGTTTTAAACAAGGATTGTGACAACTATAGTATCTTAAAACAGTATATTTTTAGATATTTGGTATTGTAGTACTTTTATGATCTCCCTGTTTCTATTTGATTTTTCTAATGTGGTAGTGAGAAAGCAAACACTTTGAAACAGTAAAATCAAATTACAAATCTCATGTTTCAGGTACAATTTGTGGTACCTGCATCTAATTGTAGATCACCTGCTGAAAACTACCAATTTCCAAATTAATGATTCCCTTAATACTATTGGTGATGCTGGTCTGTGTATTGTTTATCCAACTGAATGAGGCCACCAGATAAGCAAATGCGACATAAAAAGAGTTAGTGCCGATGGCTTTCTGAATGTAAAGTGACTTTACGGATCTGTAAGGAGTATACAGTAATAGTCTTGCAGCCTGACTTTGGTTTAGGAGCTGATCATATAACTTAAGCAATGCTTTTTAAAAAAATACTGGAGGGTATTTGAATAGAGGTAGTGCTTGACTGCCTCTTGGAGAGACTGTGGCCTGTGTCTCACAATTGGGGAAGTACAGAATCTTACCTGACTCCTTCTATATTTCTTTTTTTCCTCTTTTACCAGAAGATTGTGCTAAATTTTGACTGGGACGGGAAGGAAATGTTAACAGAAGGCAGGTTTCTGCACAGCAGTGATGTAATGGCTATCAAGCAGTTGCACTGCTGTACGATGTTAGACCACGATGTCCTCAGCATTTAAGAACAGTCCCAATACCCTGGTGTGCTTAAATGTGCTGGCATTTTCCTGTCATGTGTTAAATGTAACTGCTAGTGGTGTTTTTTAGTCATCTGTGAAATTTGCCCTATCTTTGGGTAAAATCACATGCATACAATCCCAGCACTCCATGATTAATCCACACATGAAACAGAACATAATTATACCTAAAGTGCTGTCATGAAATGTACAGAATCTGCTAACTCAAGTACACTTTGCCTACAAAAAAAACTAAGCAGGCTGCTTGTAGGGAATTTATGTTATAATATGTTTTGTTCTACAGATATTAAAGTGAAGGAGCAGTCTCTGGAGAATCTAATGAAGTGAGTCACCATTTTGAAAATACATAGAAATAAAGTATGTCTACAAAGGGATTTTTTGTACAAAGGTGCTTTGCCCATATTCTAATACTGAACTTACCTGCCTTCTCCTCTTGTACTTCTCACTGGCCACATTCTTTTATTTCTTACAAGGAGTGGCACTGTTTTGTTCATTACAAAAAGGACTTGGCTTTATTTTCAGTAATGGAATGAAGTTGCTTAGTTTTTTTGTTTTTTTCCACCTGTTTCTATGAGAAGCAGTAAGTCACAATGGGGTGAGTTTTCTGCTTAGCAAGTGAAGTGTTACTTTACTGCTGTTCTACCCCATGTTGAAATAGATTTCATAGCTGAAACAGCATTCTGAATGTATTCCTTCTTACACTGACTAGAAATAGTTCAAAGTACTGAATACATATCACATTTTTAAGCAGTTAAATGAACTTAGGAGCATTTTGTATGAACTGCCTTCCAAAAGGCCCCTGCTGCATCTCAAGTCATCTCTCTGCAGGCTGCCTGTTTTGCCAGTGGTGAATATAAATGGTTACTTCATACGCATGCCACAGCCCTGGTCTAAATTAACATTGGTGAAGTCTCAGTGGCATTGAGGTTTGTTTTTTCTGGAGTTGAAAAAAAAAAAAAAAAAGTTTGAGTGAATCCAGTTGGCAAAGAAAGCTGCATTTCATTTAAGAATTTATTTCTAGTCTGTAATCATCTGTCTGCAGGGCATTTGACAGAAAAGCAGGACTTTGCCCTTGAATTAGTGTAATGCATCTTTCAGGAATAGCTGCAAAACCTGCATATTGCTTCCAGCAGATGAATTTGCTTTTAAGACTCTGCCAGCTGAAGGCCCTGCTGTTTCACAGGTGTGGTTAGGAGAATACAAAGAGACTTCTGTCTTCCTTAAAAGTTTCACTCTTGTCTGAAAGGCCAATTCTGAAAGCATGGACTTTCTTAAACAAGTTCAAGCTTGCTGGTCTAGAGGTTTCTTGAAATAAACTGCAAGAACACTAGGGATAATGAAACAGGTCCGGTGTGAAATTTCTCTACTTTGCTTTCCCCACAGAGGTAAAAAGGTTTATGAGCCACCGCGTTATATGAGTGTCAATCAAGCTGCAAAACAACTTCTTGCCATTATTCAAAACAGGAGGCTCCAAGGAGAAACAGCAGGTACTCTCTGCATTTCTCACTGCAACTACCCCTTTCACATCACAGTTGTTGATGAGCCTCTGACCTCTGTTCCCTTCTTAAACTTAGCATTCTCTTGCTCAGCAGTGGAATTGGGCTGCCTTAAACCTTAGCCTTGAGATGGATTTAGCAGAGCTTGAACATAGTGTTGTCCAGTGAGCATGAATGGACCAACGCCAGCAGCTCCTGAAGCTTTAGTCAGAGCCTCAGTTTGGTGACCCCATACTGTTTCTATCCATCTTCAACTCTGTGCTCTTTGATCCATTGAAGCTGTGGAAGATGGGAGGATTCCGAACATTGCAAATTAGCTGAGCTTCAGGAATCTCTGCTACATTTTATTTAGACTGGTGACTCTGCTTTATACAAAGAGCAGTATGAATTAACCCAGCCATGCAGAACTATGATTCTGACCTTGAATTCTTAATACTAGCCAAGAGCAAACTATGTAAGATGCTTGTGGGGACTAAGGGTGAAATTACAGCAGCTATAAAAATGACTTAGTTGTTAATCTAGCTCTGTGCCACCTTTTGAAGTTCATTCCTTCAGTACTGTTAAAATGAAGGTCCTTTCGTTTTTTCTTTGATACAGAATTCACTAGAACCAGCAGTTTCCTCAAAGTGAACACAAATCCTGAATGAATTAATGTTCTACTGCCAGTTCCTTTCCCATTCTTGCTCAAAAACATCCCTAAGTCCCAGCTTAATTTCCTTTGAAGAACAAGCTTCTTCTTGTGCTGCTCCAATGATTTATTAATTGGAGGTTGAAGAAAGCAGTATTGAGTGCTTTTTGTGTGATGACCACAAAGTCAATAAATGAAGCATTTAATCTGCTTTCAAACTTGTTTCTTACAGAAATGACTGAAAACACTATTTGTGTTGGCCTTGCACGTGTGGGTGCTGCAGACCAGAAGATTGTTTCAGGCACACTGTATCAGATGTCCACAGTGGAGTTAGGAGATCCATTGCATTCCTTGATTGTTACCGGCAGTATGCATCCTCTGGAATTGGAAATGCTGAAGCTTTTCTCTGTAGATAGTTCTAGCTTTGAAAACAATGTGTTTCAACAGATCAAAAAATAAAGTGTTATTCCATCTTCAGTTCATGAAAGGTTTTCCTGTGAGTATTTTGAGCTTGCCCAAGTGGAGTCAGAGTGCATCTTGCTTCACAAGACAACACTGTAGGTACATAGACCCATTTTACCTGAGGTAACTTAACTGCAAGCTGCACCTGTTGGTATTACCTTCTAACATGTGGAAACCCTCAGGAACCTTTGAACTTAAAAATCTTTGGTCTAATCAGTTCATTGATGTCTACATGTTGAGGATTATGGTAGTAAGTGCCCTCAGAGAACTGAAGCAGCATAGCAGGTCTCTGTCTGGCATCACATACATTGTTGTCAGTGCATTTCATGTGTTCAGTTTTGCTTTGCCGCTTTCCAGAACTTAGTTTTCACCAAAAGAAACCACCAGTGTGCAGAACCTGCTAGGTCTGTATCCATCTTTACACTTGGGAGAGTATCTCACAGACAGGTGAGAATGTTCTTATGTCTAAAGGATGAAAACCAAGTGCTCACCTTTTGGCCCATTGGTGAAACAGAGAAGAAGCTGCAGTATCTCATTTTGGAAGGCTGTGAGGTGAGCTGGGTTTCTTCATGTGTTCATGCTGGAGTCAAACCACAGAAACCACCCTTCATTTCAGCCAATTTTCAGAAAGTAAGGCTGCAAGAATCCTCAAATCAGCTAGTGGATGACTGGTGGCTATTTCAACAAGTAAGTGTTCACACTGTGTATGAAAACAAAGCAGACCTGTGTGCATGTATTTTTTTAAAACTGAAGATTTATTGGAAAGAAATTTTGATCCCATATATTTTCAGCAATACAGGACACAACATTTTATATTCAAGTAGAAAAGATTACATTAAAAATCTAATATTGCACTTGGGACAATTCATGGCTAAGCTACTAATATTAGCATTCTAGACCAAAATCATATGTAGTCTTCAGAGTTTTAGTGAGCTGCCCTGTGTTATCATTAAGATTTCTTTCCAGGTATTTGGATATACTGCACTGTTCAACTTAAGATCACTGCTAAGAACAATTCCTGTAATTTAAAGGTAAAGGCAAGCAATATGCTGTATGCTACCATAAGTGACTGGCAGTTTCCTTATGCACAATATTTCATACTTCAGCCAAAAAATACTGTAGTGATTAATTTAATTCTTGTACAAGATCCCAGCACACATGACTGGCTTCAATTCACATGGGACAGGAAAAGGCACAGCAGATGTGTAAAAGCACTTTTTCTGCCACAGTACCACACCGGTGGGAATTTTTTGTGACTCGCTGAAATAGACAAACCAACATCTGCACACAGTGAAAGATGTGGTCTACACGTGCCAGGCACAGCAGAAGCACAACTGGGCATCCTTTTCACATTACCGCAGTTTCTGGACAGTGAAGCTCCAACAGTTGCGGTCATGGCAACAAAGCCTGGATGGGGCAGAAATCCAAAAGGGAATCCTGGCAAGTTGCAAGACAGGGCTTTTCATAGGCATGTAAAGTAGGAATTAACCTCTGAGTCAGCATTAGGGATCAGAGAAATGCATTATTTAAAAGAAAAAAAAAAAAAAGCAACCCAAATCCTTCTATACTCATTCCCAGACATGCTTACAAGGACTGTGATTGTCAAGAATGATATCAAACAGCAGTCTGGTGGCTGCTGGGGAAAACAGGACTGGGCTTAACTAGTAATTACAGCTGTTGCACTGAACTGATATTTAAACATCTTGTTAGATGAGTATTGATCAGGGTTTGCACATTATAGAAACATGAAAGTTTCTGCAGCTGAAATCTGCTCTGAAAGAAAAGCCATGAACTTGAAAATGTGATTGCACAGTGAGTGCAAAGGGTGGAAAACCAGTTCAGAAGCATGCCTCTTCTATCTTGTTTACATTCTCAAAACAGATGCACTTAGAACAGTTTAAAGAGAGACACCGCTTCTTTCCTTCACCTTTAAACACAAGCTTTACTTCTTCAGGGGAAAAAAAAGGTATATTAAGAGTCACTAAGGCTCCTTTTGTTAGTAGCAGCAGCTTTGATTTTTTATGTAAAAATAGTGTCTGCAGCTGTTACTAATGATGCAATTAAACTTTCAGCAAACAGTATTACATATCAAGCAGAGTAATATATTTGGACTACCACTTTCTGCCTTAGTTTAGCAAATCACACAAGTCATGTAGCTGGCTGTAGGGGCCCTGCTGATGTAAGGAGCAAAAAATACGTCTGTGTAGAGACCTACAGGGTTAGTCTACAACGGACCAGTCTTCACTGTGCATGCTCTTCTTTACATCTGTAGACTTAGATTTATCTTCTTACTTTGCTGTAGGTCCTGTAAAAATCATGCTGTTTGCAGGCTTGGTCTTTGGGATAAAGTTCTAAGTTACTGTATCCAGTCACAGAAAAGAAACAGTGCACAAAGACAGACCAGCTATGTGAAAACATGATAAAATCATACTTTGAAAACTTGATTCAAAATTCATTACTAGATACCAGGAAGCTGAGTTTTAGCAGATGATCTGCAGCAGTTCATCCATCTCTAGATATCTTCATTCACACACATCTTTCTTCAGATAATGACATCTCCAATAAAGTATTAAAAGCAAAGTGTTAGGTGCTTGGACTCTCAGGACAAAATAAGTTGCACTTTCAGTTGCATGATCTGTACTCTGAGCAAAGTATCCCCTTGGTAGGTGAAAAACAATATAAATCAGATGTCATTCCTTTTACTGACATACTAGATGTGACTGTACCTACTGGACACATCAGCTACTGTGTCTTGTAGAATTTTGTGATGCTTATCTTTGTTTGGAAAGTCTACAATGACTTCAAGTCTGCTTTAAATATGACTGCCGTACACTATCCTGTATTATATTTAGCAAATGATACATTTCTTACTATAAAAACATAATGGCCTTAAAATTACTGAAGAAAGTGCTGCCTTGGTTAGAATACTCAGATTTGTACATACGCTTCCAACAGTTACGTAAGTCATAAGTAACAAAAAGATGTTAAAAGTTATTAAAATCAATCTTATGTAGTTCTAACCAGTTTATACACTTTTTCACTTAATTTCCCCTATTTACAAAGTTTGTAGATGTAAATCTTACAAAAACACCCAACAAAGCACCACATCACCATCAGAGAAACCCAGCTGCCACTCAGGCAGATTCTCAGCTGGAAGGAAATTGCAACACTTGTCTTTTTATTAAGAAAACTACAACAGTGGCCAAGCTCAGCAACTTGCTCAGCACTTAAGTATTTCAGAGTATTTCAGCAAGTTCAGGAATACTCAGTCTAGTCCCAGTACATGCTGGAATAGAAATTATTTTAACCAAAGCCTGCTCTTGGATCATGACACAATTACAATGATATTGCCTGGTGACTGCCTTTGAAGTGTTATGAGTTGATCTTCTCTAGCCTCAAATAGTACTAATATTAACTACAAAAACCCCATAATAAAGAAATCATGCAGTGAACAAACATGAAGCAGTCTATGTGCAATATACTACAAACCGATGTGAGGTACCCCTGCTTATATCACCACTGTATTTCCCTTTTCTGTGAGCATACATGCAAACAGTATCTCAAACTGCAATACTCAAATCTGCTCAAGAGACTCTTGCACCCTACTCTGCAGTCCATCTTTCAGATGCCAACCACAGACCTGGAAGAATATCTGCAATGTGAGATAGAGAGGGAACCTGATAGGGCATCACACAGAAGACCAGAAGAGAAATATGTGGAACAGTTCAGCCAGCTTAAAGGGCACTACATCCTCAGGAGAAGCAAACAGGATCACAAACCAGCAACAGGGATAAAGAAGGCTGTGAAGATTAGAAGAGACTGTAAAGCTTAGAAGTTTTTACTGATATTTTTTCATTACACTCAGTTGTCAGTTCCAATCACAAGAGTACACCCCCAAGTTTGTATAAAACCTACGCTCATATTCCAATATCTCATCTGTAAAACTCAGGAACCACCTACCAGTTTGGCAACGTCTGCTTTCAGCTGGGACAGATAATTTTCTTCCTAGTAGCTGGTGCAGTGCTGTGTTTTGGATTTAGTGTGAAAATAAGGTAGTTAACACACTGATGTTTTAGTTGTTGCTAAGTAGTGCTTATCCTAAGTTACAGACTTTATCAGTTTCCCATGCTCTGCCAATTAGCAGGTGCACAAGAAGCTGGGAGGCCAAGCCAGTTGACTAGAACTTGCCAAAGGGATCACCTTTAAGACCATCAAGTTTAACTATTAACCCAACACTAAGCCATATCCCTTGCAACACCTATTTAACATCTGTTAAATGCCTCCAGGGATGATGACTTCACCACTTCCATGGGCAGTCACTTCCAATGATGTTCCAAACCACAATACATCAAGCTCAGTACATAAGCTGGAGGGAGTCGGTGGCGGTGGTGGGAGGTCAAGGGTGGTAGACTGCTGCTCAGGCATCAGTCGGTGGTGAGCAACTGCACTGTGTACCACTTGCCTTTTCTTGGGTTTTATCTTCCTGTTATCTTCCTGTTTATTACAATTGTAATAATATTTTATTCCCATTACTAAGCTGCTTGACTACAAGTTTGACTTTTCCTTCCCTGATTTTTCTCCCATTTCCATCAGGGGTGGGGATGAAGAAGCGAGTGAGTAGCCGCATGGTGCTTGGTGGCTGATTGGTGTTAAACCATGACAGACAGCCATCATATCCTCATGTGAAGACATCAAAATAGGAACAGCAGAATGAATGCAAGAAACTTCTCATCTCTGTCATGAATTCAGCAACATCAGTGGCAAACAAACCATTCCTGTGAAGGATTCATCAGTACTTTAATAGTGCCTAGCTACTACTACACAGACACTATCAGCTTCAAAGGGCCTTGACTTCACTATCACCAAGGATCAGGTATACCAGAATACTGAAAAGCCATACCAGCAATATTAGCCATGATTTATGAGAAACATGCCTGTCTTCTTTATTACTCCACAAAGTTCTGTTAGTAAAACATAAATTTTTCTGTTACTAAGTTAACCACTATAGCATAGTGGAATTATCATCTCTAATAACCAACTACAGCAGATTATCTTTGAAAACATTCAAATCTGGAAGTGTAAAATGATTATAAATGCTAGAAAAACATGACAGACTAATGTTTCTGGGAAAAAAAACCCAAAAACACACTATTGCACTGAGAATTTTTTTTTCCCCCCTCACAAAACACAGTAAGATAGTCAAAAGTATCACGCTTGCCAGTCTGGAGACAGCATAATCTTAAGCAGCATGAACCATGGCCTTTATTTCCATTTCAGGGAACTGCCATTTTCAGTACTGGGAAAGGCAAAAGTTACCTTGTCAATCACTTCAATAACAAGTATTTCAATCTATTAAAATCAAGGAGATTTAAGCATTCATAAACAATTTGGGGATCTAATTGTTTCTGCCATGTAACTTAGAAGACAAAACACTTCATGTGTTGCTTCTACCATCAGCATATTCCCTCATCTACCTGTTGTTTCAGTGACTATGAGCATGAGTAGACCATGTAATGTCTCATTACTTTCAACATTATGAAGAGACTGAGAATTAGAGATTCTAACTAAAATAATTGCCATGACATATGTGCAACAAATTACCCAGCTTGTTTTGGAAGCAAGCCTCATCAGGACAGCTTTACCTTTTACATTGAGAATCTGTTCATTTGGTAAGCTGCAAGAGTAAGGGAAGTCTAACATCTACAGCTATGCAAGCACACAAACCCCCACATACATCACCAGTAAATAATCAGACTGTATACAAGATACCTGTCAAAGTAAAAAACCCCTTTGATGCTCCGTATTTATGCTGGCAAATACCTCTCCTGATATAAAAGGCACTTTGAAAACCCAATATGGTTTGGTTCATTAAGTTTGCAAAGTACAAACAATTGTACAACATACAATGATATGGAAGCATGTCAGCCATTGTGACATTAACTACAAAACAAGTTTCCAGTTGTTGGTGACACTGGTTTCATGGGAATGAGCAGTGGTTTCAGCAGCTTGACTGAAGACATGACAGTTTGCAGTACCACAACCTTAGTAGGTAAAAAAAACTCTCACAACCGTACAAGTTCAGGGGCTACAAAAAGAAAACCCAGAGTTCATAACATTCGTTCAATATTTACTCCTTGGAAGGGAACTTCATCCATAGCCCGAGGGTAGAAACATATTCAGTCAACTCCAGAACAGTGGTGGAGGCAGGCTTTGTCTTGAGAAGTACTTTTGTTGTAACATCACAGTACAGAAAACTTTGGTCCAACAGCACAGTTTCAGAAATACACTACATGGCTGCCACATCAATCTGTATGTAAAGCTGTCTTACTCCTGCCTGTGGAAAAGAAAAGGAGAGTTAAAACAGTAACTGTAAAGTCAAAACAATTTAACTGTCCTGAACACTTATCCACATCAGTGAACTACCCAGCAAAAAAACTCAGTGTCTTCTTTTCCTGTAATTTACTTCCACTTCAGCACACTGCTCACTGAGACAGTGGTAATTTGGTAACCTCCGGCCTTTGAGGGGTTGTATGAACACACAGAGGAAAGTGCACATATGTAACCACCTAGTAGCAGTTGCTTTGCTACACTGCCTTTTCTGAGCCATTCTAAGTAACTGTCACAAAAGCATTCTGAAGAGCAAGCTGCGTGAAGAGCTGTCAGTTTCAAATGTAGCTAAACACAAGGGAATAACATGGGGCTTGTCGTCTGAACCAGTTCTACACCTAGACTTTAGCAAGAAACAATGGCTGCAGTGAATTTACATGACATCATGACACCTTTACCTCAAGTTATTTCAGTGTCTGTGAATTGTACTAAAAGCATTTCTCTCCTCAAAACTCCTAAGCTTCGACTTGGTTTTATCCTCAGTATAAAACAACATTATAAAAAAAAAAAAGAAAAAGTTAATCATTTTAACCTCAGAAGCAGGCCAGCAACAATGTGAGAGTCACTGGTTACACAATGTCATCCTGAAGCACTGTGCTGAACCCTGCTGCAGATCAGGTTGTCCTCATCTATCACCAACTTGCTTTTAGCTCAACAAGTGGCAAAACCAACCATCAATTAGATTAATGAGGGCAAATATTACTGAGGAGAAAAATCTCTACTTGCTCCAACAGTTCCAACATGTATTATCACAAGTCAGGGAAAAAAAAACCAAAAAAAACTAAACAGGATAGACCTCATTCTCTGAACTCATTTCCTAGGCAGGTGGCTCCTGATACCTCCACAGCTACAGAATAGCTGAAGAGCTAACCTCTAACAACTGGACTGCCTGGAGGTTTGAGATTCCCTAGTGTCAAAGTGCAAAGTCTACATAATAAACCATGCAGACAGATTTCTACTTACTCAATCTAGAACTGTATGTGACAGAATATCTAAAAAAAGATCTCTTTTTATGACAAAAGCTTTACTTTAGAACATTTGCAACAATCCTTCTTCCCTACATCTCTAACATTATTGGTGATCTGGATGAGGGGATTGAGTCCATCATCAATAAGTTTGCAGATGGCAACAAGTTAGGAGCAGGTGTCAATCTGTTGGAGGGCAGAAGGGCCCTGCAGAGGGACCTGGACAGGNCACCTTGAGTACTGTGTCCAGTTCTGGTCCCCTCAATTTAAGAGAGATGTTGAGGTGCTGGAATGTGTCCAGAGAAGGACAACAAATCTGGTGATAGGCCTGGAGCACAGCCCTGCGAGGAGAGGCTAAGGGAGCTGGGGTTGTTTAGCCTGGAGAAGAGGTGGCACGAACTCATTACCTAAAGTGAGGTTGTAGCCAGGTGGGGGTTGGTCTCTTCTCCCAGGCAACCAGCAACAGAACAAGGGGCCCCAATCTCAAGTTGTGCTGGGGGAAGTATAGGCTGGATATTAGGAGGAAATTCTTCACAGATAGAGTGATTTGCCTTTGGAATGGGCTGCCCAGGGAGGTGGTGGAGTTGCCGTCCCTGGGAAGTGTTCAAGAAAAGACTGGATGGGGCACTTAGTGGCATTGGATAGGGCTGGATGATAGGTTGGACTGGATAATCTTGGAGGTCTCTTCCAACCTGGCCTATTCTGTTCTGTTCTATTCTATTCTATTCTTAATACGAAATAATGTATTCATTTTTACTGAGTTCTTCACGATCGACTACTTAAAAATTCCTTAATGTTTAAGGAGTTCAGACACTCAGCACACTGGAGGGTGCTTTTTGGACTCTGAGAGTCCAAAAAGTGAGTATGTGCAATGCACAAAAAAACCTCAAACAAAATAATCCAGTCTGGAATTCTTAATAAATGTTGTAAAACAGGAGGGGGCTCATCAGATGCATAAACAATTCACTAAGCCATCACAGACACAAGCTGCCAGTGCAGTAGGGAAAGAACATGCATGAAAGCACACAAGGTTTTCCCCACTGCAGAAAACATTGCGAAGAAGGTTTATGCAAATACTAATTAAACTGCTGACTGAAGCATTTTCTATTTACAGTATGAAATACACCTGATCAAAAGCCCACTTTCTTTACTGTCCAACTGACTTAGATGAGTCAGTAATTTTATGTATCCAAAATATTACCCTTTATTATTCTGTTACCTAGAGCACTGATTGTAAATGGCCATCTTTGTCTCCTGTTCAGCTACAGAACTCTCCTTTACTCAAAAGCAGAGAAAGGACATTATGGAAAGAGATAAAAGTTTTCTCAAATGTAGCTCTCTGAAGTCAGGAATAAAGCTAGGATATTTGGATCTGGATGGTCTAAAAGCACAGATGTTGCTCTAAGACAATGAAATACACAAAGACCATGGATTCTTAGGGAAATAGGAATGAATGACAAAAAATAAATCAGCAGCACTGAAAAAAGTCAGAAGGTCCAGTCTGTAGCTTAGAAGCCTTATCTTGAGGGAAGACTCCTATTTTTTTCCCCACACTTCCTCCTAAGTCCATATGGAGTTTCAACTTAATTTGGTACACCTCACAGAACTATGGCTGTTATTTCCATTACGTGGCATCAAAACCTACTGCAGAGAGTTACAGTAACTCCATTACAAAATTGTTCCATACTAGTGAGGCACAGAAGCTTTTTCTTACCAAACCCAGAAATATTTAATTTTTCTTTAAAATAATTACAATGTTACATCACATGACAGACAATTTACACTTTGAGATGTTATTTCCTCTAACGAGACGTACCTGAGTAAAAATATTGTGAGTTTGGCTTAGAATCCACTTTCCATCAGCATCAGGAGCCACTAATAATTTCAAAGTTCCTATGTAAACATCAGTGCAAAGGGTCCAGAAATGCGGATCATGTAAACTGTAAACTCCTTGCAACTGCTGCACCTAAAAACACCAGAAAATTTGAAAGGACTGTATTTCAGAAAAATGTTTGTCTGTGCTTTGGGGTGGGGTTGGTTTGTTTGTTTTATAGAAAATATTCCAGAAGCCAATGCACTTCTACTTCTAACTTCCTGTGCAAAAGGTGATGTTTCATTTGAATTCCTTATTACTATATCTCAGCAATTATAAGGAAGGTGAAGACAGACAGATTGTATGGGTATGTAATGATTTTGTATCTTGCTGTATTTCCATTCTACATATAATTTACCAAAATGACTTCTGAAAACAGTGATGTCCAAGACAGAAAAGTCAGGGTTACTCCATTTGAGAAAGCATTCCATTAGAATAGCAATTTTTGCTAATGAGGACATTTTCTCATAGAACAGTTTGTGAGAGATTCCAACTATTACCAGAAATACAGTAGTACTTCTGTAAATATTTTGTGAGGGTTTTAGTTTGCCCTGTCAAAATCCTTTTTCTTCCCCTCTGTCTGATTTTAGCAAACCCTCCATATTATTACAATCTTGTAACATCCCAAGGAAAGACAACACTCCTGCAAGTGCTCTGCATTACATCTGAAAAGGTGCTTCCATGTTCAGGTCATGACACAGTAATAGGAGAGTTAAACAGGGGTAGTGGAAAAGGCACTCAAATACATACTTTTGTAAATAAAATTGCAATGTTAGTCCACCTTGCTTTACCAAACTAGATCTTGAGGGAAACAAAAACCGAACAAAATAGAAAAACATCAGGCACTTTGTACTGCACAAAAGTACTTGAGGAAAGTCTCAATATATTTTTCTAAACCAACATGGTACATTTTAAAAGACAATCTGAGCTGAAGGTACAAGCTAGAACTGGAGAAACATCACAAAATGCCCTGATACACACAGCTGAGGCTCACTCAGTCTAAAGCCAAACTGGCCTAAGAGCTCACCCTCTGGTAGCACTGAGGCAGGGCATTTTCCAGGGAAGGAGGAGTTCGCTGCATCAAAATCCCAATGGATTCTTTTAAAAGTGGAACAATACTGGAAAGAAAAAAGGAAGTTAGCTACTACTTCACTGTCAGAATGCAGAACAAAGAGCAACATAACATGCTTCCAGTGCTCTTGAATGTTTCTTCAACTGTTTCACCAGAAGCTGAGGAAGTTGCCATGTAAATCTGGTACAGAAAATAAAAGTGTTGACAAAACTGCTGTGTTGTCTTACTACAGGCAGGATTACTTCTCCCTTATTTTCCAGCACAGACCACTGGTGGAAGACTGACAGCTTAATCACAGGATTTGTGATGAAATATTTTATTGTCTTAAAAGTGATATGACAAAACAAAAACATAGCTCAAAATCAAAACCTAATTCAACGGCAACCACTCACAACTAACCATAAAAACATGCAACAGCAATGGCTTTTGTTTTTGTGCTTGGCTTAAGGTGTGTTTTTCTTACGATTTAAGATAACAGCAGGGAGATCATAAAACAAAACTAGCTCAGACCAGTCTAGCTGTAACAAAGCTATTTTGTCAGAAACAGACAACTTAGTTGTAGTGGGTTAAGCAGTTACCAGCCCCCCCCACCTTTTATAAACCCCGGCTAAAACTCAGAAAACACTGGAAGTTAATAAATGAAGCTTTATATTTACAGCAATGCACAACATACAAGCAAATATTTACAGGATATTACAGATATTTACAGATAAAAATGATTACAGACACCACACCCCTCCCAGAGACCAAAATCCCCAAGAGAGGGTAAACAAATTCCTCCCTACCACCTTTCCCCCTTTCCCCAGCCTTATCTCACCACCTGATGATGCTGCAGATAAGCTGAAGATCGGCCAGACAGATTAGTGGCAGGAAGGAGTTAGTAGTTTTAGTGATTTTACTCTGAATTAGCCAGCAAGACCGAGAGACAAAAGGAGAGAGCGGCTGAAGCCAGCACAGACCAAAGCAGACTGCCATGCCGAAGGGTCAGAAGCCCTTTGCTAATCTCGTTTGTTTTGGGAACAGCTCTTAAAACAACTTTTTTTCCCTTTCTCAGTGAAACTCGGTGAAGTGACACAATGTGTTTAACTCTCTCTCAGCCAATAGTCCAATTTCTCACTCAAATTCTCCAATTAGCTCAAACCAACACATTAGTATATTCTTGAAGCAAACTAAGTGTAAGGTCTCATCCAAGCTCAAGGATAAAACATTTGGAAGCAATTAAAGGTATCCTTCCTGCTGAATGGTCTTGTTTAATCAGCAAACTAAGATGACTCTTAATACACTTTTAAAAATTATTATTACCTTTTTTTAATAAGACCAGGATGCCAGCAAACCTATATGCTGAAAATGACAGTAAAAATTTATACTCTTCCTAAGTATTCAGTATGGTTGATTTCTTTTTGTTTTTTAGGAGTAGTACAGCAATTTCAGCTCAGTAAAGCATCCTAAAATTTCCCAGAGGATAACGACTATCTAAAGCTCAATACTAGAGTTTCAACAGCAATCTGATTTCAAGAGCATACGTCAACTAACATACTAGACCAAAAATGATGGCCTATTTCAAACTGTGTAAGCTGAATGTCATTGTTCAACACTGGCACCATAGCTGGGGTACTCAGAGCAACAGGACAAAAAGCACCCAGAACACAATGGTAAGAAATTAATTGGGCCATCTGCTAAGGAAAACTGCAGCAGCTTTGTTTAACATTTCATGAAGTGATGTAGAACACTGCACAAACCTGCTGCATATTTGCAGACAGTGAAGAGTGCAATCTAACCATTTCCATTTCCAAAGTGAGGGTTCCATTTTTATGTGGAGGCAGTGCTGGCTGATCAACTACTCAGCTCACTGCATGGCTAATCCTCAGCCGGGGTGGAAGGGAATCAGAGGGTGTGTAACTGTTGTCTAATGAACCCCTGGAAAAAACACTACCCTAAAATTAGGTGGTGCACCAGTTATTCCAGCCAAGCTGACTGTCTAATGCACTCCACCTTATGCCCTCAAGTTGTTGCACTGCTATCAAGGAATTGGTTCCGAAATAGGAAGAAGCAATTAGAAGCAGACAAGAGTTGGCTAAGCTGGACCCATCACCAAGACAATTAAACACTCAGCAATGCAATAACTGTCAATCTGTCTAAAGGAAGCTTAATTGAAGTGTCACTTTCTACAGAGAGTGGATTACAGAAGTTTAGGGAAAAAGGTTCCCTTACCAATGGACTTAGCTCACTAAATATAATGTTCATGTCACAAGCATTAATCAAAGGGAGCTGGTGCTGCCAAAATACTCCATTGCTAAATTGATTTCAGTTTAACTTGCTATTTAAAATGCAATTTTGCTTCTTAATAAAAGCCTTGAAAGACCAACGCACAAATTCAGGATGCAAACTGAATATATTTTTGAATGGTGATTTCATCCTCATAAATTTCACAAGGGCCTTCTAACATATACATCCAAAGGCTTCAGAAAGCACAGACATACAGGCTGCATACTTTTTTTTCCAGGGAAAGGACTAAATGGATGAAGAATGTAGGAGCTTGTCACTAAGAACATATTGCTAAGAGTGGAAAAAAAAGCAACATGAGAGAAATCTAACAAAAAAATCACTGATTTGCAGAAGTTGTTCACATCAAACTTGCCGGATGTAATGGAAATGAGCTGACAAGTAGAAGATTTGGAGAAAGTGCCAATGGAAATTTAAGACTAGCAGGCTGGGCATGTTAGCCCAATTCCAAAAAAGCATTTGGTCATGAACTTGTCGGTTCCTTTAGGAACAGGATGCACATTGAGAAGAGACAGGTAAAACCCTGCTAGACAGATCTTCATTTGAAGGCACATTCAAAATGAAGATCTGCTTTGTTCTGAAAACTTTATTGCCTAAGAAAATTATCTATACAATTAACAGGGAGTGTATAAGCACCAAAGGCTGTCTCTACTCACTGGGTAACAGGCTGCAGTTTCAAGCAGCAGGTGTTGGAACCAGTAGCTCAAAATCAACTAATACACAAAAGACCTGCTACTCCTAGTATAGGTGGCTCTGAGAAAAAAAATCTCCTGTGAAGGTTTTTGGCATTAATGCTACGCAAGTTATGCTTTTACCCAAACTTTGCAAAGAAGCTAAAGTCACAGTGTTCAACTGAAACAGTGACGTCTTACAAGTCGGAAGAAGAGAGGTAGATCAGGATGTGGCTTGATACAGTAGTGAAAGTTGAAGCGTATCACAGGTCACACCTCTCTCGTCTAACTTAAACACAGGGTTGAGCTACAGAATTATCTTCTGCAAATCTGAAAAGGCTGCAGCGGTATGACATGCCTCAGAAATGCTGTTAGAGAATGGAAGTCCACGCGTACATCTCTGCATCTAAAGGGATACAACCTTACAAGGTAGACTTTTATTGTAAACCAAACTCACATGATAAACTATAAAATCCATTTTTCTGATGTCTGAGGTATTCCGCTGTTTCATGATTACTACTGAAGTACAAAACCTTTCATTAAAACCCCAAGTCACAGCAGTATGCTATTTTCTCAAACATTAGCTAAGACCCAGTATTACTTCATCACCAGGAGGCACTTGAAGTATTTGTTCCATCTCATGTGACCGCAGGAAACACTAAGAAAGATGACACTACCAAACAGGCTGAAAATGTGGTTAGAGAATTTGACCAAGCTTTCATTTTTTGGGCAGTTGGTCATTAGTGCAAAACACACTTGCTTGTCTTTGCAGCAGCTATTGCACTAGCACTTCCCCTTTTATTTACAAAAAAATAGTATTGAGGAAAATAAATAAATGTTGAGTTCTCACCAAGTAGAGTTTTTTCAAGTTTTGTTGCTAAAGCAGACACACTATTCCAGTAGTCTCTGATTACCAAGCCACCAATCTAAACCACCACACTCTTGCAAGCCAATGGAATTTCAAAGAGCTGCTAAGCTGCAGCAGAACTTGGGACATAAACATATCCTCTCCAAAGCCACATTAGCAAAAGTGGCTAATGTGTGCTAAATAAGTTATCAGCACATCACACTTTCACTTACATTGTTACAGAAGTGAAAGGTGTTCAAATAGATAAAAGCTACTGACATGAACTCAATAAAATCCTGCCACAGAATGACGTCAAACAACACAAAAGGGGACACATGGGTTAGCAGTTACCTGCCCCCCCCACCTTAATAAACCCCGGCTAAAACTCTGAAAACACTGGAAGTTAATAAACGAAGCTTTATATTTACAGCAATGCACAACATACAAGCAAATATTTACAGGATATTACAGATATTTACAGTGAAAAGGCAATACAGACACCACACCCCTCCCGGAGACCAAAATCCCCAAGAGAGGGTAACCAAACCACCCCCTACCACCTTTCCCCCCTTCCCCAGCCTTATCTCACCACCAGTTGATGCTGCAGATAAGCTGAAGATCGGTCAGAGAGATTAGTAACAGGAAGGAGTTAGTAGTTTTACTCTGAATTAGCTAAAAGACAGAGAGACAATGGAGAAAGCAGCCGCAGTGCCGAACAGACAGAAGCCCTCTGCTAATCTGGTTGTTTTGAGAACAGTTCTTAAAACAACTTTTTTTTTTCTTCCTCAGTAAAACTCGGTGAAGTGACACACTGTGTTTAACTCTTTCTCAGCCAATAGTCTAATTTCTCACTCAAATCTCCAATTAGCTCAAACCAACACAATGCTCTAAAAGAACATCCATCTGAAGCTGTCAGTCATCATCCTTCACATGCATTTAAGTGCATTTCAGGCAAAGCCACCAGCAGTTTAATCTGTTGGACTGCCTAAAAAAAAGCTTCTAAAACAACAACAAAACAACCACCCTGCAATTAGTATTTGCTCCACTGCTGTGCCAGGATGTGTCTGCCTTGAATGCAATGCAGTTTTGCTTCTGCTAACTATGATACAACTGACTACACTCAGCATTGTGATTCTGGAGACCGCTTATAGCTTTGTGGACCAATGAAATTGTGTTACAGGCTGAGGTCTGGTATCAGGTCAACAGACACATTGACAGGGAAACTTCAACATTTTCAGCACAGAACATGGACCTCAGATGTTCCTCCTAACTGTGCTAGAAGGCCTATAAACAGTTTTATTACAAAAATTTCATTATTCTTCCAACTTCTGTAAAAATGGAAAAAAACCCCCAAAACTAATTCTCATTTGCATGGTATTTTCTGACCAGCATGTCGCATGTGCTTTGCTGTACACAAATGTAGACATGGAAACAAAATTAAAATAAAAAGTGCACAGAAACTCGTGTTTTACTCAACTATTAATTGCATATTTCTTCCCCCTTGGCAACCTGCAAATTTTATTTCCCCCTTTTTGAGATTTCAGAAATAGAATTAGTTTGTAATAATTTGTTATTTATGAAATGACAGGAGACTTAAGTGAAAATACTATGCTCATATTAAAGTGGTAACTTAATAGTGATCTCTAGCACACAGTTTACTGTGGGCATATTAGTAACTGAAGCATGTTGCCTTACTCTAATGAACAGGGAGATCCACATCAGTAACTGTGTCGTCGTGCACATGCTATAAACATGCCATATATAGTGCAAGCATCAGTAGATGCAATGAATCAGGTGACATTCACCACTGCTAAGACACGAAGGTGTTCAGTCATTGGGTTGTAACTGCATTCGTGGCACTCTGCCCTTTGAAACTGCTGCCAGAAAAGCCTCAATAGCAGCATCATTGAATGAAATGCCTGTTTGTCCAGTCTAGTCCAAATAGCTTCACATTTACAGCGATCTTGTAAGTAACAACGAGGAAAGCCCAGAACTACTCAAAACGTTTTCATCAAATCTTAAAAAGGAGCAAGGAAGCCTCAGAATATAAATGGAAAAGACAGTTCTCACCAAGGGAAAAAAATAAAACCAAAACCAAAAAACAACCATGAAGTTTGCCAGCCTTGATTTTTCAAGGACAAGAGGCACATCCTGTGCCAGCAAGCTCAGCTCTGCTGCCCTGGAACCATTCTGCTCCATTTGCTGAAGTACAGTGGTTTATATAAGCATGTACTAAACACAGAGACGAAGCTTTGTAGTTTGAACTTGAAAGACTTTTTTGTAGTATTATGCAAACAGAGTAAAATTTAATATTTAAGAGCAAAAGCTATAACTGCAGAAAAGGAAAAGATAGCTCATGTAAGAATACACCAACTTAGCTGTAATAGAGCAAGCATAACATATTGCTCTTGGGAGAAAAGCAAGTCATTAGCATAACAAATAAACTTTTTCTTCTAAGCTGTCATTTGAGCTGTAGCTAGCAGCAAAAATACTACCAAATATCAATGACAGCAAAGCTTACCTTACACCTATAAGTAGTGCTATCAGCATTGAACAAATAGGATCTGCTATCATTAGACCATAGTTCTGCATCAGTATTGCAGATATGATAACACCAATACTTCCAAGCGTGTCTGCAACGATGTGTAGAAATACACCTGCAAGAGATGAATTGATATCACTACAATTGTGTACTCCTTAGGCTAAGGGAGTAGCTCACAGGCAGTTTACAGAGAAGAGTTGTGAGATTTATGGTTGTTAAATTTATGGTCAGTTTTTGGTCAAATACACAGAAAGTGATGACAGAATTTCAACATATTTAAAGTACACAGAGCACTTAATTTATTTTCTGTGCAGCAGTAAGGGTACTTCATCACATGGTTATGAGGCTAATTTTTATTTCTCCATTTAGTACCAACCTATATTACAGCAAAGAAGCTCATGTTCTCGGATGCCTAAAAGGCAAAAGACCGTGTAAGATGGAAAGGCTGCTACCAGAAACAGATCTGTAAAGATCTGAAAGATAATCCTTCTTTTTCTTGGACTGTATCTTGTAGAATTTATTTGGCAAAGGAATTCGAGGCAAATAACCTTGAGACTTAAACAATACTGCAGACATGAACAGCCTTACCCTAACTTTTATTTTGAAGAGTATCAGACTACTTTAAAAGACAAAGAAACAAGCACTTTGCGGCTAGCTCAAACTTAGGCTTTGGAGCTCTCTGCTGGCAACGAAAGGAACAATCATTCAGAAACGGCTTTAATGAACAAAGGTCTCCAGACTAAGATAATCCTTTCTCACAACAGACAACTATAAATCAATTCCTTCATGATTTTCACAAGTCCACATTTGTACTGAGTCTGCTTGGGAGAGACCTTCCGTTTCCTCCATAGCAGGCTGCATGATGCTGTGTTTTAGATCTGTGACTAAAACTGTGTTGATAATGCACTACTGTTTTAGCTATTGCCAGACTGCTTGCACAGCACCCGAAGTATTCTGTTTCTCACTACCCCAACAGCAAGCAGGCTGAAGCGGGCAAGATGCTGGAAGGGCACAATGCTAGGAAGGCACACAGCCAGGCCAGGAATATTCCACACCATGTAATATCACACACAACAATAAAACGGCTGCTCTGGGATGTTCTGGGCAGTGATCTGCTGATGGAAGGTGGTGAGCTACTGTCTTTGCATCACTTTGCAGGGTGTGTGTGTGTTTGTTTTGTCTGGGGTTTTGGTTGGTTGGTTTGGGTTTGTTTCATTGGTGGTGGAGTTTACAAGGTTTTTGGGTGTTGTTTTGAGGGGTTTTTTGGTTGATTTTTTTTTACCTTCACTTATTAAACCATCTTTTTCTCAACCTGAGAGTAGTTCTTAGGTTTTTATTCTAATTCTCTTCCTTGTCCCACTGCAGAAGTGAGTAAGCAGCTGATATGTGCTTAGCAGCCTGCCGATGCCAAACCACCATAGTACTGAAAAAATATAAATATATAAAATTGAGACTTTTTCATATGCTTCAATTAGTATGTGCCTTTCATGAAAAGGCTGACTTCCAAATGTCTTTCACTGAAGTACTGAATGCACATATATCTAATATGGTATACTATAAATTCTGGGAGAGGTTAGAAATGCCCCTTTTCAAGGACTACAAACAAGCCAGAAAATCATTCAGTAAGACACAATAGCATATACACTTGGGTATGTCAAATAACTACTTGCATAATTTCCCCCTTTAAGTTTTGAACACCTGGGGGAAAGGGGGAGGGAGGAGGAATCAAGCTCAGAAATTACATCTAAATTACCAACAATTTATTTATATGAATGTCCAGGAGATCATGGATTCTAATACTCCTTCAAGTAATTCAGAGTGAATTACCATCTGGTCTAAATCAACTATAACAGCTTCATTAAATAAATGTTTTAAGCTCAGGTACCCTTTAACAATTATATCAATCTGCATTTTCAAATGCCATTTTTCAGTTTCCAGAGCATATATTACAATTAGGCTTTTAACTATTCTTTCCTAGATTTCCATTCTTTGATTTTTTCAGCAACAGTAATAGAAGCTGAACCCCACCTTTTCGGATCTCCTTTTTAAACTGTTGACATTGCATTACCTCATTTATACTTCAGTGAGTGCCTCAAGGCCTAGCCATGCACTGTGCATGGCACTGCGCTGCTTACAGTGGAAGAGGACTTCATAAAAAAGCTATTCTAAGAAAAACTTTGCATCCTTCTAATGCTAAACCCAGAGGCATCCTCTAAATCAGATGTGTGACAAACAGTCCCAGGCAAGCAGACTATGATAAAACCAGTAAAGTTACGGTCATCATACCTTGCAAAATCTGTTTGCTTGATCCAGCCATCCCCTCAAGAGAATGGTTATCTGTGAAAACAATTGTTGGCATATTAGCCTACACAAAGCTCTCTCTAATGGTATATTCCACAATCTTTCTTTCTGAAATGTCTTGAACAGACAAACTTATACTCTACCCAATAGCTTTTACTCCAGCTAATAAATAATACAAATAAATTTGCTAAGCAGAAATATTTCACTTAAGCAATCATCTATACCTAATGTAAATAAACAGTAAGACTGGGAGAAGGGAAAACTAAGTAAAGACCCCACATCCTCTCATCTAAGCAGATTAATGCCTCTGTGGAATACATCAGTAAGATGTTTTAAGAGTTAAAGGATAGCAAATCACTTCTAGTGGAGATGTATAATAATTCATGCAAAAGTTGATTTGAATATAACATTGCACAAAACAGATAGTTTTATTCCTTATCCCACTGAGGTGGGAAGCAAACTTCCAGGAGAACACTCAGAAAACAAGCACCATTTTTAAACTAAATAGCAAGGAAGGGACAAGTAAATATTTGTATACTCTTTGTCTCCTCCTGTCTGCAACTTACCACACCATTAGCCACTCTGAATGTGAGTATTTTCAATTACATAAGATTCTAGTTTATGGCTTAGGCAGAGAGGACTGACAACTGGACTACAGTAAGACTTTAATTTGCATTGTTTCAGTGCATTGTTTAAATGTGACCACACTTCCTCTCCCACAGTGAAGACTACTGATCATGCTTTTTTTGTGGATGTCTCTTCACAAATTGACAGCCCTTATAGAAAATATTAAAGCATATCTCGTATATCAAGTATCTTTTTTCATAACCAGCTTTAAAGGAGATTACAACTGCACAAAACAGAGAAAAATCTTACATTTGAGACCACAAACCAAGTATGACTTAAAAATCCCCAAGTATCTAAAATTCATCCTTCCTAACATGTTGATCCGTAAAATTACTCAGAGGACACTAGCAAAGCAGATGAACTTCATATACTGATTGTACTGGAAGACTCAAAATGGAGCATGCAGTAACTAATTCGATTATATTGCTATAGCATACACCTGTTCCATCTTTTGGCAACACATAACACTGTAGTGAACATTAAAAAAAATGTAGGTAAAGCAAAAGCTTTAAAAAGTAACTCTGAACACACTGCAAGTGAAACACCATATACCTAAAGGAGCCACAGATCACACGGTGGTGTAGCATATCCTTCATTCAGTGAAACTACTTCCACGTATGCTTGCAACAAGCTGCCAGCACCCTCTCTTCTTTTTTCAGTAAATCATTAATAGCAAATTTAAGTCCAAATGGTCTCTGATGTTAACTAAATACTTACCATGACAATAATTTGGACCATGAGAGTGTCCGTGGCTGTGACCATGATCATGAGTATGCCCATGGGCATGTTTGTGTTCGTGGCTGTGACCATGACCTCCATGGCTGTGTCCATGGCTGAGACCACCATTAAATAGAGAATGGCTGTGTTCGTGCCCTATAAACAATAGCATTGCCAGAGTATAAATTCAAGTGTTGAAGGAAAGTACATTTTACATTTGTTTCAAAGCTACTCAAAATTAATAATGAAGATGATGAAGGGGCTGGAGCACTGCACTATGAGGAGAGGCTGAGGGACCTCGAGCTTTTCAGTCTGGTGAAGACTGAGAGGGGACCTAATCAATGTTTACAAATATATGAGGACTGGGCATCAAGAGGGAGGGGAGAGACTCTGCTCAGTTGTGCCCTGTAATAGGACAAGGGGCAACAGATATAAACCACAGCACAGGAAGTTCCACCTCAACATGAGGAAGAACTTTCCTGTAAGGGTCACAGAACATTGGAACAGGCTGCCCGGAGAGGCGGTGGAGTCTCCCTTTCTGGAAACTTTCAAGACTCATCAGGATGCATTCCTGTGTGACCTGCACTAGATTATGGTCCTGCTCTGGCAGGGAGGTTGGACTCAATCTCTGGAGGTCCCTTCCAACCCCTGACATCCTGTGATCCTGTGAAATCTATTAATCTTTTGGGTCATCCTAAGGTATGGCTTTAGATAAGAAAATTAACACAAGCTGCTTATTACCTAAATCTATGATCTTATGCCATATAAAATACATACCTGATTTGAGAAGTGGTTTTCTACATTCCCACTTCCAAGACAAGCTGTGCTACTCTTTCAGTACACATAATTAGATATGAGCACATAAAAAATTACCTACTTTAAGAAACTAGACATTTGCTATTGCTCACACATTTAAAATTCAAGCTTAAATTGCTGCTTAAAGACTAAAGACTATTTTCTTCAAACAGTCTGTATCAGTTTCTGTGTTAAGCTGAAAGAGAGCAATTCACTATGCAAGAAAAAAAACACCCAAATATTACTGTATGTATTTAGGCAAATAAATTCTGCATTTGAATTCAAAAGCCTTTAAACTGAGAAGCATCTGAAGCTGAACCATTCTCCCATACTTAGAATTTGGTTCAGACACTGTTTTGTAAAGCTTCTAGTCAAGGTCTCACATAACTCCAGCTTAATTCTGTCCAAAAGACACTCTGTAAATCTCTTCCAATAAGATGCAGAAGACTGAACACAGGAAAAAGCAGATTCTGTACTTCTAAGACTTCCAGTTAATGGACATGAGAACTGCAACAGTGACATATTGGTGCTAGTAATAATAGCACCAATTTGCTATTATTGTAAGTCAGTACAGCAACAAGTCAAATACACATTTAGTTAGAACTGCCACCAAAGACATTAAAATTTAATCCTGGGGTTCCTATTGGAGCCTTTTAAGATCCTGGAACATAGGGTACCAAGAAAGGAAACAGTACTGAAAATTATAGACATCCTACCAGAGCCGTGTGAATGCCCATGACCTCCATGCTGAAAGACAAATATTCCTATAAGATTTACTATGAATCCTAGTATAGAAACAGGAAGAAGTCTCTCATGATGCACATCAGGAGGCTCAAGAGCTCTCTAAAAAAAAAAAAAGCATAAAAAACCAACAAATCAAGAAGCAAATGTAGTTTTACAATCTCTTTGCATTACTAAAAGGTACTGAAAAAAGTGCTTGGATCCAGAAGCGTTCTCATACAGAGACAATTAGAAATTACTCAGGACTTCCAGCTTTTGGCATGGTACACAGACTACTTCTTACTCACAGCTGGAAGATGGAATTTTGTTACAGCAGTTCAGAAACTGCTGCAGAACATTCTGATAGCCTAGCTAACTTTTCTCATAAAATTTCATCATACTCTGGGACGTGACTCAACCTGATACAAAATCACTCAAGTTTGTTGTAATGTGTAGATTGCTAGAGTCATTCAAACACCTTCCAGCAATCTAAAATGCCGTTTCTTTCTTTCTCCTCAGCTAGGTGGGGATGTGGAGCAAATGAAGACCAAGAAGAAATTGTAGAATTTTTCAGAACTTCTAAAACACAGACTGATCTTATAAAATTCTTCTTGCTAATGCAAGTCTTTTCAATGACATGTTGTAGGTCTAACAATTTGCATATGAAGTGTTGAAGAGTGTAAATTACTGTTGACGCTAGAGAGAAATATTCATCATCTGGATACAGAGATGAAAGGTACAGGCAACAGCCAAAGAATGAAACTTCCAGCACATGATAATAAGTGAAGTGACAGAAGGAAAAGAAGTCACCATCCAAGCAAAGGGTATATTCAGCATGGGAACTAAGACCAGGAGGAAAAGAATGAGGTTTCAATATTAACCTTGACCCTGCCAGTAGTAGTTTTAATTTTTTCCAGTAAGTTTTGTTACTGTTTCTAGAGTTGGAGTGAAGTTTCCTTGAGCTTTCACACATTTTCAGCCCAGCATACAGATGTATTCCTGAAAGGTATTCCCATATCTTTATTACAAAAAACCTCACTGGAATGTATTCTGAACTAGAACTCTCAAATAAACATTATCTCCTGTTAAAAAGTAAAAGCAAACTGATCAGAGTCAGTTAGGAATTGTATTCTTAGTCCTACCTCATTTTAGTTCAAATGCATTTGATGTCTAAATTTTCATCTTGAAATTATCACCTGAACAATCTTGTAAAAAAAATTAAGAAAAACATGTCCTTGTAAATGTTAAAGCTATTACTAATTCCTACTTGCATCAGACTTCAAGAATTCGAAGACAGGACTCTAACGAGGTGGTTCAACTTTCCATTTCCTGTGGCTAACTTACCTCCTCTGAAAGACTAGTTTTGTACTCTTTCCTTGGTCTCATCTGTCCTTTAACAATGAGAAATAAAGATCTTTCTATGAAATACACTCTACGAATAGAAATGTGACAATTGGTAATGCAGTAGACTTCACGACATACCTCAACACCTTCAGAAAAAATGAAGAATGCTGTGAAGATCAGGAATAAACCATTTACAAAACCAGCAAGTACTTCTGCTCGAACATAGCTGCAAGAAAGAAAACAGCAACAGCAGATATTACCACTTCCATTTAAATGCTAAGAATTAGAAGTGGACCTTAGAGACTAGACCGCAATCTTCCAGTTTTCAAACACCTGTATTACGCAAGGATTTGCGAAATGGGAGATGCAGTACATGAACTACAGGTAAATACATTAAATTCATGACATTCTGTTTTGACAGAAATCATCTGATCCAGATCAGCCATTACCCACTCTAGATGAAAGAAATATCAAAATCTTCCCATTTAAGAGGGTCTTTACTGAAAGTTATGGCATACATGGAAGAAGCAAAGACAAGTACACGAGGCATAACCAGTGTCCTCTGCTACAAACTTCTGCTTAATATGAAGCTGCCATACATTAATTTGATTTTCCTCTAGCAAGGGGTGTTTAAATAAAAGTTTATAAGTAGAAATTAATTATTTTAGCTAGGAAATCTTTTAGACAGAAATGACTAGGTTAGAATAACACGTAATTCCAGAGCAGCAAACACCAGACTGAATTGTGATTGTTCTTTAATGAATGAAACAGCAGTTGTTTAAATGCAGAGGACTAATTAATGCAGATGCTGCTTTCACTGCAAAGGTACAAGCAATTCTTCCTAGACTGATTTCTAGGAACACTAAATTTCCACCGTAATTAAACACTGCTTCAAGCTTCAAACTACATGACCCATGCTTTGGCAAGACAGCTGAAGCTAAATGTTGACGTTCAGGTCAGTAAGGCAGCAACCCATGTTACAGATTAGCAATTAATAACATGTTACCACCAGTACTGTTTTAAAGGGTTCTATTGCAATGCGCAACAGAACCAAGTGCCCTTCAAACAGAACCAGCTGCAGCAGCTATAGCCAAGAAAGGTGGTATGGGATGACATACCTCAGCCTTCAGGATCTGCTAATGTTAGCCACAACTGTTGAATCCTGCTGGTTCTGAGAAGCATGACTGATAATTCCAGGCACATCATCACAGAGACTTAGCTCCTTTCACTTGTAACCATCTACTCCAAAACAGGTATGAGGCACCAGCAGTCTGAGACTCCCTTCAAGGGATCTCACTGCACTGTGAGGGCAAACTCATGATACAGGTGCTCTTACTCAGACAGCGTCATGACAATACAGGACAACTTCCTGCTATGTATCTTGTGTCCACTTCTATGATCACAGAGATCTCAGAATTTATAAACCTGCTCCCCAAAAGCAATGCCTTTATAGTTTTACAGTTTCTAAGAGCATATTAAAGGTT
Organism: Psilopogon haemacephalus; assembly: GCA_013396835.1. NCBI lineage: Eukaryota > Metazoa > Chordata > Aves > Piciformes > Megalaimidae > Psilopogon > Psilopogon haemacephalus. The sequence goes on from VWZI01022226.1 coordinate 226,373, forward strand.
TACACCACTCACCTTAAAAAAACCCCACACTTTCAACATAGCTTTTCCATGTTCTGCAAAAAAAGGTGGTATTCATACAGTGAAAAGTAACCACCTAAACATTTGCTAAAATATATTAAGGTAATAGCCTAAAGTTTCTTACCCATAGGAGAAAGCATCGTTTGATCTCCATTTTGAAATAACGGAAGCTGCTAATCCAGCCAATAAAGCAGTACAATCAAAAAACATGTGAAAAGAATCTGATATTAGACCTAAACTGGAAAAGAACAGAAAAAAAAATATTAAAAAGTGTTATGTTCTATATGCTGCACGTTGAGTATGAAAAAACACAGCACTTCACCTTTTGCACATTTCCAGAATATGCTGCATGTCTACACTGTCTGCACTGGATCACCACTACAGGTAAGATGACAAAAGTGTTTTTGCCAACTTGTGGATGGCACTTCAGAAGAAGTGACAAAAAAACTCTCCTAGCATAAGATTTTGATGGTAGTGGCAGGTGGTTTCCACTGACACAACCCAAAGTTGCCAGAGTATATACCCAGAAACGTAGCTCTCACCAATGTCATTCTAGTGACAGGTATACATTATTGTATTTCTATATTGTACTTTAACTGTATGAGCAAATTTGTCTGGAAAAGCACACACACACAAGTTGTCTTTAAATATCAACCCCAGTAAGTTTGTAGAAACCATATTTCACATTGCCATGGGTTGATTTAAACCTCTTGATGCGCATTCAATACCATGCTGATGTCATGACAGCTTCAAAGGAAAGTGCAGGCTGAAGCAAGGTATCACAGGGCTTTTAGTTCACATTGTAACACGAGAGGTTTCCTGTTCCACTTGCAGCTTCCGGTTTCAGGTTTCGTGGTGTTGGTCTTTCACACTGGGCCGTCTTTTGTGTGCTTGGGTAGGGGAAACCATTTCATTGCTGTCTTCTGCTGCTGCTGCTTCTTTTGCAAAGACAACTGTGCAGCATACTATCTCATTAAACTCCTTATCTCGACCCAGATGAGTTTTTGTGTCATTTCCCCTCTTGTCTGTGTGAGGGGAAATAGGCTTGTGAGAGCAGGCTGCATTAACCCAGGACACACAGCTAGTTAAAAAGATTGTGTTAAACACCTGCTACTTTAGAGTACCTCTTATATGCAGCATTTATATAGGTTGATTAGTGCATTAACAGTAAAACTGTTGTGCTGAAGACTACCAATACCACCGCAGGGATAGCACTGAGCATTTACGAAAGCTGCATTCTCAAATCCATTTTTGGCTTGATACTCTTCTGGAAGAGTTTCCCACACAGGCAAAATTGTTAATTTTTTTTTTTCATGTCTCCAGCAGAAGAAATGAGTGAATCAAGCAAAATAAAGTTTCCCAAAAATCTGAGAACATATGCCCATGACCATGTATCTCATTGAATAGGAAGCTTTTAAACAAATTACCATTAAATTAATTAGACCTTTAAAAACTGGATGTATAGTGATCACTAAAGTAAAGAAGCAATCCAGTCAACAACCAGCAATATTGGGATGTATGCAAGAAAAACATCATCCAGAGTATAATCTAGTATAAACCCTATACTCAAAGACCTTGAGTCTAAATGAGGATGCTTCTGTAACTGATTTAGTCCAATACCAAACTGACCAAGTATAAACATAAAAGTATTTTAAAACAGAGCAGCCCAAGTTGCAGATTCCAACATTAAACAAGCTCTCAGCTAGCAAAATACCACCTCCCGTTCTGACATTTGTGCAAGAACAACATACCAGGGTATCTATAAAGAGAATCATACAGTGTTTTTGTCATTTATGTGAGTTCAGGAGATAACTTACCTGACAAACAAAATCTAAGGAGAATTAAGGAGAACGAAGAAGAATTTAAACAAACAAAAAAGATCCTGAAAACTTTTAGAAGTTGTTGATAAAATTTTAGGGGCTAGAATCATGGATATTCTTGTTTCAAAATCAAATCTTTGCCAAAGAACTGACAGTAAGCTGCTTAAATTTAAATTAATAAAAGTGCAGCTTTGAGAACCATGTTTTAAAAGCACGGAAGCCAAGAATCATCTGAATAATCATGGCAACCTGTTAGCCTTGCTATCTTAGACTCACTGACATCATCTAGATAAGGAGAACAGAATTCAAGATCATGCCTCTAACACTTGCACCATCAGGCAACGGCCATACCCAAGACAGGCCACAGTGGAATGAAGAAGTGCCCCAAGATGATACAGAAAATCCCCTTTAAAAATATTCCATTTCTGCATCTCTCATGCGGACAGCAAAGGAGATGTTGCCTTCAAACCCCAGAAATCTTTTTTATAGGCTTGGAAGGGACCTTTAAAGGTCATCCCTGCAAAGAGTAGAGACATCTTTAACTGATTGAGTACTAAGAGACCTGTCTAACCTGACCTTGAATGTTTCTACGATGTGTCTGAACAACCAGTTCTAGTATTTCACTACCCTCACAATAAAGATTTTCTCCCTAATAACTAATCTACATTTTTTCAGTGTGAAATTGTTAACCCTTGTCCTATCACTACACTCCCTGATAAAAGAGTCCCTACTCACTTTTGCTATTGATCTCCTTTAAGTACTGAATGGCCGCTATAAGTCTCATCGGAGCCTTCTTTGCACCAGAATGAACAAACTAGTTCTCATCCTGTCCTCATACAGGAGGTGTTCCAGCCCCTTGATCACCTTTATGGTTCTCTTCGGACCTGTTCCAACAGGTTTGTGCATTGTCCCCAGATCTGGACACGGTACTTCACATGAGGTCTCACCAGAGCAGAAGACAGCAGCAGAATCACATCCATGCTCCTATTGATGCAGCCCAGGATGTGATTTGTCTACTGGGTTATGAGTATGTATTGTCAACTAATGTCCAGCTTTTTGCCCACCAGTACTCCCAAGTCCTATTCTTCAGAGATGCTCTTGATCTCTTCATCCCTCAGATTGTACTGATACCAGGGATTGCTTCGAACCAGGTGTAGGACCCTTTGCTTGGCCTTGAGCCTCATTAGGTTCACATGGACTCATTTCTCAAGTTTACACAGGCCCTTCTGCATGACATCCCCCTGGTGCATCAACCACACCGCTTGGATTGATGTTGTCTGCACACTTGCCAAGGGTACTCTCGCTCCCACTATCTATGTTGTTGACAAAGATACCAAACAATACTCATCCCAGTACAGACCCCTGTAGGACACCACTTATAACCAATCCCTATCTCTAATCCCTGTTTTCCATGTGCTTTATCAGACCTTCTAGTGAGGCTGACTTCTGTGTCTATTCCTGGAGCTCTACTTTATAGAAAGGGGTCCAATGTTTCCCTTCTTCCACTCTCCAGGGACTTCACCTGACTGCCAGGACTTTTCAAATGTGAAGGAGAGTGGCTTGGCAACTACATCAGCTAATTCCCTCATAACTCTCAGATGCATCTTGTCAGGTCCCAGACTTATATATGTTCAGGTATGAGAGTTACAGAGTTTAATATAAAACAGCGGTATGCCGTCTAGGTGTAGATGGTAGATAAGATAAATTTAAGTATGAATGGAACACATGCAGGTGTAGGTCTGATTTAATTAACCAATGTAATCAGTATACATGCGTAGTAAAGGGTGTGATCTGAACACTATCTGTAGACTGCCATGTGAATAGAACTGGAAGTGTATATAAGTGTACAAGTTTTGAAAATAAATATCTTCACAGGGGAAAAAACTGTGAAATCCATGCCCATCCCTGCCTGAAGCCCCACCAGTTGCTACATTCAGGTGATCACAAACCCGATCTCCTCTCACAGTGGGAGAACTTTGCTTCCACTTGAAAGGTGTGGGTAAAGAGGTTGCCAGTGAAGACTATAGCAAAGAAGGTGTTGAATACTTCAACCTTCTCCTTGTCTCTTGCTACTAGCTTGCTAGCCTTGCTCATCAGTGGGGTATGCTTTCTTTGACCTTTTTTTGGTTGACATACCTGTAGCTCCTTGTTTGCTTGATTTATGTTTGTTCTTCCAAGCCATGAACTGTGTCTGCTCTGACTTAAGGCATTCCTCATTACATTCTCTGCCACTCCCTCATACTAATGAGATACTTGCCAAGGTATTTTCTCCAGTCTAAAATCTAGGCTTAATGTAAAGATACCTGGAATTAGTGACTTGAAATACAAACAAGAGGTTCAATTAATAACTATGCAGCACATCCAATTTTTATATCTCTATAATGAACAAAAACTAAGACTCCTCTCAATTCTTTTAAGCCCAGCTCTTCAGTGACAAATTTCCAGCAAGCATCATCTGAGTTTCTGATTTTAACTATCTCATATACAGGCCTTTTTTCCAATACAGATTTAATTCTGATCACACCAAGTAAAAATTTTTATGCTTAAGATATCAGAAGTCACAGAAACATAAAGCTCTTTCCACCTGAACAGCTGAAAAAAATAATTTGAATCTTCTGAGCTACTAAAAGAAAAAAATCCATATTTGAATAAATAGGCTACACATCCAATAATCCTCATGCAATTGCAAAGTGACTTAACATCAGAGCCAAAACCAAGCACATCCCAGACAGTCTGCACATGGCCAGGACAGACTGTGCTCAGAATGGCATGGTGCTCTCACTAAGTGCTATAATAGCAATTACTGTAATCAAGGTTAAGAACTCTATAGTACTTTGAGAAATTTAGAGAAAAATTATGAATAAAAGTACACAACTATTTCAAAATTCATCTTGCTGCTTTCACTGAAGACTGTCAAAGAGTCCCAGTAGTCTGTGCCCATAGTACACCTTTTAATAAAGGCTTCTTTAAGGCTAAGGCAGAAGGACACACCGTTGGTCTTAAAAAACATTTCCATACCTGTCCACTTCAAATTTAAGTATTAGCTTTGACTGAAACACCACCATAAAACGATTCTATCAAGAATGAAGCGTGATGGAAATACAACTGCCATTATCTAGTCTCTACCTGTATATGGACCATACATCGACACTAGAGCTATTTTGCACTTCTACTTAAATTTATTACAAATTTTTCAGCAATCAAGTTCCTCCTCTTTTTTTCCACCTTTCGCATTTATGTGCTTCTTAATACACCATTTAGCTACATCATGATGTGGTAATTACTGTTTGTTATTCAGAGACATGGATATTTGGTGCAGTGCTGGGTTCTGTCATCCAAGAAACCAAGCCATGTTCCCCGACAAAGGACCTCTGTGGATGAAACGATTAAAGCCACAGGGTCTGTAACTCAAACAAACAGGCAAGCTTCTTTCTCAGCAAAGAGGCAAGCAGCACGGCCGGCAAGACACCAGTTTCAAAGAGCATTCCTCCCTAACGAGCCGAGACGAGTCGCCAAGCGGAAGCACCTCCCCTCTGAATTACTAGAATCTGGATGAAGGGATAACCGAAGAGGTCACTACCGACGAGAGCGCTCCCATTCCGAGGAAGCTGTCCCGCAACTCTCAGGGCTCTGTCGACAGGCCCCTCCGGACGGCAGGCAAGGAGGCCAGGCGGAGCGGCCCGGCCTCGTCAAGAGGCAGACGTGGCACTGGCCGCAACGGGAGCAGCCGCTTCNGCGAAGGAGAGATTGAGGCAGAGAAAGAAGAAGAGGTTGCGAGAGGTCTTGTCCGCCAAGATGGACCTGTGCACGGAGCACACAGCAAGTCACCGGCCGCCTCTACAGCAGGGACGGAAGGCCGGACGCCTTCACCGGACAGCCCAGGCACCCTCGGCATCAGCCTTCCCCAGTCCCTCCGCGAGGGCTCGGCCCCAGCCTCGGCCCCTCCTGCTCCCGTCCGGTTTCCCCTTGGGCCGCTCACCTGAACCAGCCCGACACCTTCCTGAGCAGGTTGAGCTTGGGCGGCTTATACTCATCGTCCTTGATGGAGAGGGGTAACATCTTCCCGGCACTGAGGCGTGCTCCGCCGGCAGAGCAGGCAAGCGAGGCGTGCCAGCAACGACAGCTCGCTACCAGCCCACACACCAATCACACTTCCGGCCTACCCCTGTGCGCCGTGACGGCACACGGGCTACGGGGGCGTAGCGTCCGGGTCCCGCGGCGGGGAGGAGGCAGGGCCAGGCTTGGTAGCCAATGCTGCCGGCGCTCCGCTCACGCCGAGCTGAGCGGAAGCTGCCTGTTAAAAACAAGAGCCACAGCACACACCAGAGTGTGAATTGCCGTCTGTTCTGGGCCCATCATCCATGTTCCGCTTGTGAGGCGTGGTGCTTCTTGAGCTGCTGCGGAAGCCCTCGCTGCAGGGTTGGGATGGTGTCCCGGTGCCTCGTGGCCGACCCCGGGCTGCGGTGCAATGCCACGCTCTGGGGAGCTGCGCGCCGGGTACAGCTGCCGCAGCCGGACTGTGGGACAAGTCCCCTGCGGCGGCAGGGCCCCGAACTACAAACCGGGGCCTGCTGGGAGGAAGCGGAGGGACGCCCCACAGGAAGCGGGGTACGGGAGCGCCGCTGTAACGCTGGAGCGGGCCTGTCCGGGCCGACCCTGAGTCACTGGAGCGGCCTTGCGCGGGCGGGCTGAGCCGCGGGGTGCCGGGTCGGCATCTGTAACCTGCGCTTCCTTCCTGTGTGTCTCGCCGCTTAGCTCGCTGCTAGCGACTGCTCGGAAGGTCAGTCTAGCGCTGGGGAAGCGAGTGGCACTACTGGTCCCCTCCAGAACGTGAGCAGATGTGTGCGTGAGGGGCGTCCGGTGTGGGCGGTGTGCGGGGGCACGGCATGCCCTGCCGGGGAGGGGAGGCTCTCCCCTTCTGCTGCGCGGCTCCGTGTGATTGCTACTAAGTGTTGTTAGGAAGTGCTGCTCGCGAAAAGAGCGGAACCTGTTCAAAAGACTTTTTCTTAGAGTGAGTTAAAATTACGTATTTTGACATCGTGGTTTTATTTTCATCGCTTTTGTTTTGAAGAGTTGAACTTTACAGGCAGCAATGTAAGAATTGTTAGGTCAATCTGGCGTTTCAGTTTGCTAGCTTAATTGGCAAAACTAGTCGGCACTTTCTTACTGGAGAGATTTGTGGGGGTATTTAAAGAGTAAACTATAATATCATCCTTGCGTGTCATCACAGCCTATTGTACGCAATTGAGTAAACGCAGGAATGCGTGGCAAGCTTGGGTCTCGTTACCACAGTCAATAACATAGGTACTTTCATCTTAGTATGCTTTTAAATTTTAACTATATAAGCGTTAGGGTAGTATTGGTAAGTATTGTTGCAACTAGGTTGCATCTGGGGAAAGAGAATCTGATGTTGAGCTTTTTAAAAGCACCTATGATCCAGATATGGTGGGCCTCTGAAATGCTGAGTAGTTACTGTTGCCAATTATTTTTAGAAGTCAGGCGTGGCGTGATTGTTTACACCTATAAAATGAAGGAATCAAAACGAGTGATTAATTTCTAGAAAGTAATTTTGGTGACCTTTCTAGCCTCACAGAATAAGACAGTGGTAAAATTGGGACTCAAATTCGGGAAGACTTGTACGTGTAGGCATATTCAGACTGGTATATAGACAACCTGGCAGATCTGTACTTCTAAGAAATAAGTTTATATAATGTAAGCAAATTACTTTTAAAAAATCATGTAGATTCAATTACTAAATGCAAGTTCCTGCTTTCTAAACTTCCATTCCCAAACCAACAATTTTTAAAATCCTTTTTTTTTTTTTTGTTCAACTAGTTTTAACAGAAGAAAAATTCCTCCAACAACCCAGGAGCCTTAACAGAAACCGTTTTCTTAAGTTTCTGACCCGCATCTTGTGTCTTGGCCCTTTATGTGCTTACATTTGTATTCGCTTTCCCTTCTGCCAAGCTGCCAAACAAGATGAGAAGAACAAAAAATGCTGTGTCTTAAATCTCTAATACAGCTTGTAAGGTTAGTGGAAAGACAATGTGAAGGGCATGAGCCAGGAAAAAAAAAAAATTAACTGGGACTAATTACCAGGCCATGGTGGCCAAATATCTATTTCAGTAGAGCCTAACAAACAAAGCAGTGGACTGTGAGATTCTGTAGACCTACTTGTGTCTCTGTAGTTGATCCTAAGGCTGGAACACTGTAGGCATTGCATTGGTACAAAGCAACAATCTTACAAGCAGAGATAAATCCTGTGTTTTCCTTTCTGACCAACTGGTTTAATAATTTCTTTCTGGAGTGTTAATTGAAAAGCGGAGACGATTATTCGACTGAGCAAGAGGAAAAGGGATTGGATAATTGCTAAGAATGTGTACATCAGTCAGTGACTGAGAGGAACATTTTCTTGTTAAAGAATGCTGTGTAGCATATGCAGTAACTGTTGATTTAAGTTATAGAGTCCCTTTAATTTCCAGCAGATTTCAAAGACCACAAAACAACTGTCCTGTAAAAACAGAGGGAAATACAATCCTACATGGCAACAATGAGGTGAGTTGAGAAGTTCTGTCAACTAAAATAATTTATATTGATATTTACAAACATGGTATATGCACTGTGGGAAAAAATGATCAAAACTTCTGTGGAAAAAAAAATTGAGATACTTTTTCAAAAAATGTATTTGGGAGCTGTCCTGAATCACTTGTTTTCAAAAGAATTTCACGCTGAAAGCCTAAAAATTACTAAAGGAGTAATATAAGTAATGTGTACAAATAAGTAATTGTTTATCAGTAAGCTTATGTATTCAATTCATGCTAATCTTGCAAGACAAATAGGAAGAACAGATGTGGATGACATCATTTGAGTGCAAACTTTGGAATGCAGTCGCTGCTGGATACTGCTGAGTTGACAATTTATAAATGTCTGGAGAACTGGGAGTGCTACCTACCTTAGTAGCATCTGCTTTTTAAGAGCTTCTGTTTAACTCCAAAATCAGGAGGATGCAGAAATGCCTGGTTTATGCTAAGGCCACTCACCCGGTTAGCTGATACATAGCATCTAGCATCTGACATTTCCAGTTTCCACTAAGTTTCGGGTTTAGCAGACCAGTTGTAATTGATGTTGCTATACCGCTGCCTTACTCGATTTAAATGTTTCTTTTGCTCCACTTGTCTGGTAGTTTCAGTATGGCCGGAATTGTATTTTCCACGTTAATAACTATTGGCAAGCAAACACACAAGGTACTGACAAAATACCCAGCAAATTGGTGCTAAGATGGTTCCTTCTGTGTATGGCCCCTGGGCCATGGCAAAACAAAGAGCATTTTACATCTTCTCCTCTGCTGGAGCTCTTGAGGGGGCATCTTCTCTCCCTTTTGTTTCCCAATTAAGGTAGAGCTTCTGCATTGCCAAATACACCTTATACAAACTTGCTTTCTGATTTCAGATGGGTAGGTTTGGTGAGGTATGTATGAGAAAGAAAGAGATAATGAACAGTCTAGAGTCAGACAATTAACTCTAAACTAATTTTCACAAAGCAAGATTCAAAGTTAACCTATAAAAGTAAGTACTAAAATCTGAATACCATATGTGTCTGTCTTGACAGGTGAAAGTAACTGGCCCAAATCCTGAAGTCCTCTGTTTATTTAAGCTACTTAATATTGTGGGAGCTTAGCTCAAGTAAGGGAGATACCTGTATGTGGGATTAATGACTTTCCTTTTCCTGTTACTTGTTTTAAAGGTATTTTCACTTGTGTAAGCTTCCAGGAAGAGTTATGGGAATCCGTCTACTACGCTTCACTTCTGTGGTGATCATTGTCTTGCTTCTTGTGGCAGGTGCTTTAACAGCTTTGCTTCCCAATATCAAAGATGACAAAATGCCCAGTTTGAGAAGGGAACTAAAAACCCAGAGTCAGTCTGTCTTGGATTCATTTACTCTTATTATGCAGACATATAATAGAACTGACTTGCTGCTAAAACTTTTAAATCATTATCAAGCTATCCCCCACCTACATAAAGTAATTGTTGTGTGGAACAACATTGGTGAGAAGATACCAGAGGAAATGTGGAATTCCTTGGGACCTCATCCTGTCCCTGTTGTCTTTAAAGTCCAAACTGTAAATCGCATGAGAAATAGACTCCAGAATTTCCCTGAGCTGGAAACAAAAGGTAATCATCAGTTCCTATTGCTACTATTTTCACACTTAACTCAAACCATCTCTTTAATATTCAGATTTTAATATTACATAATAAATCCATGGATCTGCAGGGCCACTTAATACAGTAGGCAATACAAAAGAAACCTCTGCTATGATGTCTGACGCACACCACCACTAGCAGGGCTGAGGCTGTAAATTAAAAGTAAGGGAAAGAGAGGGATGTCAAATGTATTTGGCTTTTGCAGCTGTGTCTGCTCTCAATTTCCTTTGTCAGGCAAACATAGGTAGTTCAGCTTCTCTTCCCTTTATAAACTGAGATTCACAGTGCATGTATTTGTTCATTCTCTGCAGTAATACAGACTTAAGTTGTCTGATAGTTGACTTAATCATTCATTTCAAGACTAAGTTTTCAAGTGTCTTCTTAAGAAAAACTCCCCTGCATTGCTGTCAAATTATGCATATTTTTAAAGAATATTTTCCCCAATCTTTTGGCTATTCATCTAAATATTCTTCCTAAGCTCTTTCCAGGAGAAGCACAACAATAAGTCCTGTTTGTTTCAAGTGGAAAAAAACCCCATATGTTGCATTACAGACCTGACCTTACTCATTGATTAGTAAAGGTAATTCTATTTACTGCCCCCTTTCTAACATGCCTTGCTTCTCAAAACCCATGACTTTGAGGAAGACACTGGAAGCTTCAACTTTCCAAGTGTTTTATTTACTGTAATAATGTTTATGATGAGTTAAAATGCTTTAATACGTTTGGAGTTTCGATCTAAGAATATCCTTAATTTTCCAGTTCTAGATAGTCTTTTGCCTAAAAGACTCTTCTGTAGTTAATCATGCTGAGTTGCCTGTGCAATTTATTAAGTTTGCTTATTTAAAACTTGCATGTTGTGAGGAGGTGGGTAAAACTCTGTGCTAAGAATGCTTTATACATCTCTTACAGTAAAGAATGACACTTAAGTCTTTATTTTGGTTATATCTTCACTCAAGATTAGTAGAAATCAAAGTAGCTTTGCCAAATGGTCACAAGTTTTCTAATGCGTGTCCAGATGATCAAAGGTTGCTGAGTTCTGTTACAATCTGACAATCTAAAATTTAGGTTTGTTTCTGGTTGCCACAAAGTAGCAAACTTTCTTTAGTTTTGAAATATAAATTTTTTCTCAATCTACTTTGGAGGACTTGGAATTGAGTTCTGCAATTCAGCTTTGTAGTTACAGAAGTTTGACAACTAACATGTCAAATACACTGCTGCATACTGTGCCTCACCTGTTTATTCTTTTCACAAGTTTCTCTTTATTTCCTTCAGCTGTATTAATGATGGATGATGATACACTAGTCAGTGCTCATGACCTGGCTTTTGCCTTTTCTGTTTGGCAGGTAATGTTTTGCACCTCAGCAAGTGGTATTTGTGAGTTACAATTGAGATTAATGATTTTAATGTCAGCAATATGAGATCATAATGTTTTACTCTGATTTTCTAGCTGTAAAGTTGTACTTTAAGAGGATTGAAGCATTGAATAGTAGAAATTTTGAAAGTCTTTAGTAGTAGCTGTACCTGTAGTCTGTAACTTTTAAGTTTAACTCTTGTACTTAACACTGAAGCTGCTGGCTACTGGATTTATTTAAATGCATAGTGGACTACAAAACAAAAATGTATGGGTTTTTTCTTTCAAGAGAGGGGTTGTCTGCAGACTTTGAGTGCACAATTCACAGCTGCAAATTTGGAATAGATGTTTCTTGGCACTACATGATGAGGAATGAGGCATACTTTGTCAGTTCTGTAAAACTAATTTCATTGTAATATGTATGCTGAGAGTTTAATTCTTTCCTGTCAGTCTTGTGCTCCTTCAAAAAAAGCATTGAACTCTTTTATTGAATACTTAATGCACATTTTCATTTCATCTCTTTAACTCATTTTTATTTTTAAAATTTCTTTTTTTCTTTCAGCAATTTCCAGAGCATATAGTTGGATTTGTTCCAAGAAAGCACATTTCTACTCCTTCAGGTGTATACAGTTATGGCAGCTTTGAATTGCAGAACCCTGGATTTGGAAATGGGGATCACTATTCTATGGTCCTTATAGGTGCAGCATTTTTTCATAGTGGGTATTTAGAAGACTTTCAAAGACAGCCAGAAGCTGTTTACACCTTAATAGATGAAACTCAAAATTGTGATGATATTGCCATGAATTTTCTCGTATCAAAGCATACTGGAAAGCCTTCTGGAGTGTTTGTGAAGCCAGTCGATATTAGAAATTTAGAAAAAGACACGAACAGTGGCTATTCTGGAATGTGGCACCGAGCAGAGCATTTATTACAGAGATCTTACTGTGTAAACAAACTGGTTAATATTTACAATGGCATGCCTTTAAAATATTCTAATATCATGATTTCTCAGTTTGGTTTCCCTAATTATGCCAATCACAAAAATAAAATGTAAGTCAATGAATTTAAGGAGTTAGACAAAAGTCAAGTGAATTGTACCAGGATAGAAGAAAGCATAATTACTGCATCTTGGCCATCCTGAATTTTTTCCATGTTGTGTTTTATGATTGGGTGGGTTGTTTTTTTTTTCCTTACTAATTTTCCAAGGTAAGTTTTAAGAAAATTTAAAGAATATATGCTAATGTTTAGCTGTGATAAAATCATTGTCTTTCCTTAAAACTTGAAAAGCTGTTACTATTAATTAGGCAGAAACATGTAGATGAAAATGCACTCCTACCCTTCAGTGTTTATTTTGAGTTGTTTTTTTTTCTTTGTTTTGTAAGTACATGTATCTAGTCAAATGAAGTCTAGGCATATTTTTAATAGCTTTATGTTGAGATGCTTCCTTGCCTTCTGCCACCTCTCCTCACCTCCCCCTAGCCAGTTCCCAATGAAACTATAGAAGCACTACAGTAAACTGTTGGTCAGGCTTCTAGGCTCCTGTACATAACCCCTCTGAAGTTTGTGTATAAGCTATTCTGTATTCTGAGATGTTCCTAAAGCTGCTATGAAAGCAAGCCAGAAAAAGAGTACCTCACCATTACTACAATATCTACTACTGCTAAGATAGTGGAAAATGAGATGGCTTTTTACCCTGGTATTAATTTCCCTAGACTTGCCAAAACATTGGCAGCAGCTAAAAGGTAAAAGCTATTATGAATGTAAGAAACACAAATACAGGAAACTTGCCTAAGCTACCAGAAGAAATTGATGTGATATTGGTACTCCCTTACTACTTTAATTAGTTTTGGTTTGGTATTTTGAATGCACATTGTTACAAAAATGTGTCCAAGAAAATATTTGCTTGAAAAAAGTCTTATTTAAAATTCCTAACAAGAGCAACCTATTCTCCATCTGTTACAGAGTGTACATTTTGTAATACTACAGGTCTGCTGTTTTTAACTACTCTTTCAAATTAGTATTTACTTGACTTCTTAATTCCTTTCATCTTTTGGTGGCTATGACAAAATGAAAATGTGCAGTGAACAGGTAGAGCATTATAAAAAGTTTTTAAAAGCAGTGGTGCTTTTCAGAGTTTGGACTATTATCAGTCTTTTAATTCCCCAGCTTTGTCTATAGCAAGAAAGAACTATTATTATTGTTAGATCAGAACTAATTCTGGAAATAGGTTAATGCAGGGCAAACATTTGCCTTTGCAGTTACAGAACTTTTGTGGTATAGAGGAAGGTTCAAAAGACTGATTTTCCTGGATCACAGAGAGGAATCAAGTCTGGCATCCACAGTAGACTGTTTCATCTTCATCACCTTTTAATTGATTCTTATCATCAGTTCACAGGTATCTATTGACAATCAATAACAGCTAATAGCTGTGACATAAATAGCATCTGCATGAATGGTGTATAATATATTTTTGGTAGTTGTTAGCTAAACAAAAAGTGGTTGAAAAATGTGATGCATTCGTTCAAGCAGGCAATTCTGGGTGTGAGTGAGTTTTTTCGAAGGAACAGAGGATTCTTGTGTCTTATTCTACCTATGTTAAAGGATTTGGTTTCTGCTCAGTGAAGTCTTCCTGGTACTTTTCTAAAATTTAAAGGGCAAAGTACCAACATGGCAATGTAAAGTCTGCTTAATTGTGTTGTAATAGTGAAAAGTAGGTTTTAGTTATTGTGCTCTGTTGCTAAGTAACACACAAACAGGTCTATGATCTTTCCAGAAATGCAACTTCCCTATTGGTCATCCACTGCATTTCACTTACTTGTCTGTAATTTCTGTTCTGGAATTGTTAAGCATCACAGATGTTCTTTAACTTTTAAAATGTGAAATGAACACCCAGATCTTAGCATTGAGCTCTTTATTGTGGGGGGGAGGAGTTGCTTTGGGTTGTTGCTTTTTTGTTTTGTCTAGTTTGTTTTTTGGTGTTTTTTTGTTGTTGTTCTGTATCAGTGAAAGAACCAATGGAACAAGTTTTTATCATACTGGTAAATTTAATTTGTCCCATTGTCAAATAAAATACATGTAACAGATTTGCCCTGTATTTATTTTTAGATTATTGACCAATTTTTTCAGTGTTAGATGTCTAACGTGAGCTCACAATTTGCATGCAGATGAACAGCACCAATATTTCATTAAAAAAAAAAAAGTACTTGTTGCACATACATTCACTTAATTCAGGTATGGTCCACTCAAGCAAGGGGGAAAAAAAAAAGACCTCCCAAAACACAGTGTTAAGCAGTTGATCTTAGATAGCAAGATCAAAGATAAGACTCCAGTTCTAGCCATAATTCTTCATGCATAGGAAACAAAAGGGGTTTGTTTGTTGTTTTGTTTTGTTTTTTTTAAAGGCTGGTAACTGTTTATTCCTTGATAGTTATGACAGTGCCTCACGCTTCTTCAGTGAGAGATATTAATGAGAATTTATATTAAGTAATATACCTGTGATGTAATTTATGTGATTTTGGAGTCTAAACAGATTCGTCACCACCTCTGAATGTTCTGTATGTAAAAGATACATTTCCAAAATCTTGTTGAAAAAATCAGGATATAGTCTTAAAATGATGCAACAGGACTGTAATAAGAATGCTTCTTTACCTACAGTTTAAAGAATGCCACAAGATGTCACTGTAGCCCTGATACTTCACATCAAATGTTAAGAACAGTAATTGGAAATGCTTATAAAACCAAAATAGTATGAAGTGGAAAAGTCTTAAAGCTAGCATTTTATAAGGTGAAATTCATTAGATAATTGTACTAAAGGCTATGGGATACAATACTAGAACTGAAAAAAAAATATTTTGTACATATTCTTTACAGAGAAAGGTTATTTAAAAATTATTTTCTGTGATTACAAAGGCTGTAGTTAATTGCCACCACCAAGAACTTGCATAAAACCAAACAAGTATTTGTAATTTTCAAAAGGTATAAAAGTGGTGTACAAACAACATTTGCCAGAGGGGCTTCAGTTTCTGTAGTCATGTTTGTCTCCTAGACTTATCAGCATAGCTGGATGGGTTTACAAGTAATAAACTTTAGCACAAACTATTTATCTAGGAAGCTAGGTACTGGGTAGGTAGCCTGTTATGCTGCTCCATCTTTGCTTCTGTTGCCAAAGATCACTTTATTAAAGCTAAGAGGAGAGATATCAGTATATTTTCTCCAGAATAATAGGGGGTTTTAACTCAACTTTTAACTCAAAATTTCACTACAGTTTTGTGTTACATAAATTTCTAAGTCTGTGCTGCACTCGAGAATTTGCATGAGATCTTTTGCAAGCATCTTGTATGGAGTAGTGCTACTGAGAGTGAGATTTCTTTCCTGAACTCACAGAATCAGGGAGTTGTTGTCATGGTAGGCCCAAATAGACCAATACAGGTGTATACATGTCCTGGCTTGCCCAGACATGTTCTTGTGCTCTCCTTCTCTCTGGTTTGGGGGGGAAGCAAACACGGAAAAGAGGACAAAGAACTTAGAGCTACTGAGTCTAAGAACTCTGGCTTGCCCATACTTGTTTTGCTTCTGTTTACATCCTGTGGTAAACGAAACACACACACTTGGCTTGTGCCTGCCTCGTGCAAGGCCTATGTTTTCCCCAATTTGGGTAAAGTAAGCCTATGGCTTCACCTAATATCGTCAAATTCAGCTTATTGTCATTCTGATTGGCTATTCTGTGTCCAAAGGCACATTAATCTCGTATTGGTAAAAAGAGAGGAGCAGGTAACACAATGTGCTCTGCCACAGTATTTGTGCTTGCTTGCTGCCTGTTGCCATTTCTCTCTGCTTCTGGCAGTGTTCTGCCTCACTGCCTTACTAGTTTCTGCAGCATTATACTTTGCTAAGCTATAAGCTAGCTCTGCCACAAAGTACCAAACTTTGATACTCTGGGTTTGTCTGGAAACTGCCTGCTTGGAGTTTACCGGGAACAGGCTTTAAATGTGATAGGTCTGCATAGCCACCGTTAACACCCGTGCTGAGACTGCACATTGCAAGACATCCTGCCTACACCTGGAAGTCTCCTGCCAAGGTGGGAAGTCCTGGAGATACACAGATCATTCAGAGGAGCCAGGATTAAGTCAGAGATTGTCTGCCTCTTTCTCCAGCATCCTGTGAAGCCTGGGAAGAATCAGAAGCCTTACCAGCTAAGAAGACACCAAGAGAACCTCATGAAAGTGTTTAGGTACTGTCTGAAACTGTAGCTAGCCCTGTGAGTCGGGAGATGGTTTTTTGTGAGTGAATACTTAAAGCTTCTTGTAATTCAGTAATTGCCTTCTGCCATAAGCAGAAAAGAACTTCTTTGAGTCCATCTAGTGGGCAAGTGGTATATTGACCACAAGAACTTCGTTTTCCAGTTCAATTGTGTTTAAATGTTTATATTTTTGCTAGTTATTTCTTAAACATTCTAGATCCTATGTTATTATTTGTATAATGTTATTTGACTGCTGCAAGAGAACCTGATTGTTATTAAAATTAGGGGTCGGG
Organism: Psilopogon haemacephalus; assembly: GCA_013396835.1. Classification (NCBI taxonomy): domain Eukaryota; kingdom Metazoa; phylum Chordata; class Aves; order Piciformes; family Megalaimidae; genus Psilopogon; species Psilopogon haemacephalus. Next base: position 243,295 of record VWZI01022226.1, read on the forward strand.
GTGGCGGGAGTTCTGAATACCAAAATTAATAAACAGTACTAATTTTGAAAAATACCATCTCACATCCATTAATTAGCCTTTTGTTACAGTTGTATTTAGGAGATTTATTTCTGGAGTTAAGAAGAAAACCAGGAAAGAACAATGTAAGACCATAGGTGCATAGGAGCCTATACAAAAAACAAGCAAGCAGATAAAAAAAACAATTGCACAAGAAAAATATTTTCTGTAGTAATTAATAATATTTATAAGGCAAATCCCTACTAGAAATTAGAACTGTTTCACACCTGTGTTTAATCTCAGCTGTGAACACACTAGAGTGGTTGCTACAGTAGGTTATTTATAAGGTTAGGAAATCAGTGATATTAATGACCTCAGGGCTGCTTGTTTTCTTTTACAATGTCATAAGATGTGTCAAGGCTGGGATTTGTTTGTATTTGGAAAGAATCTTTGTTTTCTGTATTCTCATTGTACCTCTCCTTTGTTACCTTTTCCTTGTTTAGTTATAAAAAGCAGGTGGAGTGTCTGTGCCATTTGGTTCCAATTTTTTCTGAAGGGGAGGGTGGTAGAATGAAGGCATTTTTAACACTTTTAATGCTTCTATAAGTCAACTGCAAACTACAATCTAATTCAGCTTTTGCAAATGAACCACCAGAACATTTTAAAAGCATCAGTCTAAAACTAATTTTGTGTAGTTTTATGACAGCCTTAGAAGCATACGTGAAATTCTTAATTGCTGGGTGAGTTCTCAGCGAGGGGCAGTGCATAAAGAGTTTCACGCGTGAAGAGGTGCGCATGGTCCCTTTCTGTTCTCAAGTGGCTTCAGCGAGATGCTGCTCCCCTCAGACGACGCTGCCCAGCAGACGCTCCTCGTCTGGTGGCAAAGGGGGGGGCCTGCGCGTGCCCGAGGAGCGCGGCAAACGGGGCCCATGAGAAGTAGGCGGCTCTCGAGGGGTGTGCCCGGCAGCAGCCCTCTCTTCGATAGGCGCAGCTCGCTCATTGGCTGGAGACGTAAAAAGGCAGCTTTTCATTGGAGAGTCGGTTTGTCTATCACGCCGAATGGTGGTGCAGACTGGCCAAGCCGGACCTTAAACAGTTAAGTGTCCCAATTAGGGAAGAGAGAACAATGCCGGCGCAGCGTTTTCCTTCTCCCTTCAGGCTGCCTCCGACCCAGCTTGTGCGGCTCGCTCATCTGCATCCGGAGCTGGACTTACCCTTCTGAGATAACAGCTCCGGCTCAGGTCTGCTTCCCGCCGCTTCAGGCCCTGCGAGCTGTCCCTCAAGACCCCCTCTCCGTTTCCGTGAGGCATTTTGCAACCGGCCGCCCGTGGGTAGAGAGGGAGGAGAAAAACAAACCGCCAAGGGGCGTGCCCCGGCAGGCGGGCAGGAGAGCAAAGCTAAAGGCGGAGGGCGGAGCTGTGCCGGGTGCAAAGCCGCTGTCTGGCGAACTAGGGCCGCTGGCGGGCCGCCTGCTCGGTGGTTAGGCGCTGTGCGGCGGAGGGCGGGGTTGCCGGATCGGGGAGCCACATGGTGGGGGCTGGTCACTCGCTAGTCTCGGCTCCGTGCCGGGCGAAACAAAAGCTTGGTAACGCAGTTGCTAGAGCGCCGCCGGTCGCCTGGTAACCGCCTGCTGCCTCTTTATCCGGGGGCGTCTCCCGGCTGGGGGCGGGGTGGAGCTGAAGTCCCCATGGGTATCCGCTTGCTGTCTCGGCGGCTTGCCGCGTCCTGGAGCTAGTGCTGATATCCGCTCCCGCTTCTATGTGGGCTTGTGGCAGCCGTGTTGCCAGCCGCGTGGTTCCTGGTGGGCGGCCTCTCCAGGCAACGGGTCGCTTCCCAGCGAGCGCGCCCCGGCGTTGCCCGGGAGCGCCATGAGTTCGGAACCGCCCCGCGCTTCGCTCCTCCGCGCCCTGTTTAAGATGGAGCCGGCGGCAGCCGCCTCCGAAGTGCTTGGGGGAGCCTCGGAGTTCGTGAAAGGTGAGAACAGACAAGGGATACTTCCTCGTCCCCTGGCCGCGGGATTCCCGCACTCTGGAGCCTCCTTCAGAAAGGAAACCCGCTGGCTTCTTTCCCATCGTCCCCACCTTATTCTTTCGGCTTTGTGGGGTTCCTAGCTCGGCTTCGGCCCCCTTAGCCTTGCGGTTTTTCCGAGCTGCCTGTCTGTCGGCTGCCTCGGGGCACGCCTGAGCGGTTCCTTCCTCCTCTCTTTTCCGGTGCAAAGCAAGGCCGGCACCTGTTGCTATGTGTTGCTGCGTTGTGGCTCAAAAATTCTCCCGCCCTCCTGAAGTCGTTCCCGGGGGGTGTCCAACCGGTCAAAGAGGTGCGGGTGGAGCGGGTACACGCGACAGGGCTAACGCAGGAGTAAAAAAAAAAAAGACCCGCGGTGTCACTCCCTGGGCAGGACGCGGGGGCCACCGGCGGCGTGACAGGCGGGCCGTGGGGGAAGTGGCCGTCTGCGCTGTCCATCCCACGCTGATGCCTTAATCTGTCTTTCAGATCGGTTGTACTTTGCAACTTTAAGAAATAAACCGAAAAGTACCGCAAATACACACTACTTCTGTACTGATGAGGAGCTGGTCTATGAAAAGTAAGTGTTGTGATCAGTTTTGGTTTACATATTCAGAGGGATTACATGAGATTCTTCCCAACACCCTTTAATACTATGTAGGTTATTTTTGCCCCATTTAGTTACTATCACAAAACATGAGTATAAAGTTAGCCTGAATAGGTGTATATGTCAGCTGAAACTAGTTTGGCAAGATTGCTGTTGTAAACAAAAAAAACAACTACAAGGCCAGTTAAATGGTTTAAATAGTGGTTGAGCTAGGGGGAGGCTATCTGAGCTCTGTAAGATCTGTTTATGGGATGGAGACGATCTCTTTAAGACTAATTGCATCTTATTAAAGGGAAGACTTAAATAGAAGGTTGCTCTTGGGTGTTAATACATGAAACAATAGGAGTTTTTATAGAGTATGGAATTATCACATCTTATACAGAATTATAGTGATGCAAGACTTAAATGTGGCTGTGAAAAACATCTCCAATTTATTTAAAAGTCTGCAGAGGGTTTTAAGATAACACTTCCTGTTGGCTTTTTTGGCTTTAGAACAGCAGAAAAAATGTTTTCTGTGAAATGAAAGCTTCATGTGTCTGGAGGACACTTGACCGCACATAGAATGTCAAAAGTAAAATTGATATAGTTGTGAAATACCTTTAAAGGACATGAAATGTGTTTAATAATTGCAGTATGCTATGGTTAAAAATCAGTTGCTCTGTCTTCTAAACTTACATGTTACCTGTGTTATATCTAGTCACTTCATAAGGTATTTACTACAGTGCAAGGGAAACAAAAAATGTGGTCTTACTTTAAATATGTCTTTCTATGAATAGAAGAACTTCTCAACATCAGCCAGTCTTTCATACTGCTTCTGTGAAGGTGTAAACCTACCTTCCTTGGTTCATAGCTTACTTTCTATGCACCAAATGCAGTTTTAGTGTTTCTTTTCTACATATGCTTTTGAGTCTTTTTATTATCCTGTTTTCTATTGCAATTCTCAAATACTTGTTCTCAAAGTTAGCTTTTGTAATTCACTGCTTGGATTAGTAGGTTAACTAATGTAGATTGGAAGGGCCTTCAGAGGTACCCTAAGGCAAGGCCAGCTTCATATTAAAAGCAATATTCAACTCAAGGTCTTAAGCAATTTGTGTTGTGTTTCTTTTATTAAAGAAAAAAATAGTCTTCTATTTCCTCAGACTTTCTTATGCTTGTCTTGAAGTATTTTGTTTCTAATTCTTAATAGACTTGTAGGGATGGTAAAGGAATCATATGTAGGATTTGATCTTGGAGTAGGAAGGGTACAGCACAGTTCTTTACTGTTAGTTACAGGTTAGTGTACTAATCCACAGCTGTAACTGTAATTTTATGAGGACAGTAATTTTTTTTTTTTTTAAGGAAAAGGCAGTAAATGTGTAAAATGTGTAAAGGGAGTGTAGTAAGTATAGTCCTTAACCAAATTATCTGTTAACCACATATCGGGGTGTAACATGGTACCAGATATCATTACAGGATAATGGAAAGAAGCAAAGTTTCTTTTATGATCCATAATACATCTGTAGATTTTTTTGACATGTAATTAGTAGTATGTTTTTAAAATTGATAGTTCCTGATCTATTTTGCCTTTTATAAAGGTATCATCCTGTGTTCAATATTGTAATAGTACTCTTTCCTTTGTGCTCTAAATTAGAATACTTAACCATAAGAAGAATTAGAAATTAAGAGACAGTTACCGAGTGGTATGAATGAATTTTGTGTAATAACCTAAGTCTTTTATATAATGGCACTGAACTTTCCACTGATGCTTGTATTGCACCACCCATCACTATCAGTGTACGCAATATTTGTTAGTAAAACCATGCCTGGTTTCCTGTTTGTTTTTTTTTTTAATCTCTCTTTTCGCTTTCATCTCTAAGGAGGTTTATATTGTTTCAGGGAAATAAAAGCAGATATCAGTAAGATTTTTTTTTTTCTTTTAGTATCTTCCTTAAATGAGAAAGCTAGAGGCAAAATGAGGAATAGAATACAAGTCTCTTAGTTCTTGAGAAAACTAATTTTACCATAGCTTCTCTTTCCCTTTTGCTCATCAGAGCTTGACATAAGTCTGTACATTTCCCAGGCTGCATAGCAAAGTGAGGGGCCTGACTCTGAGGTTTGTCTGTAAGTAGTAGTGTGGTTTTAACACACCAGGTCAGATTCTTGTTTTCTTAAAAATGCAGCTGCCTTTCTGAGAAAGTGACAAGTAATATTTGTTATGTGATAGCAAAATAAATATTTGGAGGCAAGTTTGAAAGTGCTGTAGCTCAGAAGGGTGTTTTTTTCTGAGCTTTCATTCAGAATGGTTTGCCTGTGCTGTTCTTGTTGACCAGAATTTCATGACCATTTCTGCTTTTCAATCCAAAGATTTGTTACAGAATAGATTTCTACTTGGGCACAAAATCCTTAGTACCTGTGAAGTATGTAAGGAGCTTTGTTACTAAAACAAAATTCAGTCAAAAACAGTTGAGGTGCATCATACCAATGACAAGACAAAGGTACTGCGCTGTGAATGGAAGTAAATTGCTTTTCTTTGTGCTCTTCATCTGTTAATTTCAGTGATGCATATGAGGTATTGCAGGAATCTGTTTAGCTGACTTTACTGAGGTGTCAGTTTGCTTTTACTGAAGCAATATATGATCTGAAAACCTCATGAATATGTAGGCTTCTGATTAGAGAGCATGAGTTTGTGATTAGAGAGCATAGTACTTAAAATCTCATTGCCTTGTTTCCTTTTCTTTCCCATTCTTAAAGAGACATAAGGAAGTAATAGTGTACCTTAATAGTCTACCCTATTCATTAAGCAAAGCAGCTGTAGTGCTAGAACTTTTAGTCTGATAAATGTGGACTTTCTCTGGCAGCTTGTCATACATTTTATCACAAAATTGTACACAATGTGGTTATGTAATCTGGAGTACTTTAGCCTTCAGGTTTCAGTTGAAGTTGACAACTGTTCTAATAAATTCCTATCACACCCTTATTTAAACATTCACACTTTTGAGAAGAATAAAGATGGGCTTAAACACTTCTAAGAACATCTCAAATGTGCTCTGACTAGGAACCTGCTTCTGGAACTGTCACTATTGTAGTTTGCTGCAATTTAACCTTGAACCTATTATGCTAAGGAAATGGTATGTAAATTTCTCAGCTGAGGGAACAAGAGACCTGAATGAATTCATCCACTTCTGAATTCTCTTTTTGATAATGCTCTTTCTGTAAGGTTTTGTCTGTCTCTTTTAGAAATTCTTTGAGGTCTCTCCTGAGAAAATGTGTGGTACTGCTTACAAGAGAATTCAGTTTTTTGGGGTAATGCAGTGCAGGTAACTATTACTTTAGGAAAACTGGAGTTAATGAGAAGTAATCCATCTTGGTGAAGACTGTCATTTGGCAAACAGTCAAGCCTTGACTTGGCAAGACCTCAATTAATGAGTTAGGCACTAGTAAGAAGCTTTTTATTCTCTAAGAATAGTGTCTTTCATGTTTTACCTTTCAGTAAACAAATCTGGGTTGAGAATGCTACACTTGACTGGTTAACTTGGCTTTCACATTTTTATCAAAGTAACTTTTTGCATTGTTTTTATTGAGTAGTTTTCTCAAACAAAATTACCATTTAGATAACTTATCAGTAAGAGATTCCTGTTTCTCATTTGCAGTTTTCAAGTTCATAATGTTTTTATTTAGTCATTTGTTACTTTGGATCTCTTGTGTGAAAAGATTTTGCAAATCTAGTCTCTGACATCATGTGAGCAGTTGTAAAAATAATTAATAAGATGTACAAAGAATATAATCTGTTTTACAGTTAAACTTTATTTTAAGCTATGGTATGTTACTTGCTCCTCTATTATTTTAATTTTCTGAACCTATGTCAGTTTAAGCCCTTTTTAGGGGAACATTAATTTTATCAAATAATTTCAGTAGAGTCCTGGAGCTCTGAGACAGTCAGATGTAGAGATCTTACCTGTAATGTGCCATGGAGCAGTCTCCATATTATCTACTTTGAGTTCTACCAGCAGTAGTATTAAGACTCTCAAATGCTCAGCTACAATATAATTATAATGTGTACTGTTTGGACTTTGACTTAAGGAGTTTTTTCCCTGTCTGTGTGTGTATATGCAAAGAAGAGTTTCTCTTTACTGTGAGAAGACAAAGGGTTAACTTGTTTATTTTTACTTTGGCTTCTTTTCTGTGGCTATCCAATAACAATACTTGCATAGGAAACCTGAACTTCTCTATCATTCTGTAGTTTATACTGTTTGAAAGGAAAAAGAAAGCTTACACTTGTTACAACAAACGGAGCTGTTGCTTCACACAGAGAACAGGGAGTTCCTTGTTCACATTTGGTAGCTTTTGAAGACTTGAACTTGGCTGTTGGATGACCAAGAATTTAGGATTTTATCTTCTTTTTAAATTTTTACTTCTATCAATGTGAATATAAATACAGAGCAAAAAACCCTGATATACTAATACAATTTTATGTGTAATTCTTGCAGATTAACACTGAAAATAGTATTCCATTTTATTTTACATCTTAAGAGATTTTTTAATTCACTGCAAACAAAATCAAAATATCTACAATCTGGGAGCTTCAGTTTTTCTTTCAGACACAAACTACTGGCATGGGTTTATATTTTAAACTTGCCCAATGGTATAAGTATCTCTGGTGGTCAGTTCAACAATTTAATATTATTTTTCAAAAAATGAACTAGCACATTGCTTTGCCATATCTGCTTTCACTTAATCTGGAAAAGATAAAAACAATTGTTGTGTTTTAAAGCAATTGGTAAGGATATTTTTGTGTTATGTGGGGGATTTTTTTGTGGGTTTTTTGTTTGGGTTTTTTTTTGTCGGGGCTTGCTGGGTTTTTGTTATTTTGGTTTCATTTTTGTTTTGTTATTGTTATTGTGAGCAGTAAAAAGGTATCAGGATAAAACAGATCTGCTTTCTAGGCTCCAGTTTTACATTGGACAGGCGTGCATCTTGATGTAGGAAACCCCATATGAGAAGCTTGGCCTCTTGTTAAGATACCTTTTTCCACAAGAAGAGTAGGTTTTTAATATGACCTGAAGATTGTTTTGTAGGGAAACATTTTATAGAACCTCTTCTTTGATACTTCGTTCTTGATGTCAATGCAATAAAAATGCATATATCTAGAGTAGCAGTTTCATCATAGTTTGGATCTGTGTTTTTGTTGGAATGTTAAGAATCAAGATCTTAAGGAGGATTTGAAACATTCAAGGAGAAATGGAGTGAATGGCTGGTATTTTACATAATCCAGAGCTTCTGATTTTTTTCTGCCCTCAGGTGCAAGCAGTGAGGTAGGTGATAGATCATTTCCAGGGTTATTTTTGCTGTATCATCCTTCACCTGTTCAGAAGTGTGCAATCCCTAAGCAGTATTAAGTGTTCAGGATTGCATCTCAGCCCAGATAAGAAAGGTCTTAGCAATTCACACGAATTGGCGAGGCTAGAGCAGGGAGACAGTGCTGCTGAACATCTGAAGTGCATCAAAAAAGGTGGGAAGTAAGAAGTAGGAAATAGAACTTGAAGGATAAAGACAAGAATGCGTAAGATTTCCTGACCAGGAGTTAGGCAATAAAGAATGTGTGGACAGATTCTCTTGGCTTTCATCCAGAAACATTTTTGCATGTAAGATGTATTGAGTTTATAATGTGGAATTAATAATTTGGAATCTGTAGTAGCTAGTTGGCCACTTCTGCAGTAGCGGGTTCTTGTGCTGCTCAACAGTTAGATTCAGTGCCATACAGTGCAGTGACCTGAATCTTCCAGTCTTCCATTAGAGGAAAGGGGAAGAGAAAAGCAAGTGGAGAAAGTTTTTCTTACTCCAATTCAGTCTTACTGCTCAATTTTAATAGTCAAGTGGATCATTGTAAAATGCTGAAGAATTAGTGTAAGTTTGCAATTAGGAAGCTCTACTTCTGCTCGTTTCTGAAGTTCTTGTGATTAATCCCTTAGTCTGAGTAACTGCAAGCTTGGGGTGCTCTGGTTCTAATAGAAGAGTGACTTTCCATGGCTGTTAGCCTCCAAGAAGGCATGCTTCCTACATAGAGGAGCAGTTGTACTCCAGTGTGAGGTACATACTTCATAATTTTTTTGCAGCGTTATTACACTAGTAACTGGGCTTTGGACCATGTTTGAACTGTTGGAAATGCCTACAGCCTGGTAAGAATGTGTACATACCCTTGTGTCCAGTGTAGCGATAGCACTGAGTTTACATTGGGCTGTCATGAAGAAAGGAAATAGCTTTTCAGATTGGAATCTTCTTTCATCCATACCTCTGTTGCTGTATCAAAAAGCTGTAAGTGAATGTCAGTATAAAGCTACTGCTCTTGATGTGTTCATCTGTAGGGTGAAATGTATCAAGCTTATTGGTGATGTATAAGTAGTGCAATTTATCTTTGAAAGCTAGCTAGATATCTCAGCCATAAATAGATTGACTGTGATGTTAGTGTGGAGTTTATCAATTGATTACAAAGTCTGTCAACCTACAGTTCATTGACCACAACCAGGCTTCAAGATATGAAAGCTGTTTTTATCTGCCGTACTGGGGTCAATGGTATTAAAATGCTTAGTGAAAAAGTGACCTGAGCATTCAGAAGAGGTGCTCGAGGCTTGAGTTTATTCATGGTACCTTCATGTGGCATCTGTGGAATTGTGGTGAGAATGGTGGTAGTGTGGAATGGTGGACTACACTTATTTCTTCATTAAATTCCCTGGAAGAACGTACAGTAATTAAGATTAAACCAACAATCTCTTTATGGGCTGCTCTTTGTAGGTGGATAACCATTCCTTTGACACAATACAGCGAATACCTCAGGTCTGATGCTGAGAATGGATAGGAAGGAGTTGGTTTCAGGTGTCTGTGCTAAGGAGAATGCAGGTACAAGAAACATACTCCTGCGTTCAGATGACATTATAATAGTATTTTTGAAGCATTTAAATATTAATTGTAATATATTCTGGGATTTTGCTGTTTCTTAATTTGAGAAGCATAAGGGTAACAAGCTTCCATGAGATGAAAGAACAATTTAAACTATCATTTAAGTACCTGATTTAAAGGAAAATATAATTAAGCATAGATTAAGACTGTACTTCTGTTCCTCATACCTGTTTCCCACCTCCATTGTAAATGACTGTCTCTCCTAACTGGCTTAAGCTGCAGAAGCATTCTGATTTCTTGTTGTATGTAAATGTTTATTAAAGCATCTAGATACAAAGAATGTCTATGTGGTGGTTCGGCAGTTACCCGCCCCCCTACACTTTGAAATAACCCAGGCTAGAACTCAGTCGGCTGGAAGTTAAGGAAATGAAGCTTCATATTTACAGCTTCGCACAATATACAGGCAGATATTTACTACGTATAACAGATATTTACAGATATATACAGTAAAAAGATAATACAGAAATACCACACTCCTCCCAGGGATCAGAATCCCTAAGAGGGGTTTCTAACCACCCTACCACCTTCTCCCCCTTCCCAATCTTATCTCACTATGTGTCTTACATGCCAGAGCCAGATAAGAGAAGGTAGATCAGCCAGGGGGATTAGCAACAGGAAAGTAGTTAGTGAAGTTACTTAGATCCAGCTAGAAGGCAGAGAGAGAGATGCAGCAGTAGCCACGGTGCAAAGCAGTCTGGCTTATGTTTGTTTTGATTCTAACTTTGTACCATTTCAGTAAACCAGTGAGTGAAGGAGACACTGGAATGTTTTCCTTTCTCAGCCTATAATCTATAATTTCTCATTCAAATCCTCCAATTAGTTCAAATAAGCACAATCTACTACCTGTAAAAGAGATGGAAGTAAAATAATATTAGGTAGATTGTTATTAGTGACTATAATAATATGATTTGACTTCTTTTTAATCTACACTCTTGCAAGATGAAAATTATTATTTGGATTGTGGAGTGGTTTGGGTTGGAGGAGACTTTGAAGATCGTCTATTTCTATCCCCCCTGTCATGGGTACCTATGAGACCAGGTTCCTCAAAGCCCCATCCCATCTGGCCTTGAACACTCCCAGGGAGGGGGCTTCCACAACTCTGGGCAGCCTGTTACTCTGTCTCACTATCCTCATAGTAAAGAATTTCTTTTAATAACTACTCTATCTCTGTTCTTTCAGTTTGAAACTGTTAACATACTGTGAACACTACTGTGGCTATACTGAAAGTCGTGAGGGGTGTGCAAGGTTAAACCCTTCAGTTTCAACGTATTGGAAGCTAGTTAGTTCTAAGGATGTACACTGAAGAAGGGTTTTTTAGGTTAGAGTTCACTGACTTCAGTACAGAGCCTTGTACTGTCTTTCAGAGGCACTTTGATTTAGAGGTTTTTTAAGCACTTGTTTCATTTGTCTTTTTTTAAATGGGGCTATTGAAACTTATTCCAATTTAGAGGTATTAAATGGAGAAAGTTAAAATTACACGTGACAGCCTTTCTCCTGCGCATATCTACAACAGTCAATGAAGTCAGTGGCTGCTTACCTGGTATTATCCCAGTAACTTGGAAATTGTCAGTGTTTGAGGTATGGATAATAATGCTGGTCACAAAAAGTGCTTTTCCTTTGTGATTGTTTGCATTCTGAGGAGAAGCTTGTTTCTGCAATATAGACAAGCAGTGGTAGTGCCAGAATCTTAAACACTGGTCCTTGCCCCCAACAACATGTTAAGAGAAACACAGCACACTTAATAGTAGTAAGTGATGGAGAAATACTGAAATATTGCCATTGGCAACAGAGAGAATCCGAATAGCTTGAAATATAATTAGTTCATGGATAGACTCCAATGTATTTTATCTTTATCTCTACCAAACCTTTTGTGGATAAATTGACTTGTAGATTAATTTTAAATGTGCTTTTCCTACACTGCTGCTTGTCTCATTCTGCACTTTTCCACAGTACTTTTCAAAGTATTTTTCACAAAAGAATCTTAAAATCCTACATTATACTCTTCTATAATATTTAAGTGATGGAATAAAGTTAATGGAACAATAGGGTTGTGGGGTTTTATGATTTAGAGATGGTGTTAGTGCAGCAGACTGGGAAGAGATGTTTAGTAGGTTGTTTTTCTAGAAGCTACAGTTTTAACTTACTTGTACTACTTTGAATATTTTAAAACAAAAAATTAATCTCAATTGAAAACTGTGTGGAGGGCTTTGTTTTAAAAATAACCAACCCTTGGCCGTGTCTGGCAGCCTTATGTAAGAAAAGATGAGGCGTTCTAAAAGTTCAACCCTGCTTTACTACTGCTGCAGCTTTCCCTTAAGTTAGTGAACTTCTGTGCAAACTACAAATAAAGTCTTAATAGTTAGACAGTTTAGTCTTTGACCCAGCTAACAAGCTTCTGTAACTAGGTGTTAATGTCACAGTAATTTGTACTGAAGGGTTGCTCTGACTCATAACAAAGGCATATGTTTTTATTTGCTCTTGTAAAGTAGATGATACTACCACAGCACTGGTGTAGCAAGTGGACTGTTCATCCTAGATGGTGATCAAACTAATGAAGTTTGCACTGGGCTTGTCTCCTTTGTTTGAGAGAATATGGGGAGGAGGATGTGGTTATGAGCACCAAAAAGATAGTGCACTCGTACTGTGTTATTGTGTCCACTTAAAATAGCAGAATATCTGAAGCTTGAAAGCTACCTCTGAAGATTTTCTAATCTAAACACGACATGCACACACTTCCCCCTCCCTCCACCCTAGCTCAAAGCAAGGTCAACAAGGGCAGGTTGCTCAGAGCCTTGTACAATTGTGTTGTGACTCAGCCTGTCTGACCAATGTCTTCCCAATGTTTGACTACCTTCAAAATAATTTTAAAAAAATCTTACATTTAACTGGAACATAATTAGTTTTCTTGGAAAACAAACCTTCTTCCATGGATAAGACAGCTCGAATGGTACTTCCATCTATGTGATCATCTGATTGGAGTGATTTTTCACTCCTTCGAAGTCCGGTAGTTACTTTTTCCTTTTATTATTCCCTAAATCAGGTGAGTTCAGATGGTGATGGCCTGCTTTGTTTGTCAGTGGCCAAGAAGCGGCCTGTCTCTCTTGCCAAAACTCTCTGAGCAGATTAGAATATAGAGTCTCGTTTTCACTGTCATTTTCACGCTGTGCATGAACAAATTTTTAGACCATCTACATAAAGACAGACTGCTGTGTACAAAAAAGAAATCGAGAAAGGTTGCAACTGAACTTTTGAGCAATTTTACATGGTGGGTGAGGAGGGAGAAGGCTCTAGAAGGTGTCACTAGAAATTGCTTGGGTAAAGGCTGTTATTTGTAAACATGCTTATATGAAGGATTATCTAGGAAAAGCACTGTTACTTTTCATGTACAACCATCTTCTTGTGCAGGCTGTTGTTACTAGTTCTTAGCAGTGATTGCTGCTTCAAAGGCAATATGAATGTTTAAGAAGAATCTAGGAGAGATAAGATCAATCAGAGGACATGAAATAATAAATTGAAAGAACAGCCAGCAAGGAGAGGATTGGAGGCAAAAAGGGACATAATTGTATGTAAAGTGTATATGTAATCTATGGAATAGTGCAGGAGGAGATAAAAAGAAATAAGCTTAAAATTCAGTCAGGTCAAGATAGGACATTAATGAATAAAATTCATTACCCATAGATTTTATTTAAGTTACTCTTCTATAGTATCCAATTATATAGTTTAATTTTAAGCAGTTTAAGAATCTTTATCTAGATGCCATCAGCATGGTTTAAAAGGGAGTTGGTCATGTCATGAAGTTTTTCACTTGGTAGTTTTGGCCAAAACCTGACTAGATATCATGGAATAAATAAAAAGTTTCTTAAACTGAAGCTACAGATGTTTTCACAGTAATTGTTACTATTGCATTCTAAATGAATCAGTAAGGTACTTACCTCTTGTACTGTTTTGCAGCTTTCAGTATCAACAACATGCATGTTGACATTTCCTTTTTTTTTTTTTTAAATACCCTCTTTTTTTTTTTTTTT
>VWZI01022226.1:263878-306529 GCA_013396835.1 Psilopogon haemacephalus
TTTTTTTTAACCAGTATTTCAGTCTATCAAGAAAGAAGATAGTGTACTACACCAGTTTTGAACAGAGGAAACGAGCAAATGCAGCATTTTTAATAGGTGCATATGCTGTAAGTATTACTTATCACATAGATACTTCTAACCTTCCTTTACAAGACATTGGCTATGTGTGAAAGTTAATCTCGGGATGCTCCTTTAGGGAAGCAGGCAGAATGTATTTTGATTTTTCCTAAAGCTGTCTGAAAATTCTGATGTATGAATTTTAGAGAAGTGCTTATTTTGGCACTTAGGCCCATTCACTACACAGGGAGTGGCTTGGCAGATGATGTTTGTGTTTCCCATTGTCATGAACGTCAAAAAGACAGACCACAAACTACCTCCAAACGTGGCTGTTTTAGCCTGCGGCAGTAGTGAGATTCTGGAGAGGAGACTGATTTTTCTGACAGCCATTCTTAAAGCTAGACCAGGGTCATGGTGGTTCCTGGATGGATTTCTCAATAAATTTTAATAGCCTACCCAGAATCATGGAGAAATTTAGACGTTTCAGCCTTAATGTTACAGATAATATGTAACGTACAGAGCTGCCTTAGTTACACAGGCCTAATTCATCATGATGTCACTTAAGTTTTGGTAGTTGCAAGCTGACACTGGCACAGCCACTTGTGTATCTTCATAGCATGTAGCTAAAACTTAAGATTTCATCATCCTGTTCTATTGTCTCAAATTGAAGAACACTTCTAGAAGATACTGCTGGTTCTGAGCTGCCATCCACATGGCTGAGTTGCAGAATTCTGTTTAGTCAAACTTTATTGCTATGTGAAAGTTGGTATGTTTCTTTGAGGACTGAGGTAATGCTGAAAGCAAAGCTCAATAAATGCAGATTCCTGTAATTAAACAATGTTTTAGTACAAACATGGGAATAGCGTGTAAATGCTCCTGGGGAATGTCTGTTTAAATTTTAGAATAGAAAAACATAGAGAAGTTCAAATTTAAAAAATCTTCAGGTTAGATTTGTATCCCTTATGAGTAGCACTGATGGAAAAACAAATGACTTTAATGTGTCAAGTTTATTACTGTTTTTGACCATACAAGGCTTTATGCCTGGAATTAACTTTCAATTTTGTGCCTCCAAATTTGATGGTGTATCTTTATAAGCTTTACTATCGCTTTGGATACAAAATCTGTCTGAATTGTAGCATCTTTGGTAATTATTTGCTTCCTGTAGTTTATAAAGAAACTTCAGACATTCTGTTCAGACTGCTTTTTGGTTTGTTTGCATTTTTGTATCTCCAGTTCTGTGTTTAGAAAGATTCGCTGGTCTAACGAAGCCTGTAGCTGGAGAGCATTCATCTAGCACATACATAGATTACAGCATGTAACTTTCACCTTCTGGTACCTCTTAGAACCCTTGAAGGCACAGGACACTGGCATTTGAGAAGATGTGATTATCTTTTTATTCTTGTTATATGACTATCTCCAGTAGCTGTTGCGTTAAGCTGTTCTTTGTGCTTAAGGCATTAAAATGCCCATATCACTATTAGCTAGACTCAAATTGAGACTGGTGCTGTCCATGAAGAGAGAACTTCTTGCAAAGCCAGGTTGTAGGAACAGAACAAGAGACCTGTAAGGTGCAGGGCAGAACAACCAGAGGACTCGTCAGCTAACTAAACTGTCATATTTACAGTATTTAAGACTAAAACATGGAAACAGTCTAGTATATTTGCTAGTCCTTGTTTGAAGGAGTTGCTTAGCTGCCAAAGCTAAGGATAAAGGCTATTACTGGGAAGGAAGGGCAGCAGAAACTCCTCTGAAGAAAGTAGCAGGAAGGAGCATGCTATGTGGATACTATGGTGTGCCACAATGGATCTCAGGCAGCACATCACATAGAGTTGGTGGCTTATGTGTGCAATAAGGTAAATTAGTGTGCCACAACTTCACGAACATTTAACTCTCACCTAGCCTCTCTAAAGCTGCTTATAGCTTTCCATTGCTAGCATATGCAAGTGATGTATATCTTCATTTGATACTGTTACTCTCTTGTCAGACTAGTAGAGGTTTCAAGTGTCTTCTGATTATTGAAGATACTATGTACCAAGAATAATTCTTAACTGATACAGTTACAGTACAAAACCCTGGTTTGTCTGGTATTGAAAACACCATATAGCTACTTTCCCATTTAACTTTATTTAGTATGTAACATTGGAAAATAGTTTGCACAAAGATTTAAAATGTGTTCCATAAGTATGCCATCCCAGAATTGTTTCTACAGGTGTGGATTCCTAAACTGCAAGTCTTCAGGGAATTCCTTCACCAACTTCTATAGTGATTGATATTAATGAAAATAGATTCATAAAATGCATATTTATTTTAAAAATATGTTTATAATCTACCTAATAAGCTGAGGTTTTTTTAATCACAGAAGCTTAGGTTTTTATAATCCAGGCAGAGTAATTTCTGGAGTGTTTTGCCTGCAAATGCTGTGTTTAGTCAGATGCCTGAAGATGTGTGCTCTTGACGTATGTGATAGGCCTGAAGAAGTCTAATCATATTTCTCTGTAAAAGAACTGTATATAACTGACAGTTTGATCTATCACTCTTACAATATCCAAATATTCAAACAGAATGTATGTTCTTTGTAAGGCCTTCTGGATTTCATGTCTTTTCTTTTTGGGAGCAAAAGGTCTTATAGGTATTAACTGTACCAAGGTGTGAAAGTTAATTGAGAAGGCTTCTTTTATTTGTCTAAGTGTTAAAATATTAAGTGTAAAATGAAACATGGAAAACGGTGGATCAGGTTCAAGGAATGGGTTTCCAGTGGTGATTATGCAACTTGGATTGTTACGTTAGACAACTTAAACGTGTTGTGCTCTACACCCTATAGCTATTAAAACATTTTAATAAGAGTCACAAGGTTAAGTGAAACTTCAGTCTTAGCATTTTTTGGCAATAGCTTGCCTATTTGCACATTGCATCTCAGGAAGAGGTTTTATAAATATCAGTTGTTACAATGGACTTTAAAGATATTAGAGCTAATCATGTCCAGTTGCTAGGTTATTGCTGTTTCCCCTTAAGAATTGTGTAAAAGTTACTTCTGTTATAAAATTCAGATTAACAGGGAAAAAATATATTTTAAGTGTTACAAGAACATAAAAAGATGCAGACGTTTCTGATGTTACAGAGAAGTTTGGCGTTCCTCCTAAATGGCTGTGACGTACAGCAGACTGTTCAGTGGTCACAAACAAGGTGTTTCTAGGTTTTGTGAAGTCTTATCAGAAGCCACAAAGAATGTTTTGAAGCTAGTAAGCTTTTAATACTAGTTTGTTTGTACCAAGGATTGGTCAAAGGCTGAATAAAGATTTTAGATTGGGAACTAACCTATGTCTTGGTTGAGAAAATAATTATTAGAATGCTTTATATTCAACAGTTAAATGTTTGTAGACCCAAAAAGCAACCATGTAGGTGCTGGTTGTAAGGTGAGCTGCAGAGAAATGGTGAGGAAAATTGTGTGACTTTGTTTACAAAACATGTTTGTATGCATGGAATATGCCAGTCTAATCTGGCTCAAATTGTTTTCTGTAAATAATGCACTTGCTTAATATGCATCCCAAGTTAGAGTTATTTTGGGAGCAGTTTTACTGTACACCTAGGAATGGAAGCGACAAAGATGTGATGGTACTCTAATTTCTTGCTTAAGCCACTGCAGCTGATGGGATGCAGTGGTAGTAGAATGAGTCCTGTCATAGGGTGTTATGTTATATGGTGGTCTCATAGTAACAGGTCAGATTGCTGAGTTGGATATTTTTGTTAAATAGTAGTTTGATACTGGCAATTAGGAATCAAAACAAATTTGTTTTAGAAAATCTTCACTGAGCTGTGGTAGATAAGTGTTTCCTTTCTCAGTTATTGTGATGATATTTGTATTCATTTGAAGTTGAACAGAGAAATCCTAGTAGTGATGCCTTTTTTAGCTGTCATAAGGGCTCTTATGTCTTGTGTTTATTGTTTTGGGTTTTTTTAAAGAGGGGAATAACAAAACTTCAGTTTCTGTTGACTTGTGTTAATTTCTGAATCTTTTACTTTGTGTAGGTGTGTCTTTTCTGGCCTTAAATATCATAGTAGCATAGTATACCTTTCTAGGGGTTTATTATAGGGGAATTTTGCATGTGGTTAATGATTTTCAGGCTCAGAGCTGGTGTGTTTTTTCTTTCTTTCTTTCCCTTTCCCTCCATCACCTTTCGGTAATATACTTGAAGAAAACACCAGAAGAAGCTTACAGAACACTTTTGTCGGGATCTAATCCACCGTATCTTCCATTTAGGTATGTGAACATGAGAAATAGGCCTGACATTGGTGTTTTGGAATTTGCTAAATATCAGCTCTTCAGACTATCTTCCCAGAAAGGGTTTCACATATTATACACACGTTGTATCAAAATGACTGATGTCCACTTTTTTTTTTTTTAACTTTTAGTGAAATTATTTGCTCTAAGTTGGAATAATAAAGCCATTTACATAGGTTTAAGTAAGACTCAGTCTTGCAAGCTATCAGGTTTTGAAAGTAGTTCTTAGCAGGTTTGTCACTTAGCAGCTAAGTTTTCTTCATTGCATTTTACTATTTTTACGTAATTAACTAACTAGACTTATATGAATGAAATGAGTTTATGCTGTTATATTTTCTCTCTTTTACAGAACAAGTACTGATATTCAGTTTACTAAATTGCTTTGACTTTGTTTTCAGCGAATCATAGATAATTTTTATCAATGTGTCTTTATTCTCACTACTGAGGCATACCGAGTTTTGAATCTGAGGAGTTTTAACTATCATGCCTATCTAATAGAGAGGCTTTCAAGTTTTTTTCATAGTATGCACCATAAAAGGCAACTACAGTGAGGTCAATATCCTCTCTGTAGTGGAGTCAGCCAATGCATTTGTAAATCTAGACCTACTTAGTCTCTATCAGATTCGTCTGATAGCCCCTCAGTGAAAGATCAGAATGTCTCTCTTCTCATAGCTTCTACAGGAGTCAGATAAAATACAGACTGTTGGGATGGTAGATGGGTATGTAAGGACCAGTTCAATTATGAATCTTAAACCATCAAACACTTTGTATAAAAAAGGTATCAGATCAGTGATACCTTTTATTAATAGTTGATATGCTGACCTGGTCATCAGTTACTCTCCAAAGCCCAAGAAGAACTGGATGTCACCTGGTTGTGTAGGAATGAAGTCAGGAAGGTCAAGGTGCAGCTGGAGCTGAACATGGCAAGGGATATAAAGAAGACCAAGAAGGGCTCCTACAGGTACCTAAACCAGAAAACAAAGGGTAAAGAAAACATACCCCCCTCATGAGCAGCAGTGGGGAACTAGTAACAGTGGATGAGGAGAAGGCTGAGATTCTCAACAACTTTTTTTGTCTCAGTTGTCACTGGCAACCCCTCTCATGGCACTCATGTTGATGACCCCCAAAAGACAGAGACCAGGAAGACAAAGTTCCTCCCACTGTAAGCAAAGACAAGGTTTGTGACCACCTGAGGAACCTGAACATACATAAGTCCATGGGACTTGATGGGATACATCCCACAGTCCTGAGAGAACTGACTGATGTACTTGTCAAGCTGCACTCCATGATATTTGAAAATTCCTGGCAGTCAGGTGAAATCCCTGGGCACTGGAAGAAGGAAACATTGCACTTGTTTTTGAAAATTACACCAAGAAGGACCCTGGAAATGACCAACCTGTCAGCCTCACCTCCATGCCTGGGAAGATCATGGAACAGATCCTCTTAGATGCAATGCTAAGGCACATGAAGGACAGGGAGGTGATTCAAGACAGCCAGCATGGCTTTACTAGGGGCAAATCCTGCCTGACCAACCTAGTGGCTTTCTATGATAAAGTGACTGTCAGTGGACAAGGGATGACCTGTGGTCGTGGTGTATTTGGACTGCCGCAAGGCCTTTGACATGGTCCCCACAACATCCTGCTCACCAAAGTGGAGAGGTATGGATTTGATGGGTGGACTGCTCAGTGGATAAGGAACTGGATGGATGGTCACATCCAGAGGGTAGTGCTCAATGGCTCAAAGTCCAGATGGAGAGCAGTGACAAGTGGTGTCCCACAGGGGTCTGTGCTGAGACCTGTGCTGTTTAATATTTTTATCAGTAGCGTAGGCAGTGGGATTGAGGCATCATCAGCAAATGTGTGGCTGACACCAAGCTGCGTGGTGGTGTCAATAGGACAGGATGGCATCCAGAGGCACATGGATAAGCTGGGGAGGTGGGCCCAGGCAAAGTGCATGAGGTTCAACAAGAGCAAGTGCAGGGTGCTGCACCTGGGCCAGAACAATGCAGCCCTGTGGAGAAGGCCTTGGGGGTGCTTGTGGACAAGAAGCTGGACATGAGCGAACAGTGTGCACTTGCACTTGCAGCACAGGTTAACGGCATCCTGGGCTGCATCAAAAAAAGCATGGCCAGAGATGGAGAGAGGAAATTCTGCCACTTTACTCTGATGTCACCTGGAATACTGCATCCAGGTCTGGAGCCCTCAATGCAGGAAGGACATGGACCTGATGGAGCAGGTCCAGAGGAGAGCTGTGAAAATGATCAGGGGGTTGGAGCACCTCTGCTAGGACAACAGGCTGAGGGAGCTGGAGTTGTTCAACCTGGAGAAGAGGAGGCTTCAGGAGACCTAATAGTGGCCTTCCAGTACCTGAAGAGGCCTTACAAGAAGGCTGGAGAGAGACTGTTTACAAAGGGCTGCAGTGACAAAATGAAGGCAATGGCTTCAAACTAGAGCAGAGCAGATCTAAGTTGGATGTTTGGATCAAGTTCTGCACCATGAGGGTAGTGGAACACTGAAACAGGTTTCCCAGGATGGTGGCTGGGGTCATATCCCTGGAAATACTCAAGGTCAGGTTTGACAGGGCTCTGGGCAACCTGATCTAGCTGAGGATGTCCCTGCTGACTGCAGAGAGTGTTGGACTGGATAACGTTTAGAGGTCACTTCCAACCCAAACCATTCTATAATTCTGCTCTTTGGAATCATAGGAAGTTGCTTTGTCTTTAGTTTCCTTTCTCTGCCAAAGCCCTGTTTGTTCAAGCCAAAGGTTGCAGATTTTTGCCTTGGAAACAATTCTTTATAGTAATGCTGTAGTAATGATTGTAGTAGTAATAACAATTTTAAAGTGCTGTTTCTGCCTGATGGGTAGAAAGTAGTGGAAATCATTGGTTCTGATTTCTAGTGAACCTGGTAAGAACCACAGTAACAAATTTTTATTGACAGATTTAGTGTTAAAGAATTATTCAAAGGAAATTCTCATTAATTTGGATTCATAAAATTCTATTCCGAAATGGCATAGTTACCTACTCTGGGATCAGCAAAGGAGGCATCCAAAAAATACAAGAAACAGCAAGATTTTCTGAAGGTAACTTTATATTATATGCAAAGATTCTCTCCTAGAGGAGAGAGTACTAACTGAAAACATTGAAGAAGGCAGTTTCAAACAAAGACTATGCAGTTTTTGCAATCTGGCTTGCCAAAATGATTGCAAAAGTATAATTACTTGATTCCACCTCCTGGTGAGGCTACACCTTGAGGGCTGCATTCAGTTTTTGGGCTCTCACTACAGGAGAAAGACCCTGAGGTCCTGGAATGGGTCCAGAGAAGGGCTCTGAAAGGTAATGAAGGGTCTGGAGAACAGATCTTATGAGGAATGGGTGAGGGAACTGGGGTTGTTTAGTGTGGAGGCTGAGAGCTTAGCACTTTCTACATCTACCTGAAAGGAGGTTGTAGCAAGGGGTGTGCTGGTCTGCTCTCTAGGACTAAGCGATAGGAGGATAGGAAATGGCCTCATGTTGTATCAGGAGAGGTTTAGGTTGGATATTAGAAAAAACATCTTCACTGAAAGGGTTATCAGTCACTGGAATAGGCTACTCAGGGAGTGTATTGGGTTAAGGTTAGCTACCCCGAGCCCCAAAGCCCAATAAAAAATTCGATCTGATTTGGAAGTAAAAAGGGTATAAAACTTTAACAACAAATAGGAGGAAAAGGGGTTTTTTTAAAGAAGGTGGGAGAAAGAGGAGACAAACTTCGGGATATTGGGAATGAGGGAGAAGGGTACAGAGACCAGGGAGAAGGGGAGAAAGGAAAAAAAATACAACCACGGCAGGCAATTGAATCCCGAGGCTGAGTTCGATAGCTTTGGTGCCAAAGGGAAAGCAGGGTGCAGGAATTCTATGGCGAAAAGACTCAGTCCCAGTTCCAGAAGAGAATAATGGTGCTCTCCACGTGGCAGCAGGGAAACACATGCTCTAGCAGCAGAGAGCAGCAAGCAGTTGCTCAAGCAGCCAGGACAAGGAGAAGAGAGAGGGGGGGGGGAGAAGCTGGGCCCACCCCCTTTTATAGCCCAAATCCTAGCAGGAAGTGGGAATGTCTAACCATGACACCTGGGAAAAGGGTCAAACTATTCCTTGGGAAGAGGCAGGGGGTCCCAGGTGGGCTTAAACCTTTACAGGGAGTTGGTAGAATCCTTATCCCTGGAGGTACTTAAAAGATGCAGGGATGTGGCACTATGGGACATGACTTAGCACCAGACTTGCCAGAATTAGATAATGTTTGGGTTTGATGATCTTAAAGGTCTTTTCTAACAAGAGTGTTTCTATGATGAGTGGTTAAAACGGAAGGTTCTTTGAAAGGTTATGGGGTTTCTGTATATGGGTTTTGGGATACTTTTGGTTTTGTTTGGTTTGGGTTTTTTTTTAACACAAAAGCTTTGGCTATTTTAGATGGGAGGGAGGCAGTGCTTTTGTGCAGACCCTTGCTGTTTCTAGGAGAAATAAGTATTATGACCCATTTCTAGAAGAATTAAGCATCTCTATTTCTTAAGTATCCTTTCTTATATGGCATGGGATTGAAAAGCACTTAAGTTTCTTCTGGAGCTGCTTTGGATTGCATCAGGTCTTGACACTGGCTTAGAGACTAAGCGGATTGTGTTACCTGTGTAAGTTGTCCTGCTGAAGAAGAAGACTGTGTGATCTAGCTATACAAGCGGAAGGATTCTGACAAGATAGGAGGCTAGATAAGAAATGGGGAAGTCTGATAGTTTAGTGGGAGCGTATTTGCATGTTGAATTCACAGGAACAGGCTGGAATAGATACATAAGGAGCTTAAGAACTGTTTGGACTATGAGAAGTGCAAGTAGATCTGCAGTGGGACAATCTAGATTCGCTAGAAATGGGAAGAAATAATGTATTCTTCCTTCCCTGGCTCTCAAAAGCCTTTGAGATTATATACAATCTAACACGTTTGAGACTTCTCTGGTGCAAAATACAGCATGACACAAACTCAAGCAAATGAAGCTGTGCTGGAAGCAGTACTACTGCCTTAGATAGTATGTCTTCTTGGCATCAAGCTTATACAGTGAAGAAATGAATCCATGCTGTGAGAAAGTTTGCATTCCTTCCACATCTTTAGTGTCTTGAAAAGGACTAAAATAAATCTTAGGTACTGTGAAAAAACAAACCTCTTCCCTCCTACTCTAATGTCTAGGAAGGAAATAATTTGAGGTATTGATAATTGGTATTCAGTACATACTGACTTGAGTTTATTCTTGGAGCCTGAGACTTAAATGTTATATAACTTATGTAAGATAGGGCATCTTAATAATAGAAGGCACAAGAATTTTTCAGCTGGATTTCAGATCTTGTTACAGCCAGATTATTTAATTTAGATTTATTTAGTTTGATAAATGAAATGTCTTCTATTTGGGAAATAAAGTAGCCTTTAATAGGTAGAGGCTGCAGTGTTGTTAGTTTTGTGGGTTTTTTTAATAGAGTACTGAACTGAGTTTACATGAAGTGATCACTGGGAAACTATGTACTTTCATGTAGCTCAGTGACCTCAAAAAACCGTAATCGGCTTAGATCTTCAGCTGGTATTTCATTTAAAGACAGCTTCAGCAAATATTGTCCAAGGGTAGAAAGAAATCAGAATCCTTCTCTTATAAAATACATTAACATTTTGTTGGTTTTTATTTTACAATAGAAAAACTAAAAGCAGGAGGATAAAGCAATACTGTCTTTGAGACACTTTCATCTTATTTTTGGATGGTCCACTGTCACTTGGTAATGCTCTAATCTTGAAGACCTTTTCCTGTATCTCCTCACTTCAACTTAAGAAAACAGCACTAAGGGCATTTTAAGTCATCATAAATACCAGTTTCCTATTGTGAGATGGAAATTTTGTATTTTTACCTCCAGCTACTCTGAACTGCCTTAATGTGAAAGAGTGAAACCATATACATGTCAGATATGACATGAATTTCAGACCTAGATTTTAGGTTGTAGATTGTGGGGTTTGTTTCGTTATTGGTAAGTGCTGGTTAAGCAAGCTATTTTGTTATTGACAGCACTTAGAGACTTGGTGAAAGGGAAAGCATTTTGCAGTATTGAGGTCAGCTGCAGTAACTGGGAAAATTGGATGTGGGATTTGCAGCTCTGTAATGCCGGCTCAGATTGATACTACATTTGTGTCTTGTAGAAATAGTCACATTTTTCTCATTTTGAAAGCAAACAAAATACTATCAGGTAAAAACAGTGCTTGAAAATCAAAGTGGTTATGCATTTGGCTGTAAGAGACTGGAGGAAGGCTATAATGAAACCATGTGATCAGCAACAGAAACCAGAGCACCCACATTGTAAAGCTCTCCAGGAGACATCTGTGCATGCGCTGTTCTATTATTCTGATATTAAATGAGGTCTTCCTTACTCCTCTATGTTTTTTAAACATCAACTTCAGAGATGAACAAAAAGGTATAGTATTTGAAATCCAAATAGCTTGACATCCACCAGTGAAAACACCAAAATGGTTTTGTGTACAGATAAATGAGTTAAAAATAGTTACTGTCTTAGGCATCAGCACACATATTAGTTTTCTGTAGGATAGGATGCTGCGTACAACAGACAAAGGAAGAAATTAAGAACGTCTGGAAAGATTTATAATTTCATCAGGGTTAGTCAAGGTACTTTTTTTCTTTATACTGCTCTTCCTCTGCATTTGGTTTTGCTAAGGTACAATGTGTGGCCCATATAGAATCTATCACAAACTAAAATAAGTGTTATTAATTATTGCTCTAAAACTTTTGAAATACAGGTCATTGATAGAAAGAAAATGCATGCTGGTGATTGACTTCTAGCACTGTAGTATGAGAATCTAAAACCCAAAGAGAATTTTTGTGTTAGTACAGGTTCTAACAGTATCCAATATTTTTATCTTATGGTCTGGAACTTTAGACAAAATCAGTAGGAAGAAAAGCTGACACAAAGAAAGGTGAAACCAAACTAGTAGTTGTGTGTTTGTTTTAAATTAGTTTTCTCTAGTAAATGCATGAATTCAGGAGGATTAAAAAACTTAGGTTTAAAAAACGTTCAATATTTACAAAGCTGCTTAGTGATTTGATATGACTTCTGACTGATTCTTGAGAATCAGCTTGAGATTCTGAACTTGAGAATCTGAACTTGAGAACTCAGCTTCAGCACGGAGGAAGTCATTAGGTGACTCTGGGGGAGATTTGTTATGTTTTTTCTCTTAAAAAAGAAAGAATCAAATGAGTTAGTTACTTAATATACCTTAGACAAGTCCTTCTAAACAATTAGATATTTTACTCAAGTAATTTATTTTAAAATGTTCACAATAAATTCTTAATATTTTCGTTTTTGAGTATTTCAAGGCTTTTCTAGACATGTAGCTAGTGTTAAGATGGGCATTAAACATCTGTCCTACTACTGCTGCAAAGCACTCTTTGACTAAACTCTAAAGGAACAGTAACACTTCTGTGAAATAATTAGAAATCATTGGTTTGATAGGAAGGTAAAATATAATGTCACTTCAGAAGTACACTGCAATTTCGCTGCATAAATAAAACACTTTTTAAAAATGGTTTGACATTTAAAACAGGTCTGTAAAGTGCATTTTGTTGCTTTCCATTTGTTCTGCAAACAGTAACTTAGGTTTCATCCCCTAATACTTATATCACAAGCACTTGCCTTGTCCATACTTCACACGTTGCTCTACAATATCTGTGGATCCAGCATACAAAATCCTCATGGATTATACATGAAATTTCAATCAGATACGTTTGTCTGTTCTCATGCCTAATATTTAATACTTGTAGAAAGCCCATTTTAAAATTCTGGAGCATAATCTGGTAAAGTTTCAGAAAGGGTTTTGCATCTGGAATTGATTGTAGCCAGCCAGTTGCACTTTGGAAAGTAGAGGAGAAAAAATATATATGTATTGCTGGATTTACTTTGAAAACAATTGAGAGTGCTAAAATACATATGGCTATGGCTTTAATGGGGAAAAAAAAGTGCTTAGATTTTGTTCCATTTTCTTGTTTTCCAAATCATGGTAGAAGGAACTTCTATGATTTACTTGTGTTTTCTTACCAGAAGATACTTGAGGGGCAGAGGGAGGAAAAAAAAAGAGAGATTCTGGCAAGGTCTGATGTAATACACTCAGTATTTCCATGGCTCATCAAGCATCATGCTTTCCCTTGAAGCATTAGGTAATATTAAGCCATCAGTTCCAGGTGTGATTTCACTGCCATGCTGTGCTACCATTCACATTTAGTGTTTGTTTCTGGTTTGGTTACATTATCATGTTCTGACACAGAAGCAGAATATGATGGGGGGGGGGAGGTGGTTGAGTTTTTCAGGTATTAACTATTGGTGTTTTATATTTAAAAGAATCATTAGAACACTGCTGTTCTTTGAATTTCTGGGAATTTAGGATTAGATTTAAACACTGTTTTATTTGTTCATTCCAAAACTTTGCCTGTTTGGAATTTTTTTGTCTTTCTACTATTTCACTGTGTGCGGATGGCAAGTGTCAGATGGGCTGTTTTCTCCAGTCAGAGTATGCTTACTTTAATGATTAGGTGCTCCAGGACAGACACAAGATGTTTGAGGCATGGATGATGTAGGCAATAGATGTTATGTGCCAGCATCCATGTGTACTCCGGCAGTAATAGCTGTCTGTGGGAACTGTAGCTAAGAATACACCTGGCATTGTGATAGGTTTATCTGGTATGTCTAGGTCAAAGTTCAGTGTCCTCCCTTCACTTCTTGTTCACTGTCATAATGCTTCTTATTAATGGATTAGAGATTATGTGCCTTTTTTCCCCCAGTATTATTCTTACGTACTGCAGTATCAGATGCCTTAGCCAGTTGAAGTAGTTGTATACCCATAGGTAATTTAAAAAAAAAAATCTTATATAGCCAAGTAACATGATATAGATCATATCTTCCATTCGTATTTCTCTAAATACTTAATTTTCTGGTTTTCATTTTCTTAGATCTCATTGTTTCTGTCAGCCCTTTCATAAAACTTACAGCTTTCACAGATTTTCTGCAATGTATGTGTTCCCATTGGGACCTTAAAATTTTTTGCTCAGAAGAATTTTTTTGTTTACTAAAAGGGTTTTGTGCTAAAATTATTTGGTTTTCAAACTTCCCCTGTCAAAAATGAATTGCCTGTAAAGATAATATTTTACAGCTTTGGTATGTTCTGGTTATCTAATGTAATGAAAATATTTAGTGGCTTTCTTTTTTTAAAACCGTTTTAGGATTTGGGTACTGAAGGCTTATTCACACTTTAAGTTCCCATTTTAAAACATTGTGGCTAAGCATTTTTTAGTAGTCTAACTTCAAAGCTTTTCTGAAGTAGCTTGTGTTGCAATATGATGTTCCCAAAATCACAGCTTTTAATTTTCTTAAATACATTTTCCATGAACACAGCTTGCTCAAAATTGCTACACTTAGCCTGCTTTTAAGGAATGTGTGAGAATATTCTACTCTCGAAGTACTTGGGATTGAAGAAGCATTTTACTATAAACAATTTCATACTGTTTATAGCAAGTTAGACTATCAAAAAACAAAAAGTTTTAATGAAAGTTGAAATATTTAATCAATTACCAATTAAAGATGCATCTGGCTGAAACCCAAAATTTTGCTAATCTGATAAATTGCAGCTCTTAGTACTCTGGATAAGATAGCTTGGAGCAAAACTGTAAAAGGTATCTTTAATGAGTTATTATGAAACAATCTGCCCAGGCAGAATATTTTAAAATGCAGACTGGTCTGAAGCACACTTTGAAAAGTACCCTTTTTTTTTTTCCCCCCTTTTTTCATTCATGATGCATTTGTTGCTGTTATTTTTTGGTGGTGTTATTTGTTTTTATGTTAGTGTCTCTTACCACCTGAATATGTTTTGTTTGGGAGTATCCTATTTTTTAAAGAGGTATTGTTTACATGGTGGCAGAACTGAGGCTAAGTAATTTTGGATTTGATTATATCTGGATAATTCTTAATCACATCTGAAATCAGGCATCGAAACAAGAGCCTGCAGGTGAAATCCAAACTAGTAGTCTACATGCCTTTCCCTGTTGAGGAAATGTAACTCAAAACTCGAATAATAGTTAAAGCAAGTTTTGCTTTATTTGCTATCCTTACACAGTTGACCCAGGATGCAAAGCTGCCTGTTCCAAGACAAAATGAAGAATTCACTAATTATTTAGCTGATGTAAAATAATTTGCATTATCTAACTGTGCTGCATTGGGCTACATCATTGGTAGGAGGCTGCTTTAGCATGAGCAAGCTTCTAAAAAGATGCTGTCTCTAGACTTTAATTTGGGTGATTCTGTGACTTGATTATATGCTGTTGTGTGCTGCTCTTCCCTGAGCACTTAAATAATTCTGTGTATTTTAAATTGATTTGTGTTGAATCTGCAGGGATGCTTCATTTGGGAACTGCACATACAATCTTACGATCTTGGACTGCTTACAGGGAATAAACAAGGTAACAACACTTCCTAACCAAAACACATTTAAGCAAATTTTTTAAAAATGTGAAGGGAAAAACAACTGTTACAATATGTTAGAAAATCTTATTTCAAAGCAAAATGTGTGCAAATGAGTAGTAAGTTGTCCCAAAGCCTGAGTTACTGAGGAATGTTTGAGTAGCAGCAAGGTAAGAAGGTTCCAGGATTACCTAACTGGCCTGTACTTGAACAGCTTTATGAATTGGAATGTGTGAAAATGCAGCAGTCCTGTCTGGAGGCAGTTCTTAACAGAACAAGGCAGTGGACTAGAATCACAGAACTTTAGAGGTTAGAAGAGACCTCTAGAGATCAAGTCCAACCTCCCTGATGAGGCAGGATCACCTAGGGTAGTTTGCACAGGAATGCATCCAGGCAGGTTTTGAAAGTCTCCAGAGAAAGAGAATCCACAACCTCTCTGGGCAGCCTGCTCCAGCACTCTCTTAGAACTGCTGATACATCATTTGCAACCTGTGGTAAAAGGGAGTGACATAGGCTGATAAAATGATACAGATGCCCAGATAGTCTGTGACTTGATCTAAGCAGTTCTTATGAGTACTTGACCCCAGCTTCACCCAACACACTTGGTTCAGTATTTAACATGACTTTTTTTTTTCTTCAGAATTGTTTAAAAAAGAATGAAAAGTGACATATCTTACTAGTGTTTTGATGCGTCACTTTCACCAGTCCTGGTCCTGGGAAATACTCAGCTCCAATATTATGTTTTTTGTAAAACCTGTTCTGTCATACTAATTGGCAATTCTGTGCTATTGTATATTTGTTGTTCTATAAGCAAAGATTACGTGTTGTTCATCATCCCCAAATGATCGTGATGAAGGGACCAGGCTATTTGAACAGTTCTGTACAGACACTTTACTGAATCCATCATGAGTAAGTTTGCAGATGACACCAAGTTAGGAGCAGGTGTCAATCTGTTGGAAGGTAGGAGGGCCCTGCAGAGGGACCTTGACAGGCTGGATGGGTGGGCAGAGGCCAATGGGATGAGATTTAACAAGGCTAAGTGGAAGGTTCTACACTTTGGCCACAACAATCCCAAGCAGTGCTACAGGCTGGGGACAGAGTGGCTGGAGAGAGCAGCCGGGCAGAGAAGGACCTGGGGGTGCTGGTAGATAGTAGGCTGAACGTGAGCCAGCAGTGTGCCCAGGAGAGCTAATGGCATCCTGGCCTGGATCAGGAACACTGTGGCCAGCAGGATAAGGGAGGTTATTCTGCCCTTGTACTTGGCACTAGTCGGGCTACACCTTGAATACTGTGTCCAGTTCTGGTCCCCTCAATTCAAGAGAGATGTTGAGGTACTGGAACATGTCCAGAGAAGGGCGATGAAGCTGGTGAGGGGCCTGGAGCATAGCCCTGTGAGGAGAGGCTAAGGGAGCTGGAGTTGTTTAGCCTGGAGAAGAGGAGGCTCAGGCGTGAACTCATTGCCGTCTACGACTACCTAAAGGGAGGTTGTAGCCAGGTGGGGGTTGGTCTCTTCTCCCAGGCAACCAGCAACAGAACAAGGGGCCCCAGTCTCAAGTTGTGCTGGGGGAGGTCTAGGCTGGATATTAGGAGGAAGCTCTTCACAGAGAGAGTGATTTGCCATTGGAATGGGCTGCCCAGGGAGGTGGTGGAGTTGCCATCCCTGGGAGGTGTTCAAGAAAATACTGGATGGGGCACTTAGTGCCGTGGTCTAGTTGATTGGATAGGGCTGGATGATAGGTTGGACTGGATGATCTCGGAGGTGTCTTCCAGCCTGGCTGATTCTATGACTATGACTTCTATAATTCTGTGACTATTTGTAGTTCTTAAAAGTATGGCAAAAAAATGATTCTTAAAAACTGAAAAAAAGAGAGATCAAGCTTGATATTTTTAGTTCTCTGGGGGTGGAAAAAGAGCTGTCAGTTAGCTGCAAGACTCTAATTTATATGGCATTCTATGGATCCTGAAGCTCTGTGAAGCAGTCAATGCAGTCACTGTCACTTACCTGCAACAAACATATCAAAAAGTCTTTGAGAATCACTTTTCCCTCCTTTGTTTTCCAAAAAAATATTACTGCATTTTTATCCAGTTCACCCAAAGAGATAAAAACACTGAGCAGAAACAATATACTTTATCTGAAGTAAAATCTTTAGCATTTCTGGTTAAATTTGGTGTTTCTTTCCACATGTATGCATGTAATTCAGAGTGCCTACAGGTTCAAGAGTGCAGCCAGCCAACCATGCTTAAATGAAATACATTTTTCAAAAGCAGCTGTTCAGACAAGCTTGTTGCTATCTTAGGCTTCATGACAGGTCCAGTCAGTGAGCCTGTATTGTCTGTATCGTTTTGTGTTTTAAAAACTGCTGTCTGTATATAGCAAATACTGGCAGATCAATGAACAGAGGTTTTTACATCATATCTCTGCTGTCATGCTGTCTTTTTTATCACACCTTAAACTCAAAATCATAGAATAGAATCATAGAATGCTTTAGCTTGGAAGAGACCATAGGCAGGGACACCTCCCACTAGAACAGGTTGCTCAAGGCCTCATCCAACCTGGCCTTGAACACCTCCAGGGAGGGAGCAGCCACAACCTCCCTGGGCAACCTGTTCTCAATCTCCTCCCTGGGCAACGTGTTCTAGAGTCTCACCACCCTCACTGTAAAGGACTTCATCCTAACATCTAGTTTAAATCTCCCCACTTCCAGTTTAAACCCATTACCCATCATCTTGTCATTACAAGACCTTGTAAATAGTCCCTCCCCACCCTTCTCATAGGCCACCTTCAGATACTGGAAGGCTACTATAAGGTCTCCTTGAAGCCTTCTCTTCTGCAGGCTGAAGAGCCCAAACTCTTGTAGCCTGTCCTCATAGCAGAGGTGCTCCAGCACTGTTGGCTGTCTGGACTGCACGTGCACACTGCCAGCTCATGTTGAGCTTTTCATCAACCCAGACCCCCAGGTCCTTTTCCTCAGGGCTGCTCTCCAGCCATTCACCACTCAGCCTGTATTTGCGCTTGGGATTGTGCCGATCCAGGTGTAGGACCTTACACTTGGCCTTGTTGTGTAATATCTCTGTTTCTCAGAATGCAGTAGATTGCATATAAATACATGCTGCAGAAACATCTTCCACCTATTCTTGGAAGAACTTAGGGCTATGAATTCCTTATAAAACTGTTTTTGATATGGTAGTGTACACAAATACTTAGCACAAAATTGTCATGCTTTTAATAGTACAGTAATCAAATACAAAACTTGACTTCTTTTCAGTCCTGTCTAATGTGGTTTGGTGAACTTTATCAGTGGAATGTGTATTAAAAGCAAATCATAAAATACAGGTTATATACAGCACTGTACATTTTTGCCTGGGTATTAAGGTGATAGAATCAGAGTAAAAAACCTAGATTTATTAATGTTCTGTATTTCATTATGTTCTCCTACATGAAAATGTATTGAGCATGGAAATAATCGAATGAGCATATGGCAAAAAGGAATCTGCTTTTTAATTTTCTTGTCTGCCCTACAATAAAAAACACATACATAGGGGAGTGGGGATAATCAGTTTCATGATTTAAATGCTAAGCCCCAATCTTGTATCTCATTATAATCTTTTGAAGGGGAAATAAATTATGAGCCTGACATACTTTAGTGATGCTGTCTTTGTTGTCTGTGTTGTTTAACTGTGCAAAATGTAATGTCTTAAAATAGAGGCTTCAGCAAGACAAAAGGACAGACCTTTAGTGCTTTAGTTTTTATTCTCAAAAACAGTGTTATAAAAGGAGATTGTATATCCTATTCCAGTGTAAACTAACATTGTTACTTTTTAGGCCTTGCAGCATGGTTTTCTTGACTTTAAGACGTTTGATGTGGATGAATATGAACACTATGAGGTTTGTACATCTAATAACTTGAATATGTTTGCTTTACCTAAAAATCATTGAAAACATACTTTAATTCCCATTAAAAAAACACATTCACATGCAAGGTGTGTACTTCCAAACACATATCCTGTAAATGCATCACGTATTAAGTCTACTGTTTTCTTGCAGACTTTGTCTTTTGGGACCTTTTCCTTGCTTTCCAAGTCTTCCTCCACGATAGTCTGAAGTTGCTCAACTTATAGATTAAGCATGTTTTGAGCTTTTTGGGTTTTTTAGTAAGAATCTATATTTTGTGGATTCCATTAGCAAAACCACATCCAAAGCATTTTCCTGGTGAAGTCCTAGAAAGCTAACAGATGTCTTTCATAGTTCTGCCGGCCTTCTTGTAACTTAAGAGTAGATACACTATGTGAGTGTAGATGCTTCTAAGACTTTGTGCTAGTAGTAGATGCTTACCTGCTAATACAAATTTTTAAATTATTAACTTCTTGAGGAGGACTTCTTCCCTAAAGGGGGTGGAGCTGTTACAATGCTGAGACAAACTGGAGGGGCAAGGCCTCCTGACTTGACAGTAAGACTGGCTGGCTAGTCCTTATGCAATCTTTTCACTGTGTGACGACATTTGGAGCGAGCCAAATGGGCTTAGCTAAGCAAACGGTTAGTGAATTGATAACAGTGGTGGCCATTATCAGAACCTTTCACTCATTAGGATGCTCTGATGAGCTGAGAGCTAAAAACACAAGCTTAATAACGCAGCTGAAATGCGTGCCATGTCCTTAAAAGTCATGCTGAGAGTAACTACATTGCCAAATGAGGAATGAGCACTCTTCAATTAGAACAAAAAAAAACCAACAAAAACCAACAGTTTCGGGCTCCAGTTATGTATTTCCAAAGAAGCTTCCAATTTTGGTACTAACGGAACTTTCAGAGCCTTTTTAAAGTTTTTTTTTTCAAGTGAGCAAGAAATGCAAAAAATAAGAGCTTGAAAGTGGTGGAGGGGGTAATTTAAGTTTTTTGTTTGATTATACTTTGCTTCTGTGCTTACTGGCTCATCACAGCTTATGCCAATATGTAAATGTCAATTTCTACAGGAAAAGGATAATTGTTTTTGAAGGCTAATTGGTTTTTAATTTGTTTTCAATGACCTGGGCTTTTTAGCAATTTTTTAACAGAGAAGGATAGTTTCATATTTTAATAAAAGCACACGAGAATGTTGGTGTTTGTCAATGTTGTTATAAGTAGGTGTCTTGAAACAGTGAATCCTGAAAGGGGCACATACCTTAGATACAGGCTTTCTGTGGTTTTATTGAGAAATTTCAGCAAAAACTTCTTTTGTTTTATGACAAGGTTTCTGGCAAGCAGCTTATGGTTAGTTAGTTTGTTCCATACAAGTAAGGTAGCTAATTACAGTTGAAGTGGAGTTTCTTTAGTGCAGCAAGAACATAGTAAAAAGCAAAATAATTAATTTTTTTTAATGTCGTATGTACAGATATTAAAATATTTTTTTCATTCTGGAAATTGTTATAGCGAGTAGAAAATGGTGACTTCAACTGGATTGTTCCTGGAAAATTTTTGGCGTTCAGTGGACCTCACCCAAAAAGCAAACTTGAAAATGGTATGGTGTATATTTTAATGCTGTCTTACTACCTTGTATTTTCCAGCAAGTTAAACAGTTGCATCACATGAGCAGAAGATAATCAGAGCTTTAAGTATAGCCTTATATATAAAACACTACTTGTAGAGAGGAATGGGCTAAACAGGAAGTGCAGTGTTTCACAACCACTGATTGTGCTTTCTTTTTTTTTTTTTCCCGATCTTTTTTTTCATTGTGGTAGTCTTTGTTAGTGTTTTGTCAACAATTTTTGGTAGCTCTTAATGTGTTTATTCTAAATACGATATTACAGCATTTTCAGTATCAGCACATTTACCATTCAAAAAAGATTTGGGGGCTCATTTTGATTGTTCAATTGTTTTACAGGTTATCCTCTCCATGCACCTGAAGCCTACTTTCCCTATTTCAAGAAACATAATGTTACGTCAATCATAAGACTAAACAAAAAAATCTATGAGGCAAAGCGTTTCACTGATGCTGGTTTTGAGCATTATGACCTGTTCTTCGTAGATGGAAGCACACCAAGTGACAGTATAGTTCAGAGGTTCCTCAACATCTGTGAAAATGCTGATGGTGCCATTGCTGTACATTGTAAAGGTATCTGCACTTCTTTGCTTCTCAGTTTAAAGGTCAAAATACGTACAAGTTCATAGAGTTTATTCTGGAAGTGAAACATTTGTAAAATAGCCCTTTCTGGTTGTGAAGTTAAGATTGCTTTGTGATCTTTGACTGAACAGACAACAGATATTTATTTTCATGTGCATATTAAGTTCTATCATCCTACACTACTGCTTACAATAACACAGAATCTGTTCTTCATAGTTCCATTTTTTTCTTAATGTTGCTTGAAGGGGTGCATTTTAGTTGATGGAGATTTCTCTTTTGTATTATGCTTTCACAGCATTATGATAATTGGCTAGGAAATATAAGACTGAAAGGTTTTCTTTGTGCTTTTGCACTGTTCTGCATTTTTCTGTGGAGTATGACTTCCACATTTCAAGTTAATGTGAGTTATTGTGATGCCAGCATTTCAGCCAGCCTGTATCAGCAAGTCAGCCAGAAAATACACAAAACATGCTTAGTCTAGAACAATTCACAACAGCTTTGAAGGGTTCAGCTTGATTTATGTTTAGAGTTCTCTAAGGACATTTTGAGGACAAACGTCTTGCTGATTGCTAACAAGAACAATGTCATTCGTAATTTTTTAAAGAAAAATTTATGTACATATCAAAGATAAATAAGTTTATTTGCTAACAAGTTGTTCCTGTGGCTAGAAACCAGAAATTCTGGCATTAATAACTAGGCATTTGCTAATTGACTAAATAAGAGACTGAACTATCTACTAGCAGGGTTATATTGTCATTCTGCAGGCTCAGTTGCTAAAGCAATATATTTATCTAGTGACTTAGATACACGCTTCCTAGAGGAAGTATTTTTGGTCTTTAACCTGACTATTTGATAAGCAAACCAACCACCATCATAGTAGAGTTTTTTTGCACTCATCTGAACAAGGCTAGATGAAGCTAAATCAACAGTTAATGCAGGGTTAATGTATTGCCTGTAGTTTTCTTGTACTCTTACTGCAAAAATATTTCAAGCACACCTTCCAGACAAGAAATTGTTTGTCCCAGAAGCTGTACAATGCTGACCAATTGCAATAGAGAGTTTGCTCATTAACAAGAACTTAGAGAAAACAAATGAAGTCTTAGTGATGTAGGCAGCTGGTAGTTTCCACCTGCCATTTTCTGAGACCATTTTCTTAGTCAGATGTATGTTTAGTGTAATACAGGTCTTGGTTATCTACTCGTGTGTTGCATTCCTTTTGCATTTTCTGAAAAAATAAAACCAAAATCCCAAACCCAAAACACACTTAAAATATTCTGCCTTTGTGGGGAAGAGAAAGTTTAGATGGGGAGACACAGGGATAGAAAGATTAATTCTTACTCTCTACTTAGCTTTTACTATGAAAAAAAAATCTTGTTTTTCTGTTTCTATTCTTCACTTTAAAACAGGATTAGTTTGTGGCTGGAGAGTCAATGGATTTAATTATTTTAAGCTATTGATGTATAAAATGATATGCTGGTCAATATTCATTGCTGCTTATGCAGATAGTGAGTAGTTTTATCGGTCAGTTTTACAAAACAGATTAAAAAAGAAAAAGCCTTTGGCTGAGAAGGCACATGCTACTATCTCTTGTGATCTGCACATGTATCTGCATGGATGTGAACCTTAATTTACAATGTATGTGCATTAACCTTCCAAAGATATTTTCTCTAATTTTCTTTTTTACTGGTTTTATAAATAGGAAGTTTGTACCCAGCTTGGTCATAGCTTTTTTTCTTAAAATATCAGCCTGTTACTGTTTGGGGTTTGGTTTTTGTTTTAACAGACCCAAACAATAACAGAATTTGAAGTAGACTTGTACAGGTAGCAAGAGCAATCGCTGCTGCATATGTTCTTAAACACTGATAACTTTTTAGAATTGCATTTTTAGAAGAGCATTCAATCACTGAATGGTGGGGGTTGGAAGTGACCTCTGAAGATCGAGTCCAAACCGCCCCCCCACCCCAACCAGAGTGGGATCATATAAAGCAGATCACATAGGAACTCCAATTATGTGATAATCAGGACACTGAATCAGAAATTCTTTCTGCAAATTTAATGGCATGGAATAACACTGTAAAGAAGTAATTTCCCATACTTTATAGTTAAGAAATGCTTATGACTTCTTCTGTGGATGTCACTATTTGTCTTTCTGTAGCTGGCCTGGGGAGAACAGGAACACTGATTGCCTGTTACATAATGAAACACTACAAGTTCACACATGCTGAAGCCATTGCTTGGATAAGAATATGTCGACCAGGCTCTATTATTGGACCCCAGCAACACTTCTTGGAAGAGTATGTATACCTTTGCTACTAAGAATCAACTCCTGCTTTACATATCTGCCCATCTTGCACTACTTATAGGATCTACTCTCTGTCTACTGATGGCATATGTATTACTGTATATTGCAATTTATTTTAGTTAATTTCAATTGAAATCAAACTTGCTGAGTAGCAGTCATCTTCTCTGAAGTACTTAAGAGGCAGAGGGTCTCAAGAGTCTGCATGTCTTTATCCTGGGGGATTTAGGAGTTAAATATAAGAGTGTTGGAAATGTGAAGTCCAGATGTGGATAGAAAATGTAATCAACAATAAGGATTTATTGAAATACTAGCATAGAAAAGATAGGCTTTATATACTTCATAAATAGCCTATGATGACACTGAAAATTAGTCTTGCAGTTGTACTATTAGTATGATTCTTTTCTTTCTTGTAACTGAACAGTAAATAAGTATGTGGCAAATAGCTCATGATCAGTCAGATTCCTGGGATAATGTATGATGAATTTCTGATTAGGAGCTGATAGTCATTAGCAAAACCAGTGTATCCTACACCTTCTTCTCAAAAGTCATTGTGTACTTGGGGCTGAGGACATTTCACATAGAGATTGTTTGAATGGGTGATTCAAGGTTTGATCTTGACTGGAAATGAATGACAAAATTGCACTCACTTCGGTGATGCAGACATGAAAAAAATCTCTAGTTCATAGTGGTTTCTATATTGTTCATGATTCCATGATGGTATTTGGAGGTATTTTCACTATTATGAAGAAAAAAAAAGCATTTTGAGAAAACTCACCACAAATCTGTTTTTGGAAAAAAGAGAATGCAACAATGCTGTTATATACTATGTAAATAGAGTGAAACAAGTACTGAGCTTGCATCATAAAATCCACAGGATAGCAGTGAGAAAGAAGGCATATTACTGGAATTCATAATAGAAATTGAGCATGAATTAGGATTCCTATGTATTTTCCAATGCAATTGAGCAGGCTCTCCTTTATTTGAGAGGAGTTCCACCATCGTTCAGAACACTGTGAAACTTTCACAAATCACAAGTGCTCACTGGAGGCAGATTAAATTTCGCCACACCATAGTGATGCCTGCATGATGCACTCTTAAAATCACTTCCACTGTAAAACAAAATTAAGAGAGAAAGGCAGTAGGCAGGATGACTATTAAGTGCTGTTTACTTGAAAGACAGGAAAAGCAGGGCCCCCATGTTTTCCACAGTGGCGTATGAATACTTGAATTGATTTTATAGATAAGTGAAGATCCTTCAGATTCTTCTTCATTCATGCCTACCTTATTCATAGGTTAGAGCTGTAGTGTTTTTCAGTAATAATTTTTCTATTGTCTTAATGGCAATAGATAACTGCTTTGACAGGCAAAATTCAAGCAGCATCACCAAGTAGTGTCAAAATGGGACTGAACAAAAAAGGAGCTACCATTACTTGCATTGTTCTAATATACTTTATAGTCTAATATAACATATCCTGTCCTCATGGCTGCAAAGTTGCAGCTGACAAAAAGGTGAAGTCTTGTAACTTTAGATGAAGTGAAGGCTGACAGATCAAAGTTCCTTGAGGTTTAACAAGGGAGGTTTGAGTTTTTGGTTTGTTTTTTTCTAGACACTCTCCAACAAAGTATGTGTTGGATCAGTTTGTTATTGCAAACACAATGAATCTTGAAAAATGTCTTAAGGTTTTAGATTCAAATGTGTTTTCTAAGCTATTTCTGCTAGGTGGTCTAAGTGGTATATATTCTTCCTTCTGTTGATGTTTTCTTGGGATGTAGTGAAATTTTTCTGGAAGTGCTTACCTTTCTCATTTATTATTGAATAAGCTTAGGCAGTTGGCTCTGCCCACTTGGCTCTTAAGTTTTCCTATAATACTTTGCAAAAAAAGAAAAGTTTCCGCTGAAAGGATATTCTGATTTAATTCCTCATTCTTTTTTTTTTTTTCCAATTTTTTTTTATTGTTCCTGTTCAATATAGGAATATAATTTTATAACAGTAATACATACTAGGTTCTCAGTTCTTGGATGGAACTAGGATGACCAGTACCTACCCAGCAAATGTCCTTATGGAGGAATACTGCAGTCGCATCAACAAAAGCCTGCTTAGCCTATGCATGTTGTAGCAATTACATTATTAAATTTTTTTGCCACCTATCTGAAGGATATAATCTTTCATTTTCTAAAAACTGATACTAGAGTCCTGTTCAACTTCACATGACTGTGGCTGCTTCTACTATGCAGGTCAGCTGTAGTTTTACTGCATGATATCTATATACACAGTAGTTGGAAAGTGTTGCATCATCATGTACTCTGCATATAATGGGTTTAAAAGTATTACCTTGTAGGATATTTTTTAAATTGTGAGGTAAAAGCCTTTAAAATAGCATTTTAGATTCCTGTTTAGTTATTCTGTTTTCCCAACAGGATTCTGTAAAAAGACGTTTTAGTACCTGTAATATTTCTGTGATGGCTGCAGCCTTGTTTGGTGATTCCGGGTTGTTTATGGGTTTTTTGTTGTTGTTGTGGTTTGTTTTTTGGTGGTTTTTGTTTTGGTTTGGTTTTTTTGTAGTATTTTTTTAACATTGAAAATAATGTGGGTTTTGGGTTGGTTTTTGAGGTTTTTTTTATGATGGACACTGGAAAAAATTTCCAGACATACAGAAGATTCATGTGTTGGCAATCTGTAAGACAGTGTATTTTCATATTGATTTTTTTATGTTCATGCAAATTTGTTGATATTAATT
This sequence comes from Psilopogon haemacephalus, assembly GCA_013396835.1. Lineage (NCBI taxonomy): Eukaryota > Metazoa > Chordata > Aves > Piciformes > Megalaimidae > Psilopogon > Psilopogon haemacephalus. The sequence goes on from VWZI01022226.1 coordinate 289,863, forward strand.
ACTTTGGTTTTGTATGCTAAAGGAAACAATCAATGTTATGGCTGGAGGGAGATCTCATCCAATCAAAGCAGAAACAACGAGTAGTCGATGGAAACATTAAAAGAGTTCTTTGTGGTTTGAATGACATTTCAATCAGTGACAGCCTGAATAAAGTACAAGACTTGGATCAATGTGGGGAGGTAAAGGCAGTCTATCTATTGGAAGTTTCTAGCTAATAATGTATGAAGTTCATTGCTTTATCACCATGCTGTGGATAACTAATGCAATGTGTACATTTAGGGTAGGGAACTGGCAAATATTTCTTGGAAGCACAGGCATAAAGTGTGAACTCAAGTCCACATATTTTGGCTTCTGGGCTAGTAAAAGTCTTGAACTCTAGTTTCCTACAGCATATGTAAGAAGCAGTTCAGAGGAACTATGCATTTGGTTAATCCTGTCTGAACTCTGTAATAACTAAAAAGCTTTTACATTCCTAACAGAATCCTTTACTTCATGGAGAAGACCAGGGATGTAATGGGCAATTTCTTCAGATAGTTATTAATATAAATTAAAATTGTCATCAGATCTCTAATAATCTGGAAGAGCACCTTGAATCCATCTTTTGTGAAGGTGTTCTCTCCCATTTGGAAGTTTAACTTGGCAGCTTGGAATATGAAAAGATATATTACATGGCTGATAACTTCAGTGCGGTTATGGAGAAAGGAGTTGGAGCTGATGTTCTATAATATCAACCTTCTTTAAAGTGAACAAATATGGGTGTTTAGACTCAAGCATCCTAAACTGACTATGGTTGGATTGCTGCAAAAACTCTCAGTGCAGGTGCATTACTACAGTGACACATTTAATTTACTTGAACTATGCCTAGACAGAGTAGTGTCCCATATATGCAGAATACTATGTGTTAGCCATCAAAATCATAGTCTTTGTGAGAAATATGTTGGTATCTGATATATTTCTTTGTTTCCATACTTTTTATTTCACAGAATGATTTTGAAGACAGAGCAGGTATGGAAACTCAGAACAGCATAACCCAGGGAGATAAGCTTAATGCCTTAAAAAGTCGGAGACAGCAATGTTCTGCTGCAACTGGAGCTCTGAGGTAAGGAATTAATTCTGAGGTAATTTGCAATTTTAAATTCAGTCTGTGCTTGCTATGGCAAGCTAGTAACTGCAAATGTGGCAAGCCTTGGTCCTTACTAGCAACCTCTTTTCCTCACACCTCCTGTGCTGATGGACCACAAGATGAGGCAAAGAGGTCAGAGTCCCTCCCACTGTAAGAGAAGATCACATTCATGAACACCTGAGGAACCTGAACATACAGAAGTCCATGGGACCTGATAGGATACATCCCACAATCCTGAGGGAACTGGCTGATGTAGTTGCCAAGCCACTCTCCTGGCAGTCAGGTGAAGTCCCTGGGGACTGGAAGAAGGGGGCATGGTCCACCCCAACATCCTTCTCTCTAGTTTAGAGAGATACAGATTTAATGAGTGGACTGTTTGGTGGGTAATGAATTGGTTGGATGATTGCATGCAGAGGATGGTGGTTTTTGGCTCAACGGTGAAATGGGTGACAAGTAGTGTCTGTCAAGGGTCTGTACTGGGACCAATGATGTTCAATATCTTCATCAGTCATATAGAAAGTGGGAATGAGTGCACCTTCAGCAAGTTTTCAGAAGCTGAATTTGCACCAAGCTGAGTGGTGTGGTCAATATGCGAGAAAGGCCGGATATTATGCAGAGGGATCTGGACAAGCTGGAGTTGTGGGCCAAGGTGAACCTCATGAGTTCAACAAGAGCAAGTGCAAGATCCTATACCTGAGTCGGAGCAATCTTCAGCATCAATACAGGCTGAGGCATGATATGATTGAGAGCAGCCCTTCTGTGGTGGTTCTGGAGTTTCCCTCCCCCCACTTTGATTTCACTAGACTAGGTCAGATGGCTGGAAGTTAGGATGAAGCTATATATTTATAGCACAGCACATACTTACAAATGTATATACACAATATATACAGATATTTACAATTATATACAATCATATGCAAGTTAGAAGTAATACAGAAATTCAGAACCCCTCCCAAACAGCAGAACTGCCCAGGAAGGCTCCAAACTACCTCCCCTCTCTTCTCCTTCCCATCCCTATTTATCTCCAATAAAATAAACAAAGTAAGCTCCATATAGCTCATGTGATTAATTGCAGAGAAAGCAGGGCAGGGGAGAGGTGACAGATGCCAGAGCAGAAAGGAGTTAGGAGAGTGATTAGGTTCAGGCAGAGACAATTAACACAGCAAGCAGCAGCCACAGACTGAGAAACTTATTTTTATTATTTTGGTGGTTTATATCTCTCAGCAATCCAATGGGTAATATAGACATCACAATTATTTTCTTTTCACAGCCAGTGATCTAATTTCTTATATTAAAATACTCTGTTTAGCCTCAAACCAGCATACCTGCAAAGAAGGACTTGGATATTGATGGACGAACAGCTGGGTGTTTAAGAGGAGGCTGGATGAGGCACAAAGTGTCATGGTTTATTTAATTAGAAGGGTTAGGTGATAGGTTGGACTTGATGATCTTAGAGGTCTTTTCCAACCTGGTTAATTTTGTGATTCTGTGAATATACACTCATATCCCAGGAAGCCAGTTGTGTCCTGGTCTGCATCAAAAGAATTGTGTCCAGCAGGTCAAGAGAGGTGACTTTTGCCCCTCTGCTCCGCTCTGGTGAGACTTCACCTGGAGTATTGTGTCTATCTCTGGGGCCCTCACCACAAGAAGGGTATTAATCTGTTTGAATGGGTCCAGAGGAAGGCCATAAAAGTGATCCAAGGGCTGAAGCACCTCTCCTATGAAGAAAGACTGACAGCTAGGCTGCAGGGGGACCTTGCTGCAGGATTGCAGTAGACAAAGGAGGCCTATAAGAAAAGACGTGGACAGGTTTTGTTATCAGGGCCTGTTGCAGCAAGACGGGGGTAATGGTTTTAAAGTCAAAGAAAAGAGATTTAGATTAGATACAAGAAGAAAACTTTTACAGTGAGCATGGTGAAACACAGGCACAGGTTGCCCAGAGAAGTGGTAGAAGCCCCATCCCTGGAAACATTCCAGGTCAGTTTGGATGGGGCTCTGAGCAACCTGATCTAGTTAAACCCTGACAGCAGAGGCACTGGACTAGATAACCTTTAAAAGTTCCTTCCAACCTAAAGCATTCTATGATTCTGCAGATCCTTATGGTAACTGCATGGCCTTGTTTAAGGCAGTGGTACCACTTGTACCACCTTCTGTGGTAGAAATTGCTCAAGGTATATATCTAATACTTGCAGATTCAGTTTATTGTCTTCTTCCCTCTGTCTCTTTGTTCAGGCTGCCTACTTATGTACCAGTAAAAGACAAAATTCCTAAAATCATAGAATGCTTTAGGTTGGAAAGGACCTCAAAGATCATCTAGGTCCAGTCCCCTGCCATAGGCAAGTACACCTCCCACTAGAACAGGTCGCTTAAGGCCTTATCCAGCCTGGCTTTCAACGCGTCCAGGGAGGGCGCATCCACAACTTCCCTGGGCAACCTGTTCGAGTGTCTTGCCACCCTCACTGTGAAGAACTTACTCCTAACATCCAATTTAGATCTCCCCACTTCCAGTTTAAACCCATTACCCCTCATACTGTCATTATAAGGCCTTGTAAGTAGTCCATCCCCAGCCTTCCTGTAGGACACCTTCAGCCACTGGAAGGCTGCTACAAGGTCTCCTTGAAGCCTTCTCTTCTCCAGCCTCAAGAGCCTCAACTTTAATAGCCTGTCCTCATAGCAGAGGTGCTTCAGCCCTCTGAGCATCTTCGTGGCCCTCCTCTGGACTCGCTCCAACAGTTCCATGTCCTTCTTGTACTGGGGGCTCCAGAACTGCACACAGTACCCCAAGTGGGGTCTGATGAGAGCAGAGCAAAGGGGGAGAATCCCCTCCCTTGCCCTGCTGGCCACGCTGCTCTTGCTGCAGCCCAGGACACAGTTGCTGTCTGGGCTGTGTGCACACACTGTCAGCTCATGTTGAGCTTTTCATCAACCCAGATCCCCAGGTCCTTTTCCTCAGAGCTGTTCTCCAGCCATTTGCCATCCAGCCTGTATTTGTGCTTGGGATTGCGCCAACTCAGGTGCAGGACCTTACACTTGGCCTTGTTGAATTTCATGAGGTTGGCCTGGGCCCACCTCTCCAGCCTCTCCAGGTCCCTCTGGATGCCATCCCTCCCCTCTAGCAAGTTGACCGTGCCACACAGCTTGGTGTCATCTGCAAACTTGCTGAGGGTGCACTCGATTCCTCTGTCCATGTCACTGACAAAGATGTTAAACAGCACTGGTCCCAGCACTGACCCCTGAGGGATGCCACTTGTCACTGGTCTCCAGGTGCACATTGTGCCCTTGATCACCACTCTCTGCATGGTGATTCTTATCCAGCAGTGCTCTACCTATCAAGTCTGTGTTTTTCCAGTTTGGTGACCAGGATGTCACATGTTACGGAGTCAAACTGTGACTTCATCATAAAAAATTGAATCTCAACATTTTCTGAATTTATATTTATGTAGTATTTTCTAACTAATATCTGAAATACAATATTCATAATGAACTTAGTTATCTTTCTGTAATTACTTTTATGCACTCTTTATCGAAATTCTGACTTTTTGAGAACCAGTAAACACGTAATTTGGAAATAAACCTGAAGTACTTCCCTGACTGTCAATGATTCCTAACTCTTGTTGTCCTTGTACTTTAAAGTCAGTATGAGACATACAAGTATGCTTTAGGGGAGGGGAAAAGCTTTTTGTCCTTTACTAAAGAGTACTACTTTTTTTGTTTGTTTTAGGTTGCAAGACATGAAACTGCACACAAGGTCAATATCACAACCTTTCAGGTATTAATTTTTGAATTATAGTTCTAAATGTATACTACTCAAGTCTTGATTTTTTCAGTGTTTTGAATTATATTTATCAATTTATTGACAATTTCAGGCTTCCAAGAAGTGGCAAGTAGTAAGCTTTTAAATGGTGGGAGGGGAATCTAATGGACAGAAAGGTACGAGTCTACTTTGGGACACCCTGAATTCTTATTAATAAATAATTATCACATATAAGTAATTTCCTCAGTCACTTTTTTTTAATGTCTATGCTGTTAAGCAATGAGGGATGACTCGTTAACTAATAACCACTTTATCTGTGTAAAATTAAATACCTGTCCTCACTGTACACTTAAATGCATGCTTTGTTCAGAAATTTTTGTGAGGCTAAGAAAGGAAATAATTTCTTCTCATTTTATAAATGTTTCATTTATGACCTCTATTAATCTCAAGTCAGTACTTAAAGTGCCCACCCAAAGAAACTCTTGAGTTTACTCTTTTACTCTATCACATCTCAAATACAATGTTCTAAAGAACTAGTACTGAAAAAAATATATTCTCTTCAGTTTTGTGACTTTGTGGGATTTTGAGATGGATTACTCCACATGTCTAACCTTGATGTCCGTTTACACTTTCTTGGTGTGGAATGCTCAATGTCATTAGGTTTTAATTAGCTGTCCATATTAGCTGTCCATATTAGCTATAATGTTAATCTTTTTCAGTAGTCCGGTGTACCATACTTACAGCTTATTATAAAAAAAAGAATTTGGTCATTAAGAGTCCCATCCTAGAATGAGTAGTGTGTTCTGTGCAACATCATGAAAATGTTCTTCTTGTCATGTGGGAATGATGCTGTGGTTCTCCTGAAAGCTGCAATGCTGGGACCAATTTTCTACTCATACTTGCTTTATAAGCAAGATGTATTCATTTTCAAATTTACAGTATTTAAAACGTATTACCCAATTTACAACAGACTTGATAGAAAATGAACACTTGGCCTTCACAGATTGTCAAAGTGAAAGTAGCCTCTAACTGTGTAATACGGTATGGCAGGGAAAAAACTTGGGAGTGGGAGATTTGAAAGTTGTTTTTTTTTTAAAAAGATACTTGAAAGCAAGCAAACTTTTTTACTGTTGAGTTCTCACCGCTCAGGCTTGAGAACTCCCTCTTACTGAAAGACAGGATGTATATTTTAGTTGCTAAAATACTCCTTCTCACTGAAATTCTGCACTCTTTTTAGACTCAATACTTCAGGTAGCACAGAAGTATCCATGTCTCCTCTGAAGGCCTCCAAAGTGATGGCAGTTAATTCACCATCTTCAGAAAGAATAAGCAGAATTCCCACATCCTCGGGCTCTAACCTCAAAAGGTTTTTTTTCTTCTCATTTTATTGCAAATATTTCCTATAATGTTCTTCAGCATATGGCTAGTCTATGAAGTGCTTGGTACTCTCAGGTGTGAGAATGCTTACATTTCATTTACAAAGCCAAATTTTAGTGACCTGCAGATTTAAAAGACAAACAAAACCCCCAGGCCTACTACTGCTATAAGAGTTGTGATGGGATTATATCAAGTCAGGGAGAATGTTACACTCAGTTGTGTGGGACTTATTAACCCATGTGAGTTCTGCAAGTATTCCCACAAGTCTATATATCAAAAGAATACTGAGTGATAATTAATAGGATTTTTATGACCTGTGATTTATTGCTATTTAATTCCACTGCTATTTTACTGAGTAATTATGGCTGCTTAATGAAATGTAGAATGATTGAATTCTTAATAACTTCTGGGCACAAACATTTACTTTAAGAAAATTGCTAACTTAAAGAGATATTTCAGGACACCTTATTTTTATTCTCAAATTTTATTATATTACTCCTTGGTTACTTGACTTGTGTCGTGTTGCTGATTCGAAGAAATGGGAGCTCCTAATCTGCTACACGAACACAAATTACTTAAATGTAGGTCAGGCACTGCCTAAATCTTTTACCACAGTCTCCTGCATGTGTATATGATTTGACAGAGGTGAAAGCTAGCCATGGTAGTGCCTGAATGGAAAAAGTTTGGGAACTCCTGACAAAGAATTCTTGTTTTCAATAGTTGAAAGCTAGAAGACAAACCTGTGTGCAAACACAAATTATTTCAGAACAGTCTGTAACTCACCTAGTGTCTTCTGGATTGTTTGCTGCTTTTTATATCTGTACATACCTTGTGTGTATTTTTCCCCCATGTTTTCCATTCAGCTTTTCCATAAACTCCAGACTAGCCAGTTCTCTAGGGAACCTGTATGCTGCTTCAGATGATGATGAAAGCAGAATGACATCCTTGTCCTCTAGGACAGGTTTTTCTGTAAGCCATATCTCCAGCCACTTGAATGGTAGCTTGCAGCTGCCTCACAGAAATAACCATGAGCTGAACAACAACTTATACAACAGAAACAGCAGTAGTGGCAACAACCTGAGCAGCCAAACCAGTTTTCACAGCGCCGTGACAGATGAGTACGCATCAGCCTTCCTTTACGGGCCTTACAACTCCTCCAGCACCCTGACAAAGGCAGACAATTCCCGTAAGTTCATAACCACAACAGCACTTCCACAGGCACCTGATCGATTCTTATCTTCCTTGCTTCTGTAAGCAAAGCTGTCTCAAAAAAAATCTTAACCCAGCAAAATTTTCTGGATTACTTTGATATTTCTGAATGGCACCTTATCTGTTCTGTTTCTAATTATCATTTTAGCTGGTTTTTTTTCCCCCATCTCTTTGAAGTGTCTTGGTCATGGAGGGCTGACAAAAATGTATCACCCCTGAGCTTAAACACCTAAACTAACACTTTTTTAATGTCTCTCTTTATGGACCTTCTTACCTTTTAGGTTTTTCAATTTCAAATAATTGGTAACATAATTTAGAGTTTACTATGTATTGTAATCTTAGTGCAGTAAAGCTTTAAGAGCAGCTGTTGTATGTATCACAAACATCAAATCGGATGTTTTGATTGAACAGAATCTCAGTATTATAATTTGAATAAACACTTTTATTGAGAGCACAATCACATTTGAGGTACCACAATAAGATTTTTTTACTTCAGTCTAAAAATAGTAATAAATGAAATTTCACTCTTTAAAATTTATATTTACTGAAGAGTATGAAACTGGGTAGTCTGAAGGTAAGTCACCTTTTGCATCTATAGCTGTCATGGAAACCAGTAAGATGAAATTTGTTTTAAAATGGAATAGTTTAACATATTTTAAAATTCATATACATGAGCTTTATACTTGTAAAACTGTTTTTCTAAATAAGAGCCTCCCATTAATGAACATAGGACGGCTTTGCCAGGAGGCATAGATACTAGTGCATCTTGCTGATCTGCACATTTAGCAGACTAAAAGGATTACTTAGAGTGATGTATTTTAGGGGATCTTTTGTATTCACAGTAATTCTTGCCTGCTGCAACATTGCTCTTGCAACAGTGTTTGGGGGGAGCTGAGGCATAGTTGAAAGACCTTAAATTACTTCTTGCAGTTCTCTGGAAAAAGTGCGTGAGTCCTAAAAAATAGCCCTAATATGCTGTAGGGTTGTTTCTTCTTCAACTTAGTGCCCAAGTTGGATGCATAAAAACATGGTTCCAGTGACCACATGGATCTGTGGCTTTTTTTTTTCCTTCTTGAAGGCTTTCCATGCCTCTTACTGAAGAGATTTAAGCAGTTGTCTCAGCATGAACTTCATTAGATATCATTAACTGTAGTGAAGCTATCCATTTCTTAGTTCTTCAAATGTCTTATACTTGTGTCTAAGGCATTGCATGGGACTGTTGTAGGAGTACACACGGAGATTTCTACTCTGTTAACTGATTTAGTACTCTCAGCTTTGCAGTTCTGCAGGCAATTCTTCTTTGGGCTTTTTTTCTTCTATTTTTATCTTTTTGTTAAATACACAAACATGTGGCTTGTAAAGGTAGATTGGGGCTCTTTGGTTTTGATAAAGCTTTCAGAATCACAGGCCATGCTTCTAAGTCACTGCAAATAGGAGATAAGAATGTAAATTTTAACGTAGAAAATTCCTCAAAAGATTAAAAGAAAAAAAATGTAAAAGCCACCATTACAGGCTTTGAAGTATTACAGTTGTTGTCTTTGGGCAGTGTGAAGATCTAAGAGAACAAATGACTCAACTGCAAAAGAAAAAAACAAACCCACCCAAACTAAACCCAAGCAACCAAACAATACCAAGTGAATTTAATTTATAATTTAAAATTTCAAATGCAAAAATTAGCAGCTCAGTTGTTATGACTACCACTATGTTTTTAGGAATAGGAACTTTATAGGAAGTCATGTCAATTAATCTGGGAAAAGTACTGCTTAGATTTAATTCTTCCATGAAAACAGAAGAGGCTTTGAGACATTGGGAAGAAGTCATTGCTGTGTGAAGTAGAGCTATGGTGAGGGTGGGAACACAGTGAAAAACACATTTCTCAATTTGAAAATAAATAAAATTAACCCTGCTTACCCATATGTAATGAAAACTAACAAAGCATGCTGCCTCATTTCTAGGAAGTCTGTGCTGCATGGAGGTTTCTTCTTTTTATGTGTTGCCATTATTTTTTTCCCTATTTTTAGACTTGGATACAAGGGAATTTTAAGAATTTTGGTTTCAGCTTCAGAACCTTTACTTTATGGTTTGCTTGTTTAAAATTATGTGTTTATTTGTCTGCTAATGCTGGCAGTTCCCCAAATCTGCAGGAGTGTACAGTGCTTTCTGTTTATCTGTCCAGCTTATTACTGTACAACATAGGAGAGTACATAATTGCTAATGCATTTCTTTTCATGTTTGTTCATCAGCTTTACTTGGAATTCATCTTTGAAGGACCCCTTTCAAATACTATTCTAATTCAGTGTAACCAATTTTTAACATTATTTTTAAAATACAGGTCTTTGAGGATCGCTAAGAGCAGAAGTTTCAAGTGCTCATTAATGAAGGGCTATTCCTTCTGACTCACCCTTACAGATGTAATAAATAAACTGGAAAATGCATTTACCAAAGTTAATCATCTAGAATGATTATTTGAGAATGGAGTGGGGGAAAATAAGCTTCTATGATTGTGTATTCCATGGTGATTCAGAGCCTGTAATGAAAAAATACTTGTCAGACCTGTTTAATCTCATTGATACCCTTCATGTTGAACTCATTCCATACTAAAACTAGACCATTTTTAGTCAATAGTATGCACATCTATACATACTGACAGCAGTTATTTTTCAACATAGGAAAGAATATCCAGATGGTCTCAGATCCTCAAGAAGTGAAAATCCATTTAAAAGACATCTTTGAAAATACACACTGAGACTTAAGACAGAAAAAAATGCAGTTTTGTGATATTAGAGCTCTCTAAAGGCTTTACATATCTGTTATGCACTTCTACTAATAGGTTTAAATATGGCTGGAAATTAGTATTTCTGTAGTGAGCAGGTAGGAGTAGTACGAAGACTCCAAGGTTCCCAGCTTTCTTGGGATTCATGTTGTTCTGTAGTGGTTCTCTCTGCTTCTGAAAAGTTGATGTAGTTTTTAAATGGTTAGGGGATTTTATTTGGTATTTGTTTATAACCATACTAGTATATTGAAGAGCTCTCTCAGATAATATTTGGTTCATCAGAATGACTTCTTGAACACACCTGCGTAGGAAGCAACCAAATGTTTGTACACTGTCCAAACTGATTAATTACCTTATAATAAACCCTTAGATGTCAGTAGAACCAAAAAGGAAAATAAATACAGTAGACCAGGTTATGCTTTCCTCTTAATTACACTGACTGATAGCTGATCCAGATGAACCATTTGCAGTACTTCATTTCCATGATTTTACTAATCATACTTTAATTGATTCATGTGCATTATTGTGCTGTTGTAGCTGCTTTTTTTTCTTGGTACTTAGCTATGCTGTGTGCGTTTCCATTGTCATTACCTGAATCAGCATCTAAAGTATGCTGTATTTCTTGCAATAGCACTTTGATTCTCATTCAGGATTAACAGAAATACTTCAACTAGAATAACTGCAATCATGTATCTTCCTAACACATTAAGTGATTGTTTCATGGTTGTGTTTTAAAGGACTTGTAACACTTTCTTCCAAGAATCTCTAGAATTTAGGTTGAAAAGTGTAGACACAGGAAAGCTGATGGACTTTACTGTAAGCAGGTTTTGAGTTTTTACCTATGCAGAGGTTCAGATCTCTAACTCTTTATTTTCTCCTTTCTGTTCCTCCTCTACTCCTTAAGTGCAAAATTCATATTACATAAAAATATAATCTCCTCACTAAGTTTTAATCAGCTTTTCTTCTCTGCACAGCCCCTTCAGTCTGAGTTTTTTCAGCACTAAAGCTTTGCTGCTTTGGTGAAATCTGATGAGCTCTCAAAATTGAAGTCCTTCATGAACGAGAAGAACTTAGAGAAGCTGCTCACTCTGAGGAGGAATCTTCAATACAGGACATGTTAAAACCTTCACACCAAGAGGAGACTTCTAAACAGGCAGACATTTCTTATTAATAACTACTGCAGATGCACTGATGTTGAATTTATGGAAATTATTACCCCATGTTATTTACAGATTTAAATTTTTAATATTGAAACAGCTTGAATATATTTCTAATGAGTTTCATTAGGACATTTATTAACTTGTGTACAGTGTTATGTATTAAGAGAATATTTTGGTATGCAATATATATATATATATATAATATGTAAAAAATAGAGTATTTTAATTTAGTATCCACTTTGCTACGAAAATGTTTTTACATGTTTATCAAAGATATGCAAAGTTTTCAATGCATAAGATGTTTTCTTGTTTTATGGGTCCATCATCATTGCTTAGAGCTTAATGTAATTGCTTTTTCACTAACTGGCCTTCTGGTAACTCAATGGAAGTCTTAACTAGTGAGACTAGTTATTACGCAATCAACTCAAAACACTTGATACATAGTCTGCATTCACTTTCAGCTGCTAATATTTTGTAAGGAAACACTGTGAAAGAAAAACAAAGGGAAAGTATTTGTAGAAATGTAATGCAACTTTGATCTTTCACTGCAAAGAGGAAGTAATTTATCTAATAATTCAGTTGCACAATTAATGTTTTTTTTTTTATTTTGTTTTAACTTTTAAGTGTACACTGTTACATTTTGCTATGCAATATATAATTCAAAAAGGCAGACCAAATTTAAGCTGCTATGGATATGCATTGTACTATGAATTTGGCAGTGCTGCATATGTACGTATTTTTAACTACATTTGGCAGCATGCCCCCAATTTCATTATCACAGCATACTAAAGTAAGCTTTCATTTATCCATCAGATGTTTCATAAACCTTTTAATTTGAAAACTATTGTTTAAACATACACCCAATGTAACCTGCATCACAGAATATTTTGGTCAGTAGTAAAGATGGGTTTTAATGTATGGTTTAGTCAAGTAAGATTAGAAATTAGACTTGCAATTAAGTGGTGCCATGGTGAAATTTAGAAACCACATATAAAATTCTCAGAACTACACAAGTGCATAGTAAGCAAAGAAATGTAATGAGATGTGAAGACTAGATTTGCCACTAATTTAGAAGACAAAAACACAGCAGGTTTGTTACCTGAATTTTGTTGTGAGGTCCACAGAAACTTGAAAATAACACTGGATTGAATTGTCAGTCTTTGTTCCTGAAGCCCTATAAATGCCCCATGTTAGTTTCACAAACTAAGTTAAGGTCAAGTGCCACAATATTTTCCAAAAAGAAATTGCTGTGGAAAGTTGTACCCCAAGTGCAGATACGCAATACTGAGAGCAGCTCTATAAATGACTGAATAAAATTTGCATACAATACTGTACTTTTTTCCACAACTGTTTTTATGTAAGATATACACACGCAAAGTAGCACATGTGTGAATATATATACAGCATAACTGTACATGAATTAAAGAACAGTAAGGTAATTCTACCTCTTATAAAGAATTCTGGCATGTACTTTGCTATAAATAATTTTCCTTAATAAAACATTGTTTAACTTTGAAATGTGTGTGTCTGTATGTATATATATATATATATACACACACACTGCTAATTGATAATAAAATGCCTGTATCAGACAGCTTCCTTGTTTCTTGGCTTATTTTAATTAGATCTTTTGAAGTAAGCTAAAATTAATTAAATGCCTGATTGAACAGTAGTTCTTCAAAATCACCTTCAACTTATTAGAAATACATGCTTTAGAAGAAAGATGTTACAAGTAGACATTAGTATGATAAATGTCTTTGATATCAGCTAGCTGTAGACAAGCTTCTACTTGCTTTGTGTAACATCAAGTATTTAATTGGTGTGTTGATATTACAATGTAGAGGCTGTATTTCAAAACACCGTAATTTTAAAGCTATGTGTCAGCTGAGGGAACCTTTTCCTGGACAAGGACCCTTGTTAAAGGTGCAACATACCTTGGTTTTGGCATGTGCAGTAGGTTTCTTAATCTTGCTAACAGCAGAGTCTTTGTCCATAAAGACGTAAAAGATGGTGCTTTTATTTAGCTTTTCATCCTTCCTTTAATTAAAAACTCGTCACAAGTGGTCCTAACATTAACTCTGCATTAATTCTTGCAAATTTGTTTTGTTGCATGATTACTTATCCACAGTGTTTAATATTCCTGTCAGGTATATTTGTACCGCAGTACAGGATGGGGATGGTGTGCAAGTGTTACACAGCCACTCTGGGGGACTGGCAAAGCAAGGAATAGAACAGATGCTTTAGAAGCTGCCCAAATTTTAGTGGCAGTCTATCTAAAATCATAGTGAAAGACTTCTGCCACTACATTCAGACAATGGATGGTGATATGGATGTGTAAATATGAACAGCTAATCAAAACGTTTCTTGTACATAGGAATCAACCTCTGAGCCTTCTCCTAGACTTAGGTTGATTTGTTGTATGAAATATGTAAATGCCAGCTAATGTAAGTATTTTTCTTTTTAATTCTTAAAAGTGAATGATAAATACAGCCAGTGTTCTTTAACAACTAGCTTAAGAACTGGGGACAGTGAAAGGTCATGGAGGTCTTTAGAACCCTGTAGCTTTTAAGAAATACCCTGAAATTTGTTTCACATCATCTGTTCACTTAGCCTTGAGCTTTGCCATTTCTGTAGCTTCGTGTATCAGTATCTTCTTGCTGTAGCACGAGTTCTTTAAAAGGAAGTTTGATAAATACATAAAGATAGATTACATAAGTCCAGAAGTCTACTGGGCCTATGAATCTGTGGCTAACGCCTTCTGAAACAGTCTCTTTACAGGGTGCTCTATGAAGGTTTTTTGGTTAGGAAAATATTTTGTGTTACAGATTTAGAGAATATTTTTCAATTACGGTACTGCAGAAAGAGGAGGATTTTAGCTTTTCTAATAACTGTTCTCTACTGACAGCTAAACAATGAAAGGCCTCAAAAGGTTTGACACTTGATTAGATCTACACTGTAAAGTGCAGCAGGCAAAAAATATGGTTATTCAGGGCCTGATCAAGTAAATTTGTCAGCTATGTCTTTAACCTTAAGCTCATGAGCAATCTAATTAATTTTAAAAGAACACAGATATTCGTGCTTGTACCAAATCTACATTTGGATCAATAGTTTTGTCTATTGCAAACATGAGCCCTTCTGTCAAATAAAAAATATGCTGTGCTGCAACAAAATAATCCATTATTTTTAATACAAATTAACTTAATTATACATATATAATTTTGGTATTGTTATTTATTAGCATCATGAGTTTTAACAAAAACACCTTATAAAAGTATCCTTGGTCATACCTTATGGGCTAAGATAGCTTAACTCAGTAGCCTACATGTAAGTCACCTGTAAAAATAGCTTTCCTACTAAAATTTCCACAAAATTGGTCATTGTTCCTTTTCTGAAAGTTCTGTATTAAATATTGTCCAGGATGAGGATTGTTGGTAGTTTGTCTTTGTTTGGGTAAAGCACTGTAGAATTCCTGAGGTAACCTCAATACTAACTCTTTTTGGTTTGGGAAGGGACCATAAAGCCCAGTTCATTTCAACCAGCTTTTAGTCCACCCGAAAACCTGTCACTCACCTCTGAGGAAACTTGTGCTCTGAATTAATTTTGGTTTCAAAGGCTGCTGCTGATTGTTTTTTGTGTGCTTGCTGACACCAGTGTTCACCGGCAGGCTGGTGATGCTCGATTTCCTGTGGGCTGAAACAGGCTGAGTTTTTGAGGGCCCACTTTCTCAGATAAGAAGTACTGTCAGGGATCTGTGTGTATATTGTGTTTGAAAGACTCAATTTTGTTATTGTAGACCAGTCTACAATTAACTTCAAGCTTGCAGAAGCACAGTGTGCTTTCTCTTAGCAGAAATAAGATCAGTTTGAGTATCCAGCAGGGGAGTTTCTACAGTAACTAGACTGTATTTCAGACAGAAGTGACTGACACTGAAAGCCTGCTGCACATCGAAGGTGAGTAAATGGTTTAGGATCAGGAAACTGGCGAGGCGAAGACAGTCAGACTGTAGTTGCAGTATTTCTGGAGCATGATAGAATGCGATGGTGTGGGTTTTTTTCGGTTTTCTTCCCCTCCTTGATTTAACAAGTTGAAAATCTGCTGAATAATTCATGAAGAGTGGAAGGGATGAATCTTCCTGAAATGATATACGCTGTACGTAGTGTGGCACAGGAGAAACTGTAAAGCTTTTTATCAGTTGCTGCCGTTTCTGCTGCTGATTGTAAGGTGCTGCTGCTTGCAAGGTGCTGCTGCTTTTGGTGTCTTCACAATTAAGGATCGTCAGTTGCGCTCTGATCTGCTAACAGCTGCCAGCTCCCTATGGACCCACCTTGGTTAGCTACAATCTGTGGGATCGCTTGCTACCTACCTGCCTTGGACACTGCTGTTCTCTGGATCATAATTGCAAATAATTTTTTTCTGAACCTTGCAACTTGTGTGATTGAAGCCTGCCTTAAGAGTCTCTCAGCCACACATCCTCCCATGTGTTTGGTGGGGGACTCCTGCAGCAGGATCTTCTGACCCAGGCAAGAATGGGATTTAAAGGGAGCAGTCAAAACTGAGCTGCATTCAGCGAGATGCCCAACGCCTCTTCCTGGAGTGCTAGCTCACCTCTGCTCCTGCTCTGGGAGGACTCCTCCGGGACCCGCATCTTTCTATCGCTGCTCTATGCAGTCTTAGCTATCTCAGGGACTTTATCCAATGTGATGGTCATCTATTTAGTCTTCTCCTTCAAGAAGCTGCAGACAACCAGCAATGCCTTCATCGTGAACGGCTGTGCTGCAGACCTAAGCGTGTGCGCCCTGTGGATGCCCCAGGAAGCTGTGCTGGGGCTGCTGCCTCCCAACTCCTCCTCCCTTCGCTCAGCAGAATACCGGCTGCTCCGAGGTGGGATTCTCAGCCTCGGCCTCACCGTCTCCCTGGCCTCTCACCTGCTGGTGGCCTTCAACAGGTACGTGCTCATCACCAAGCTGCCTAGCGTGTACCAGGCCCTCTACCAGCGGAGGCACACGGGCTGCATGATCGGGCTCTCCTGGGCCCTCGCCCTGCTGCTGGTCCCGCTGCTGCCGGGGCTCTGGATCCCGGGCTCTGCCCAGCAGTCGCCCCTGCAGCAGAGGGACGGCAGCTCTCGCTACACCGCCCTGCTCCTCGCCCTGGCTGTGCTAGGCCAAACTGCACTGCTGCTCCACTGCTACCTCGGCATCGTGCGGCGGGTGCGGGGCAGCGCCAAGAGAGTCAGCGTCCTCAACTTCCACCTCCTCCACCAGCTGCCCTTCC
>VWZI01022226.1:306549-327856 GCA_013396835.1 Psilopogon haemacephalus
CCCCCCCCCCCCCCTCGCCGCGCCCAGCGTCGCCTCAGCAGCGTCTCCGTCCTGCTCCTCTGCTGCGTCTTTCTCCTGGGTACCCAGCCCCTGGTGTGGGTGAGCCTCCTGGACTTCTTCCTGCGGCCGGCGCCGCCGGCGCTGCAGGCCGCCAGCTGGCTGCTGCTTTGCTCCCTCTCGGCCCTCAACCCTCTGCTCTACACGTGGCNGGCGCCGGAGCACGGCGGGAGGCGCCGCCGCGCCGCGCTAAGGGGCCGAGGCTGAGCGCGGGCGGAGACCGAGGGCCCCGGAGCAGCCCGCGGCCCTCCAGCCTCGGGGTGCCATGGGGCCCATCGCACGCTGATCGGGCGGGAATAGTCTCCTCCCCTCAGGCAGATCCGCGGCCTTCTCGTGGGTGGTCAATTCACGTCGGGGATCCGAACTGCCCTCCTACCGCGCCCTGTGGCGAAGCCCTGTCCTCTGGCAGCTGCCTGCCCGGCCCCCTCCCCGGTAGCGCTCCTTGCTTTGTACATTCTCCTGTTGCTGCTTTCTGACCCCACACATCTCCTCATTTCCTCTTCCACCGCACTGGAAGGCGGCCTGAGGCTCCGACTGCCCTGGGGCACTGGGACAGGCGCTGGGGTAGGGTTCTCCAGCCTACCCACCCTCAGCCAGGTTCCCATCGGCCCCTTTGCTCAGCTCCCAAACCCAGAAGCTGCCCGCCTCCGGCTACCGGCCTGGACTCCAGCCAAAAGTAGAAAACTGGTAAATACGGCAACGTATGTTAACTGTAGTTATGCTTTAAAGAAACAAGACAGCTTTTTTGGAGACTTGCTGCAAGTTTGTTTTTATAAAATCTATGTAATTCTTTCAGCATTTGAAGTAATTCTTTGAAATTCTCTCTTTGAACGCAGGGTTTATTTGTGAAGAACTGACAAATGTCTCACACCCCCACACAAATACATGCTCACGGATGCACTGCTTCCTCCACCCCCACCCCACCCCTCTCTCTGCTACATGCAAGACCCTTCAACAGCTTTCCCCAGCAATCTTCGGGGTGATGCTATCAGTGGAAAATGTTTAAAAAGAGAAACACGTAACCTTCCTAGTGGTATGGTTTGGATATTTTGTTTCAAAGGCCTGTCTTGACAAAGGTCTCTGCCTATGGTATTGATAAATTGCAGCATAATATGGAGACCGGTGTGGTCCATCTAACCTTGTCACTGGTTCAATTGCCAGTTTATGGCATTTCTATTAAGTATGTTACTGCTGATGCCTGAATTCATAGTCTCTGCTAAATATAAAATGACAGATTTTGTGTGGCATCTATAAAGGTGACACCTCAAACACAGGGTGGTGAAGGAAACAAAAGTGAGTGGTGCAGCCTCATTCCTCCTAGGAGCAGACCTAAAATACTTGTGTTTCTTTCTCTGTTGCTTGACCAGCTTATTCTATTCCAACACAGCTGCTGCTGTTATCCTGGTGAAGGTACTCTATTTGCTTCACAAAGACTAGAAGGAGGTAGCTGTTTTCTGAGTTGCCTAAAATGTGCTGTCTTGAATAGAACATAGAAAAGTTCTTCACGTGAGATTGTTGCACTAGGTGACAGGTATTCACGGGAGTTTGGCAGCTCTTGTGGAGATATTTGAATGATTGGACAATAACAAGAACTAAGCATGATGGGTATAATATAAAAGGCTTTATGGACAATATTTTACAATGATCCATGCTTTGCTTGCCTTACCTGATGGAGTTTGAGTTTCCACAGGAACTGCTTTAAGAGGAAGAAAATAGTTTATTTTTTTCCCCAAGTCTAAGACCTTTTGTTAGGTGTCTGTGCCATATACCAATATTTTATTTCTCTAAATTAAAAAATAAAATCACTGTCATCAAAGATTCTTCTGAAGGGCAGGATTTCGCAAAGCCTTCAAAGGAAAATTTTTTAAATAATAATATCTTAACATGCCGAAGATGTGTAAACATCTTGCAAACAGCTTTATCTCCTTGCAGGGATCTGTGGAAAAGTAAGAGAAGTATCCTAGTGTCTGAGGCTTAGACAGAGCTTTTTCCTCCTTCTAGGAAATGGTGTGAGAGAGCATGGTCACTTACAGCACTCAGAAAGATGGGGAGGGCTAGCAAAGAAACATGAACATACAAGATATGCAAGGTGTATTTTATCAACACCGTGCACGTATGTTGGAGAGTGAAAGAGCCATTGTATCCTTGTTATAATCTCTTGTACTAATCAGTGACTGTGCTTTTGCTAGCCTTGGGTAGCAAATGGAGAAGGAAAATTGTTCCAACCACACCTATACCGATTCTGGAAAATACTCTGGATCACTGCAAAAATACAGATAAAACAAGGGCCATCTTGGTTTATTAACTATAAAGTAATCCTTACACTAGAACCTGCAAAAAGATGCACAACACTATGGCTAAAGGAACTGAAGATACTGGGTAGATCTCAGTAGAGAACAAACTTTAAAATTAAAAACTTTTTTTTTTTTTTAATTAAAATATTTTTTGGCTATGGAACATGTGAGTCTGGAATTAAAGCAATAACCTATTTCAGAATTCGGTGTCCAAACATCAGATAACAAACTTCTGTGCTTCTTCCCTTGTAAAATAGCATGCAAGTTAAATTTGAAATGCCTGTATTTTATATAGAGTACATTTTAAATGCAAATGTATAAAAAATGCTATAATGTACAAAACTGCAGCCAGCTATCCTTATGCTATGCATTAATTCCAGAGAACAGCTGGCAACCCCTTGTAAAGTTTGATGTAATTACATCTGACTGTAAATCCTTGACTCTTTAAAAATACTCAGGTGACTTAAATAGCATTACACAGAATTTTAATTTAAGGTAATTAAGAAAGAGTAATCATCTCAAGCTTAGTTTCTCTGAGAAATTACTGCTCAGAAAAGTCCTGTATGCCTTGTTCTACAGCCATATTAATTCTATTTCTGCATTGTAAATACTCTGTGGTAAACTGCAACGGGAACTCAGCACAACTTCTGTCTCTGTGGTACTGCTTCTTGGTTGAGAAAATTGATCTGATTCTCAGTTTTTGGGATCTGTGCTTTACAGCTGATTAAAATTTGTCCACTGCTAGTTAAATGGTGACTTTTCTTCAGTACAAATTTCTGCCACGCTCAAACAACTAATTTACAGATGCAAGGAGTGTATTACCAGCTGTCCTTTAAAATGGCTCAACCAAACAACCTTTCAAGAGGTGTATGTAAAGATGGAGTGAAATCTTGTCAGCAAGTCAAGCAAGGCTTGCTTGAATTGAATTAATCCTTTGCTCTGGTGTTACGCCAAGCAAGCTGAGCACGGCCTAAAGCTGCCGCTTGTAGAATGGCTGGTCAAATGGCTTCACATGTAGTACATGAAGGCTGTGAGCTCATTAAAGCACTGGGTTTATTAGACAGCAGTGCAGATCGTCTGCATCACTGATGTGCAATAGGTGCCTATTCCTTTGCTATTTTCTCAGGGCATCTGGAAATAAGAGCAGCTATGGGTTAGTAATGGGCTGTTTGTGGCCATTTGTACTGTGGCTGGAAAACAACCTTTTGGTGTATAATGACCTAAGCAAAACTGTCACTCAGTTTGTGGTGTGCCCATGCAGAAGTACACGTGGGAGCTGCTTTCTGAAGGTAAAATTGTGATGCCTCAGAATAACACTAAAGTAGAAGCATGCTTACTTGTGAAAAGTGCTTGCCAATGGTGTTCATGAATATGTCATTTGGAGCAAATCTTTTGTACTTATCTTTGGTTTTAAACAGTTGTGAAAAGCCATTGAGCTGCTTTGTGGAATCAGGTAGCTATGACAATATGAGCATCTGCCAAAAGTGGACAATCATTATCCTAAGCAGTTGCATGGAAAAGGACAATCAGCAAAGAGAAAGTGGAAAAATACAACTAGAGAATGTAAAGATAGCAGGACAGAGGCACTGACAGTGTGATCCCTGAGAAACAATGCACATAGAGGTCTGAAAGCCAAAAAATGTTAGGGATTGTGCTAAATTAAACTATCTCAGATTATTTGATTCTTTATAAACATGAAGAAAATGAACTCTGTGTGTTTCTTCATTAAAAAAAACCCCATGTATTTAACTTTTTTTTCTTTGATGAAGAACATTCAGTACACTTGCAAATACTCTTTAGCCTCTGGACTCATAGAAGACTGAAGCTATAAATTGCATCAGTATTCTTATGGAGGCTGCATTCAACAGCATGACTGGACTTATAAGAAGGAATAATGTCTTAGCTAACCTCCAGATTCAGTCAGCTGTAAAAGCACACTGTGAACCTTTTTTTCTTTTTTCTAACTACAAAATTGATGCTATTTTTAAAAAAACCCACATACAGATTATTTTCAAATGAAGACATTTAAGTGTAGCATTTCATTAAAGAAAAAAGTGACAACATATACTTTAGCTTTCTAGTTCATCTTAAATGACTTAACTAGATTGTTGCAGTATTCTTTAAATTCAGAAGCCCCTTTCCCAAATGGCAGCAAAAATAGCTTTTCTCGTGACTGTTTAACTTCTGAGAAAGCTACCTTTTTTCTGCTCTTTTATGTCAATTCTTCCCATGCACTGTCATCATTTAACCAGGGTAATAATCTATTTTCTTTCCTTCTTTTTCCCTTTCTTCTGTAATTTCCTTCACTAACAGAAAAGCACTTGATCCTCCTGATCAGGGCATGACTCCTTGAGTAGTTTTAAGTTTGGGGAAACAATTATAAACTAAAACCAAAGAACTGAGAGATAAATCCCACATACTTATATTTTTGTTTAAGGCTGAATCAGTTTTAAAGGTGAATTTTTCCTGTCTAGAGTAGTGGACAAATTCTGGGTCTATATTTACAGATACTTGCATTTGATAAAGGCTATGTGAAAACCATGTGTAGCATAGAAAAAAACCTAACAAATAATTTGAAGGCTGGAGAAAAAAAACTTTGTAGCCAAAGATCTCATTATGATAAACTTGTCGAAACTGACCTCATCACAGGATATAAACCTTTATGCAAATATTCAAACCAATCTATTACCATACAAGTTGATCTAATGATGTTCTGGCTTGGAAAACAAGGTCTTAAGGGAAAATATCTCTTCTTCACGTATGTGGACCACCTTGTTTGTGTATTGTCCATGAGTTCAGTATGCCAAGGCTTTGTGTGCAGTCTGCCCTACACTTAGGCTGGACAGGTACTCATTAAATTAAAGAACTGGAAAAAATATAATCCTGAAAAAAACCCACTTGTGACTGCTTTCTGATGAAACATAACAACTTTGCCAGGAAGGTTAACTCTTTGGTGTTTAGGTCAAGCTATAGGATATCTAAGCTGCAACCCCACACTGAGCCTACCATAAGTATAGAGGCAGGGTTTTGTTTGTAAGGAAAGAACTGCCTAAAGAAAGCTGAAGGTGAACAAGGGTGCTGTGTAGCATATAGGCTTTACCATACTGGACTACGCCTGTACGGGACAGTGGCTTGAAATAATGAATTACAAAAATGCGTCTCTGTCAAAATTGTTCCTATTTTTTGAATGCCTTTTTTTCCCTGTAATTCTGTGAGATTGTCCTCTGCTTCAAATGTTTGCCTGCTGTTCTAGAGCTGACAGCAGATGAAAAGCATTTATTATTAATTATTAAGGAAACACAAAGGAAGGAACAATAATTCATGTTCTCAGTGGAGAGAAACAGCTCCTGTAATTCAAGGATGAAGAGAGAAGGAACAGAGATGGAGCTGCTGTTATTGAGAAGCTTCACTTAAAACCAAAGACAGTTTGTGTTTGGGAGCAGCCCTTTAAAGCTGCTGGTGAAAAAATGCTGTCATAGAATTGTCAACATTTACTGTTTTCTGAATGGCCATGTTAGTGGTGTTTGCCTATGATAGAGAGGTATTCCTGTTTGTGGGAAACAGCAATACAGCTTTGATTTCTCAGTGAATTTTGCTTACTGCCTCAGGAATTTCTGTTCCCCCTCTCCCTGGGAGTTTAAAGAGCAGCTGAGGAAAGTGGATGTGTACTCCTGGGTGGAGAAAAAGCAGGAAGTAACGTACATGGTGAGATACCTTTGATGTAGTGCTGTTTTACTTATAGCTTCGTGAATCACAGGATCACGGGATGTTAGGGGTTGGAAGAGACCCAAGTTGATCATTGAGTTCAACCCCTCTGCCACAGCATGACAATATAATCTAGCTCAGGTCACAGAGGAACACATGCTCTGAAAGTCTCCAGAGAAGGAGACTCCACAACCTCTCTGCAGAGCATGTTCACATGTTCTGTGACCTTTACAGTAAAGAAGTTCCCCTTTGTGTTGAGGTGGAACCTCTCATGCTGTAACTTAACACCCATTGCTCCTTGTACTATTGCAGGAAGCAAGTGAGAAGAGCCTGTCCCCTGCCTACTGACACCCAGCCCTCAGATATTTATAAACATTTATTAAGTCTCCTCTCAGTCTTCTCCAGACTAAAATGTCCCAGGTCCCTCAGCCTCTCCTCATAAGGCAGTGCTGTAGTCCCCTAGTCATCCTTGTAGCCCCCCGCTGGACCCTCTCCAGCAGATCCCTGTCCCTCTTAAGATGGGCAGCCCAAAACTGAATGCAGTATTCAAGATGGGGTCTCACCAGGGCAGAGTAGAGGGGGAAGAGAACCTCCCTTGATCTGCTGGACACACTTCCTTAATACACCCCAGGATCCCATTGGCCTTCTTGGCCACAAGGGCACATTGCTGTCCCATGGTTAACTTGTTAACCACCAGCACTCCCAGGTCCCTCTCCACAGGACTGTTTTCCAGCAGATCACTTCCCAGCCTGTACTGGTGGAGTTTATTATTCCTTCCCAGGTGCAGGACTCTGCACTTGTCCATGTTGAACCTCATTTTAATTGATGTCTTCAGGATGTCTGGAATCTTCACCGGCCTGTGACAGTCTCAAGGTGAAGCTGAAAATACAGATAGGCTTCAGACATGAGCTGCATCCATCCAGATATGTTCTGAAGCTGATAATGTGATGGAGGTCGGGTATCAGTCTGAAGGCATTAAAGTGAGCATTAGAGATAGAAGGAAACTGTGAAAGAGAGAGCTTGAGAGACAAAGTTGGTTAATTGAATGACATTCAGAGTTCTGCAAAGCATCACACAGACTTTGCTTTATGATTTTTCTGCTGGGCCATCATGGTGGAGTATCTCCTTTGTTTTCTTTCACCCTCGTTGTCTTCCTTACCTGTAATGGCCGCTTTCTTCTTATTCTCTGATGCTGACTTTGATGTCATTTTGTAAAACACCTTTTCTGTGATTCTTTATAAACTTTGCCACTTTCATTCTAAGGCTCAGTGAAGTGGCTGTAGCAGTGTTGCAGCTGTAGAGGCAGGAGCAGCGAGGTTTGAACTGAGTTAGTAGCCAGAAATATTGTGTATTACTGCTTTGTCTTCTGTTGCATTTAATCTGCTGGAATCTACACGTATTGAAATAGCTTCATTGCAGTAGTAGGAGTGTCCTCCATTAATAAAATCTCTTTCAATTAACACTTTTAAAATAAAGGTACTGTTAATGTCTTGCAGAATTTTAAATGAGCAGTTGCGTTAGCTCCTCCAGTGAGCATTATTGTCCTTCCATGCAACAGAGCATCTTCCTTTGCTCTAGACTAGAGTTGGTTAGGGGGTTTTGGCTTTTTTTTTTTTTTTTTTTTTTTTTTTTTTTTTTNATTTCTTTCCGGCTCATTAAATGAAGGAGTTGGTAGATTGCAACCTGAGAAAGCAAAAGAACAGCCTCACTACTGCTTCTGTTTGATTCCGAGGCAGCTTTCACTGTGGTTATCAGCTTTTTTTGGTATGTTATTAAAACAAGCAGTCATGTTAAAAAAAAAAACCTAATAAAAAAACCCGAGGTAAGTAGGAACACAACAATTATTCATTGTATATGGTGAGTAAATGTAAGCTCTCTGGATGCCACGATAGATACCTTGCTTGGCTTGTTGCTGTTTATTGTAACTGTTATGTACATGCTAACAGGATTAGGAAAGTCACAAATATAACAAATATTGTCTCTGATCTGAATTAAAGGCATAAATTAATTTTCTTCTCTCTCATGCATCAATAAATGTTGCTATTGTACTGTTTACTGATTATATAATATCTGTCACCTGAGAGCAACCACAGTCATTATGGTAATGTCAAGATTATAATTACAATCCCTTCAGCAACATAGTCACACTGTGCTAAAAGATTTGAGATATAGTGTCCCTTATTTGGGCTCAGGCCATGGATACATTTTCATATTTGTACGGGAAAATGTATTTGTTTCTGAGTTACTAACATTCAAGGAAAATTACATGTACATGTATGTGTTGAAATATATATCACCTTTTATTAACATTCAAGGAAAAAATATATACTTTTATGTACATACATGTATGTATTATTAAGAAATACATACCCGTTTTGATGTATGACTCATTTAAGATTGACTAAACTTGCCTGAACTTTCTTATCCCTTGCCAAACATCCCTTCAGCTGAGTTTGGGAATATAAGAGTATAAAAAATCCTATAGGTGTTACTTAAAACTCAGAGAAACCATGTGAAAGCCTGTTTGGCAGCATGTGTCAGTGTGTTAGTCCACACCCTTTTGCAGTATAGTGCCCTGGGTTTTATGGATGTGCCACTGAAGACCTCTGATCACATAGATTGGTGATCTCTAAGGCCTGGAACCAGAACTGGGACTCCTGGAGTATATGTGTTTACAGGACCACAGATTGTGGGTGGTAGAAGGTGACTTCCCAGAGAATAAATTAGGTGCTTTCAGAGGGTCATATGATTTCTGTCGAATGTAGGAGCAGAACTCTGAGAATAAATTTTAGGTCATTATCTGCAATCTTGTTCAAATTTTATTACTATTACTGGTCTGTTTTCTTCTAAATTTGAGAGAAAAATCCAAATTTGGGAGAAATTTCCAAATGTGAAGAAGTTCCAGGGAAACCATATTGAGGAATCTGTGTGAATGGGATTCAGGGACCTAAACGTATGTTATGGTCCAAACAGTGGACTCGTGGTGATCTCAAAGTGCAAAAAACAGGCAACTCATGCTAAGGGGTTTTACTTCAATCAACAGTAAAACTTTATTGTTTAGCTATAAGAAATAGAGAAGAGTGAGAGGAGGAAGGGGAGAAGTAAAGTGAAGAGCATAAAAGGTCTTTGGGCATTGTTGGTAGCTACATGACATCTTTCTGGTCCCAGGGTCCAGTTCTGCTGGTCCTTCTGTTCTTGTCACAAAAGACCTCTTCTGTTGTAGATGTGAAGCAAAGATGGCTTGATGTGAGTGGATGCTGTGAACAGTGCTGTGTCTGTATGCTCTTTAGGAACAAGAATGCTTTTAGCCTGCAGCCTACTCTTTTACAATAGCCAGCCAGGGATCTGGTTGAGTTAATCTCTCATACAAGCCATCTACAAAAGATCACAACTACTGCAACCCTCTAACTTCTGCATGTATATGCCACCATTATGCACTCAGTAGTGCCATTATGATTGTATCTTTACAGGCTTAAAGTGATTTATGTAAAAAATAATAAGGACACTATAATCACGATTAGTTTGTTAATTATTTAGCGTTTAAGGCATTATTATACTGTAATTATTTAATAAATTTGATTGATTGGTAGAATGTAATGGAAAATACTTGACATTGAGTCTGAAGTGAGTGTTTGGAGGCTGCTTTACTACTAGGCATTAACACTGAGAAGTTTGTGTAATGATGACTCTTGATGGAAGTGAACTATGCTCATGAGACACAACAGGAACTATCCCTCCTAGCAGTAAACAGCATGTCAGTGAAAGAAAGGTTAAGAAAACTAGATTGGATCTCGTGTAGTCCTGGATCAGTGGAATCTGCAAGGATGTGAACCAGACCCAGATGTGAAAGGGATTGCTCTGATCTACCTGAAAACCAGGCAACTTTGAGTGGATCTCAGATTCCAGGTGTGTACAGAGGAATCTGCTCCCCTTTCACACAGTCTTTTTGAAGTATTTATGGTCGACTGTTTCATGTCTGCCCTGATATGCTCATAACAAAGTAATGCTTCACTAAAGGAAGAGACAAACACACACTCCTCACATGAATGAAAACTATGTTTCTCTAGAGTTTTTCCTTTCTTGGCACCTAAGGGTATCTTCCAAGTATTTTCAAATATTACCCCTTTGAGAACTGGGTTTTTTCTTTAAGAGATAAATACCTTCAGCAATGTGAGACAGTTTAGCCACATTGCCCTTGATGTCCTGTGAAGTCTGTGTTAGTGCTGATGTGGTTCCAGATTTTTCCCAAAGGCACAGGTAACTTGTCTAGAGCATCAGTATGGATCTTAATTTTCCATTTTGGAGGAAAGCAGTAAGGCCTGCTCCGAAGGAAAATGCATATTCTTGTCTCCTATTTTTTAATGGATGATCAAAGACTCCCTTATTCAGCTGTATGTCTAGATAAATAGTGAAGACTAGGTTGACAGTTACATTAATAATAGCTCCTTGGACTTCCTTTTGCTGCATCACACAATCATCTTCAGCACACAGAATTACTGAGGTCAGGCAAAGAGAAGCTAGATGGCACTATGGTCCAAAGAGATCCAAAGATGCCTTTGAACAAGATGAAGTACGAGCCTCTCTGATCTAAAAAGCATCTGAAATTTAATAAGTATCAGCAGACCCATGTTCAGAATTCATGAAGTGGCATTAGTGGGAGGAAGGAGCTTTCCACTCATACAATTATTGAACTTTTAGTTTTCGTAACACTAACAGGCTGATATTTAAGCATATAGACAAGGAAGAGAAGATTACGGATCTAAAACACTTTTAATATTGCCTACACAGATAAAACTATGAAAATAGATTGTGCATCACTGTCTCAACAGAACTTACACATTTGAGTTTTTAAACATACAGATATTTCTGCACTAATATACGTGGAAGTAGATAAGCAATGCACCACATATATGCAGTTAAAGGACGCCAACACTTTCATTTTATTTGGTCCAGCAAGACGGGAAAAAATCCATCTCGATCCACTCATTAAACATCTTCGATTTTTTTTTTCGAGGATGGAGATAAAGGGACCTGCACTGCTAAAGTATATAAAGTTTCGTTCTAGCAAATCTCTGGAGTAGTTACTGTGAGACACTCATTACATATACATACATACATATGTATATACATATATACATTTTCATATATCGGATTTTCTAACCTCTATTTTAAAAACACTTTTTTTTTTTTCAAACTTTGGTGAACTTTTAGTTAACTAGTATATGTAACTACATTTGTATTTTCTCAGAAATTAAAGTCATAACAATTTATTAATATAGTTTTAAATTAAAATTATAAAGTTAATCAAAGACTTCACCTAACTTATATTTAGTATTTAAGAGTAGAAGGAGGCAGTTTGAGCTTAAGAATTCTTTAGGAGAATGTCAAAGTTATTAAAACAAAAAATAAGTAAACAAAAATATCTCTAAGCTTTGGAAGTTCAAGGAGATCTTATTTAATTTAAATAAGTTTAGATAAAGTCTTGGCATTTGAAAATAAATGAAATCCAGACAGCTGAATAACTTTGCATTTGTAGTAAATTCAGTCTCTAGCCTTTTTCCCTTAGTATATTTTGCTTATGCAACAAAGGGGTTTGAGTTGTGGCATGCTGTTTTGGAACAGAGGTCTTTTGATAGAGGAAGGTGTTTGTTTGTTTTTGGGTTGGGTTTTGTTTTGTTTGGTTTTTTTTTTCATTTTAAAGGAGTTCAGTAGTTGTTGGCTTAGAAGTAAGTTATGGCTATACAAACTGGCAAGTTACTCAAACATATATCTTCCACAAAACAGGTGAAGTAATTGACTGGTTTTGTAGTGTTTCACCATAGCAGAAAGTAACTGCAGAATACCAAACTGTTCCTTCAAAGGTCAGTATGTCATTAATGTGACAGTAAGGGGTATGAATGGGCATGTAACTAATCTGGAAATGCTATAAAAGTATCAAGGTTAGTATTTGCTAAGGAGGTGCCTGAGTAACTTCTGGGAAGCCAGAACAAGAACTTGGCCTACTTGAGGATGTCCCTGCTGACTGGTAGCAGGGGGGAGGGTGTGGTGTTACACTAGATGACCTTTGGAGATTCCTTCCAGCCTGGACCATTCTACTATTCTATGACACTAAAAGTTTAATATAATCACAGAATTTTAATGCTTATATAATTGCAGAACTGCATAAGAATGTCAGTGGAGTAGTTCCTAATTTGCAGTCATACAAGGACAGTGTATGAACTAGCTGCTTGAAAATAGAGCCAGAGCCAAGGAGTAGGAATGAAAAGGAGAAAATGGGGTTAGAAGGAACAGAAGCACCAGACACCTTCTTGAGAATGAAGATGAGACAATGGACACAGCCTTGCTAGCAAGGATCTATGAAGTTTATCAATGATGCTTCAAAAGAGGCTAGAAGGCAGAGAATTATCTATAGAGAGAAGACATACTGGAAAAAGAAGGTCAAAAGTGTTGTAGAAAGTTTGCAGAAATGTAGGTCTGTATTAATTGGCAGTGGGATTGGCAACTTGAAGAGCTAGGCTATTAGAACAAGCAGAGGCTGGAATAGCAAAACCATGTATAGTGACAGGAAGTTGCAAAAAAAAAAATTGAACAGCAATTATTTTTGAGATATTCCTTCCATATCAAAACACACTTTGTCACCTCTTGCTTTTATGGTGTATTTGACAGTTCTGGAGTCCTTTTTAGCTCCTGTGCTTAGTATCAGTATGTTAGGAGGATATGCTTTACAAGAGATGCAAAACATAAAAGCCCTTCATGACCAAAATGGTTGACTGGAGAGATTTAGGAAGAAAATTCAGGGTAAATTACCCACAATTACAAAATCTTTTCCTTCTGTCAACATGTGAACTGCTCTGTTTCTTGCTAGAACCTTTTAGAAATACCACTTACTTGCTGATCTGCATATTTGCACAAAAAACTAGCATCACCCAGTAAGTAGTATCACTCCTCCAACTTACATTAAGACATGGCAAGTCATAAACCTTGTATCTAATTAACCATGGGCTACTGCTGCCTTATTAAACCCCAGTCTTAATTTTTAATATATTTTTAATATTCTGGGAACCATGCAGTTTTCTTTGATGGGGACCATACCATACAGTTCTCCAGAGAACCAATTGCAACTGCAGGGTTCACCCTCCAAAAGCCTCAAGAAATCCAGCAGTGCTGACACAGTGCTTGCATAGCTGTGAGCCTTACTTTGTGCTGTCTCAGGAAGGAGGACTGTCTACAGAGTACTGTTTGACTTAGCAATGTTTTTTGGTTTGGCAGCTTGGGTTTTAGTTTTTTTAGTTTAGTTTTTTTTTTTGTGGTTGTTTTTGTTTGGGGGGGTTTGTTTGTTTGTTTGGNGCCATTCAAGTACTTTCCCCCTAGAATTGAAGGAAACTCACATTTACATTTTTTTGATGATGTGTCAAATCCTTCTAAAGTGGTGTGGATGTTTGCTGAACCTTCTACAGGTTCAGTCCATAGTTTCATTCAGGCTAAAGTGAATGAAAGCCAAGAAGTTCTCTAATGTCTATTCTAAGTCAAGGGTCATGTTGTATATGGAGCAAAATCCATGTATAGTGACAGGAAGTAATGTGTTCCCTATGTTTTAAATAAACAATAGCAGGTCAAATTTCTAGTTATTTGGGATGGGAAGATCTCTTTGTTCTATCAGATTTCTGTTTCCTGTGACATCCTATAGGGTACATCTCCTTCATGTTTGGTGGCATTATTTGTGCTCTCTAAATGTGTGATGCAGCAAATTCTTAAAAATAACCATCAACTTTGTATTTGTTTTCAAGAAAGTGCTGATGCTAAATAGAGTACTAATTTTGGATTGCAGCAACTGCCCTAAAATGAGCATAATCAGCAAGAAAACCAACATAACTGGTTTTTGGATTTTGTGTCATAGGTGAACTGAAGGAAGCACGAGTTGATAAAGTCAATGTACTTGAAATCCATGAAAATGTTTTAAAATAATTGTTCTTAAAATTAGTTATATTTTTTAATTGCTTGTCTAATTTAATTGCTGCTAATTTTACTTGACTGTCCTTGAAAGTATATATCCACGAGACGGTATAGCTACAAACACTGTAGTTTAAGGGAAAACTGCAGTCTGTTTGTAAAGTACTAAAAGTAGTAGGAAAATTAAATCTTACCTGGTGACTGTAGCTAGGCCTAAGGCATTGTGAGTCTTCTTGCAGAAAATGGAGACAGTAGAAGAAAATACTTAAATTTCTTAGATGTGTTAATTGCTCTTAATTAATGAGCAATTGTTTATTACAATGAAAATAGCTTCTGAGCAATACTAGGAATGTATTACAAATATGACATTATAATGGGCTGTTGAATAGGCTTTTCACTGGCATAGCCTTTTGTATCACACTGATTTGAAAATCAGATTAGAATTTCAGGTAACTACTATAAATGCATTTATACTGCAATAGGCCCTTGAAAATAATTTTTCTGTTTAAAAACCTGTTTGTGGTAAGCTAATTTGTTTAACATTATTGAAAGGTGCCAAATTAATTGTATTAGTTTATTTCAATCCTCTGTGAATATTTGCTGCAAGATTCCATTGTAAGTCAAATGACAGGTTACCCACCCTGCCTCAGTATTTCCAGAAATACAGACTTAGTTGCATTAATTAGTCTACAGTGTTGAAGAAGGCAGGCTAAGAGTTGAGACTGAAAGACCACTTTTCTCCTTGCCCCATTTAGGATGCAAATCTAAACCCTGCTACTGCATTTGCAGATAGATGAAGCTTGAGGAAGGCCACACGACTTTGTTTTCATCTCTACTCTGCCCTGGTGAGTCCTCATCTGGAGTACTGTGTCCAGTTCTGGGATTTCTAGTTCAAGAAGGGTAAGAAGCTGCTTGAGACAGTACAGCAAAGGGCTGTAAAGATGCTTAGAGGACTAGAACATCTCTCTTATGAAGAAAGGCTGAGGCACTTGGGGGCTTTTTAACCTGCTAAACACAAGACTGAGGGGAGATCTTAATCAATGCTTACACTTAAAAGGTGGTTGTCAGGGGGATGGGGCCAGTCTGTTTTCAGTGATGCCCAGTGGCAGGACAAGAGGTAGCAGGCACAAACCTGAATATAGGAAAATCCACCTGAATATGACAAGGAACTTCTTTATATTGAGTATCGTAGAGCACTGAAACAGGCTGCCCAGAAAAGTGGTGGTCTCCTCTGGAGTCATTCCAAACCCATCTGGTCGCCATCCTATGCATCCTGCTCTGGCAGAGGGGTTGGACTGGGTGATCTCAGAGGTCACTTCCAACTTCCACCATTCTGTAATCTCCTGTTGAAACTCTTGATTTTTTTGGTGGTGATAATAGTTTATAAGAAGTGACTGCAGTCCATCTGCCCAAGCATCTCCTTCCTTAATGCTTTGAAAGTGACTGCAGCTTCTGCAATTGCCCCTCACCCACAAAGTACTTCTGAGGCCTGCTACTTGGAGGAAGGACAGAGATTCCCACTTGCTTCTCACTTCTGCATCACTGTTTTTTGCTTCTTTCTCTTTGAGTGTAAGCTTTGAGCTCTAAATTGTGGTATTTCTACTAGGAGTACGATATTTCTACTAGGAGCAGCAATATCTAAAAGCAACTTGCTGCAGCACAGGTAAGGTCTAAAGAAAAAAAGTGGAGAGCATTCAGCCAGAGAACTGAGTCTCACCTTGATGCATCTTCTGTGCTCTCTGCAGCATTTGTGTGTTAGCTTGACCATGTGTGTTCCTTCTTTATATTCTAGTCCAGTCTTGCAAAAGACAAGAGTGATTCCATCTCTGCAGTGATGAGGTTTTTACTGAGAATATTGATGAGCAGAATTTTGAAACAACATGGCCCCCTGTGGATCTCCACAAAAGATGAAGAATGCAGGATTATATTTCCATAATTCTAAACAATCAAATTAATCCATGACTCTGATAATAACTTTGTATTAAAAAATTCTTGAAGTAATAATGGATAAGAGGGAATTTCCATTTCCTCTTTTTCACAAGGGTATTTCCACTGCTCTCAAATCCCCACTAAACTGCTGTCTGCTATTAGTACAGATGTACAAAAAATGTTCAGAGCTATGAAGATGTGGTTACTGTAGCAAAAATTTGTTGAAGTGTTTTTACACAAAGCCTATGAGCCTTTGAGTTCATTGGTTAATACTCTACTAATTATACTTCTATACCTTCATTTAAACTTCTTATA
Organism: Psilopogon haemacephalus; assembly: GCA_013396835.1. Taxonomy (NCBI): domain Eukaryota; kingdom Metazoa; phylum Chordata; class Aves; order Piciformes; family Megalaimidae; genus Psilopogon; species Psilopogon haemacephalus. Next base: position 322,800 of record VWZI01022226.1, read on the forward strand.
CAATGGTAGTTCTCTTCTAGCAAAACTCTTATGCATATCACAAAATCACACAAACTTTGCAGTTGGAAAAGGCCCTCAGGATCTGTAGGTAATGGGAACTAAAGCCTTCACTGATGCTATCTATATATTCCAGTATTTTGAAAAACTACCAACCAAAACTTATCTGCAGAGTTTCCAGTGTGCCGAGACCCTACACAGAAGTTTGTGCACAGTATTAAGAGAGGTTTTTAAATCCTCTTTTATTTTGTTTCACAGGCAAAATGAATTTTTATCCCTTTATTTTTTTTTCTTATTTCTCTGTAAAGCATTTCAGTGGCAATATCTCAGAACACTTTTTTTCTTTTCAAGTTTCCAAATAGTTTGGGCATTTCTGACAGCCACAACCTCCCTGGGCAACCCATTCCAGTATCTCACCACCCTCACTGTAAAGAATTTCCTCCTAACATCCCATTTAAATCTTCCCTCTGCCAGTTTAAACCCATTACCCTTCGTCCTGTCATTACAAGACCTTGTAAATAGTCCCTCTCCAACCTTCCTGTAGGCCCCTTTCAGATGCTGGAAGGCTACTATAAGGTCTCCTCAAAGCCTTCTCTTCTCCAGGCTGAAAAGCCCCAATTCTCGTAACAGAGGTGCTCCAGCCCTTTGTTCATCTTCATGGCCCTACAATACTAGCAAGTAATATGGTGCTAGGTTTGGAAAGGATTTGGAAGCAAACAGTTTGAGAATTCAGATAGTATTGGAAGTTACAAGAAATATAAACATGTTAAATGTCTGCAAATATATGCTAAAAATATCTTACAGTTCTTCTGGTTTTAGCTATCAGAATAATTTCAGGCTACACTCAATGGTGGCTTGAACCATTAATGATTTGTGAAAAAGCAGTCAGCTGAGTGCCCTTGCGAACACTTTTCACGTACAAATGAAGAAATGTCTACAAAGGAATAAGAGATGTTAAGCACACCGAACAATAGATTAGTCAAAATGTTATAAATCAACTTTTGATAAGGCATATTGGAAAACAAATTACAATATTTATCTTGTGATCTTGAGGTGACTTAAAAAAAGGCACAAGAACAATTATGGCAATAGAATATGTGAGAACTGTCAGTGGAGAAGAGACTCCTTAAAGAAAACAACAGCAGGTTTTTAAGTTGTCCTCTGCAGAACTGTGAAGAGAAGAAAATATGCAAAAGGAAACTAGGTGTACTGAAACTGGTATCTAAAGTTACAGATGACTTCATAATTAAGGATAGTCAAACTGAAATCCTGAAAATAAGATGGAAAATTAATTACAAACCAGAATAGTCTCCAAATAACTCTGAACTTACTGATAAGTGAAAGGACATGGAAAGAGAAAGCCCCAAATACTTAAAAGATACACATCTGGCAGAAACATTCGTATACTTGGTTCGAATTTAAATGCTAGAGCTTGCAACTGTTCTGTCACAGAAGAAGAGCCAAGGTTTGGTATTGTACAGATTCAGCAAATTGCCCATGTCAGCAGATTGTCTTCAACATTCGAGGTTATTGCTGGTTGCTTGAGTAAAAGTGCCAAACAGTTGCAGGGAACCAGAGACTAAGGCATGCAATAATCAAGAAGGAAGTATAGGCATGTGATGATGAAGGAAATATTTAGAGTTCCTTTGGGTCTGAGAACAATTATGTAGACATGGAGAACTATATTATTGTGAGAAGTAGGTATTACAGATACTATTCAGACTGTAACATTTAAAGTGTTTCATTGCTTTGCATAGTGGAGCTTCCTCAGTTTTTAACTCAGGCACTTACCATTGCAGTACTGCAAAACTGCTTGGGAGAATTTCTCTTTGTGACTACCTTTTCCTAAGATACTGGTTCTTTCCATATTTTGCCTGTTAGATATTTGTGCCATGACTTACTTGCTTACTTACTACTCCCAACTGCGTGCAGCCATCAGCATACTCTCAAGGAATTTGTGTGATTTCTGACTTTCTGAAATGAAAAGAAGAAAGAGGAGAATGTGACTTGCAGCTTCCTGTCTGTCTGAATAAGGAAAGGTGCATACATATTCATACTGTAACAAAGAAGTAATTGCAGGTCAGTCACTGGTATTTAAATCAGGAAGGAGCTCCATTTATGTGCATTGATCTATCAACAAGTTCTTAGTGAATATATCACTGGGTCTTTTTACTTTCTGTGGGTGTAGTTAGAGCATTTAAGAGAAAAGGAAATTTAGAAAATATTATGTTAAACTTCTGCAAGCTATTGAGGAAGTATGCTGTTATGTAGAACATTCTATAAAGAGCAGCAAATTGAGTATGTTTCACACAGAAACATCCAGCTTGGAAAAGACCCTCAGGATCATCAAGTTCAACCAGCAACCCTGCTCTATGAAGTTCACCCCTAAACCATATCCCCAAGTACCACATCCAAATTACTTTTAAACACATCCAGTGTTGGTGACTCTATCACCTCCCTGGGCAGCCCATTCCAATGCCTGACCAGTCTTGCTGTGAAATAATTCTTGCTAGTAACCAGGCTAAACCTACCCAATTACAGCTTGAGGCCATTCCATCTTGTTCTGTTGGTAATTACCTGTGAGAAGAGACCAGCAGCAGCCTCTCCACAACATTCTTTCAGGTAGCTGCAGAGAGCAATGGAGTCTTCCCTCAGCGTCTTTTTCAAAGTCACCATTCCCAGCTCCTTCAGTCACTCCTCATCAGATTTATTCTCCAGGCCTTTAATCAGCTATTACACTCCTCTGCACTGGTACCAGCACCTCCACATCTCTCTTGTGTAAACATGTGAAAAAGCAGATTATTATTTTTGCCATTGTATAATGTAGACTCTTGTGCATGGGACATGAAGCCAGAAATTATTTGTACCACAACTAGTTGAAGCATAAGATTTTAACATGAACAGAGGTTTCCCTTGCAGCATACAGGCCCATCCATGTTAGAAAATGCAGATAATAACAGTAACGTTTTGCAGCTTTTGAGGCCTCCAGAGCACATACTTTTGTATGTTGGTTGTAAATAAATCTTTTTAAGGTAACAAATAACATTAAATAATCTAATATTAAACAAGGTCAATTACAGTCATTTTTCCATAGTAACTCCCTACTACAAGTGTTGCACAAAATCCCCCAGTGTTAGGAATCACTTCTGAATCTAAATTCTACATGCCATCTTTTTTTCCATAGTTTGAATGTTGCTTTTTGCTTGATGATCTCTCTGGATAGATTCTTCATGGTCAGCTTTAAGACTTTGTTGTAGGAACCCAGAGCAGCCTCTGCTGTGGAGAGGCTCACAGCAAGCACTGCTGAATGCTTGAGACCAGCTGCCAAGTGCTGGACTATTGTCTGACTCGCTTCTCAGCCAAGCTTCACAGATCTCAAATTTATTGTTTCATGAGATGGACTGTCGCAAAACAAGTTCTCTATCAGGCCCATTTCCAAGAAAGAATTGTTTTACCTGGAAAGGAAGGCTATATTCAATAGTGGCTTGAACCATTTAATGACTTCTGAAAAAGCAGTCAGCTGAGTGCTCTTGCTAACACTTTTCAGGTACAAATGAAGGAATGGCTACAAAGGAGTAAGAGAGCAGGAGGTTAGCTGTAAGCCTTTCCCAAAGAACTCTGCCTGTGTCATGTCATGCTCCAGGGATGAAGTTCTGTCTTTGCAGGGGTGTTATTTCTCTTGAGTTATCCAGAATTTGGAAAACTGTTGTGAGAATCAGAGTCTTGCTTGGTGTTAGAATCATAGAATCAGTCAGAGTTGGAAGGGACCACAAGGATCATCTAGTTCCAACCTCCCTGCCATGGGCAGGGACACCCTACCCTAGATTAGGCTGGACAGACCCTCATCCAGCCTGGCCTTAAACACCTCCAGGGAAGTGGCCCCAGCCACCTTCCTGGGCAACCCATTCCAGGGCCTCACCACTCTCATGGTGAACAACTTCCTCCTCACATCCAATCTGAATCTCCCCACCTCCAGCTTTGCTCCATTACCCCTAGTCCTCTCACTCCCTGACACCCTAAAACGTCCCTCCCCAGCTTTTCTGTAGGCCGCCTTCAGATACTGGAAGGCCACAATAAGGTCACCTTGGAGCCTCTCTTCTCCAGCCTGAACAGCCCCAACTCTTTCAGTCTGTCTTCATGGGAGAGGTGCTCCAGCCCTCTGCTCATCCTCGTGGCCCTTCTCTGGACACGCTCCATCATGTCCACATCCCTCTTGTAATAGGGGCTCCAGAACTGGATGCAGTACTCCAGGTGGGATCTCATCAGGGCAGAGTAGAGGGGGAGAATCACCTCCCTCGACCTGCTGGCCACACTTCTCCTGATGCAGCCCAGGATCTGGTTGGCTTTCTGGGCTGCAAGTACACGCTGCTGGCTCATGTTGAGCTTCTCATCCACCAACACCCTCAAGTCCCTCTCCGCAGGGCTAACTCTCCAGCCAGTCACTGCCCAGCCTGTATTTGTGTGTTCATTCCTTGTAGAAGTGGATGTGTGTGTAGGAAATGGGACCAATGTGTGCTACTTCCCATGTGAAAATTGTCTCAAAGCTGGATATAGCCTAAAGCTATTTTTTTCAGTTGCTCAATTATGATGCCTTCTTTTTTTTTTTTTGTCCGTAATCTCGAAGCATTTCCTCATAATCATGAGGATATGACAACAATTTCCATTATAACAGGATTTGAAAGTTTCCCTCCTCTTGCAGCTTATTCAGAGGACAGTAGGATGTACTAATTGAACATGTTTTTCTTGTACCTCTGCCCACATGGTTGATGTAGATTACCAAAACGTGGAAGATAACTGCTGCCGATTAATGTATTGGTTGTTTGTGACACACTTCTCTGGAATACCACAACTTCATTAACTTTGAATGCTTAATTTGAGCACCTGATGTTTCAAAGTAATAATCGTCCCCTCCCTACTATTTTAATTAGGCAAATGACATTTTTCACTAACTTGAATTGTAACTAAATAAGGCAAAGTTCAGGTTGAGTGAGTCTCCCTTGTCCTCCAGCTCCTCATTCATTCCCACAGTCAAGGTCTCCTAAAAAAAAAAAAAAAAAAAG